>OY982527.1:16007500-16607500 GCA_963859965.1 Ceramica pisi
GGCTCTGCATTGTGAGTTCACTGTGACTCCTACAACAAAGAGGTGTTCAATAATTTACATGTAGCCAGTTGTGGTAGCCATGAGTGTACTTATTAATTGCGGTTTAGTGATGCAGAGGGATGGCCTGTTTAGTGGTGCAGTTGTCTGCGGTCTGTCGTGGAATCTGCTTCCTTGGCTCACAAAACTCGTTTTTACACAAAACGAGTTTTGTGATAGTTAGTTTTAATGCAAATTCCTGAATACTGCATTGCCTTCCTCTATGCAGGCTCTGTAGTGTGCAGCGTGAGTCGTCTGTGACTCCTGTGAAGTAGAATGATCTATGGCCAGTAATGGTAGTCATGAGTGTATGGAACTCTTTTTTCTATTATGTGTAACTGCTATTAATTGTAGGAACTGACGTACGACATACTGAACTCAATTCATAAAACAACTGTGGTAGATTTGAAGCCAATTAATATAGGTACAGTACGAATAATCTAAGTTTACCCATGCGAAGTACGTCGCAATCGATTGCGCAGGATGTCAATTTGACAAGAAACATAGAAAAGCGCGTGCGCGGGTACGTCGCGTATGCCGTCTCAGTCACTCGTATACGTTTGATGCATACTTGTGCCTCGCTTCCTCAATGCAATACGACTGTCGGTGCGAAAAGTGTTATACGTTGTTATTGTTTTAATTAATTATTCTGGTTTTTTCTTACTGTTTGACTTGTATTTTGTATTTTCTTATAGTTTATGTGATTGTTGTGTTACTTTGTGATCGTGTTATTGTTATTGCATGCATTTTTTAAAATTCAAATGTAACACATACACAAAAAAAACATAATCTACGAACGTAACACTTTTCTACGCGGTGGACCCTGCGCGGTCGTCACTAACAGCCAACTTCGCATGGGTAAAGTTAGAATATTCGTACTGTAAGTATATATAAAATTAAAATATTTTTGTTCCTACCCAGGAATTGTATCGGTTGATTTGGAAAAAAAAACAAAGCACACCCTGTATTAGGTATTACACCATCCGAAAGTGTTTCTAATATGGATCAAATTCTGGGAAGTAATAACACATAGCAAACTAAAGGAAAGCTCTCATTTATAACAAATTAGTTTTAATATTTCTGACTAAAGCTAACTGTCTAAAGCGTAATTGGCTATTTTTTTGAAATCCAATGATGCAGTGGTAGATTCTCGGGCCAGATGTTGATAAAAACTAAAACTGCATCTTTGATTTTTGTAATGTAATAATGCAGGGTGTTTTTTTTTTTCAAAATCAACAGGTTCGATTCCTGGGTAGGAACAACAATTTTTCAGAAATCTAATTATTCAGTGTTTTTCCATATTCCTCATAGTTTGGGATTTGCCCTGTATTATATTATTATATTATAAACTAGCTGACCCGCACAACTTCGTCTGCGTCACATTTCTCATTACTGCTCCACTCCTATTGGTCTTAGCGTGATGATATATAGCCTTCCTCGATAAATGGGCTATCTAACACTGAAAGAATTTTTCAAATTGGACCTGTAGTTCCTGAGATTAGCACGTTCAACCAAACAAACAAACAAACTCTTCTGCTTTATAATATTAGTATAGATTATCCTTCGAAAATTTTATTACACATAAAATAAGCTAGATCCATCATCCACAAATTGCAAAACTATTTAGTCCGTCAGTTAGAGTATTGAAAAATAATGGACACGTATTTTTTGTTTTTGTAAATCAATGAATATTGACAAAGATAAAACGCATCAAAACTCGGGAGTGGGGGCTCGTGACGTCAGGACTCACTCAAAATTATGCGAAGGTGTGACGTATAAAAGAGAATTTTAAAAGCGTCGTAACTTCGTCAATTTGGGTTCCCGTAACAAAAGAAAAAACATGGGTGAAATATTTTTTGATAATCTAACTGACGGACTAATTAGATTTTTTCAGGACATAAGCCTATTCTCGCTATTTCGGAAAATTTAAGAAAAGCAGAAGAGTTTGTTTGTTTGTTTGGTTGAACGTGCTAATCTCAGGAACTACTGGTCCGATTTGAAAAATTCTTTCACTGTTAGATAGCCCATTTGTCGAGGAAGGCTATAGGCTATATATCATCACGCTACGTAAAAATCTTACGCAGACGACGTTGCACGCAACTTCGTCTGCGTCACATTTTCCATTATTGCTCCGCTCCT
This sequence comes from Ceramica pisi, assembly GCA_963859965.1. NCBI lineage: Eukaryota > Metazoa > Arthropoda > Insecta > Lepidoptera > Noctuidae > Ceramica > Ceramica pisi. The sequence goes on from OY982527.1 coordinate 16,009,676, forward strand.
ATTTGTCTTAGCGTGATGATATATTATATAACCTTCCTCGATAAATGGGCTATCTGAGAGGGCTTTTCGTTGGTAGTGGTGAAGGCTAAACACGTGCTTTTGTCAGTGCTACGAATATTTTCGATTTTTGTGATCTTTTCTGGTTTAAAACTCGATCGAAAGTGTTCTCTGTGTCTGTGTTCTTGGTGTAAGGTTTGTTTTTTGTTGTAAGTGTCCTTCTTTTTAACAATAATTCGAGATGAACTCGAAAAAGCCCCCTGATCCTGACCCCCCTGATGAATTATTTGATCTCTCCCCCGGACTAACAATTACCCTCCCCCATGACATCGAAATAACACAACAGGACCCTATTATGGATACGGATACCCCTAATCGCAAGAGGGCCGCTAGTTCGCCCCTGGTTTCTTCCAATGTTAAACCCAAGATTGCGAAAAATATTTTAGGCAGGCTTTCTTATACAGCAAGAGATAATCCACCATACATTGTGAATGTTTCGCTCAAAGACGAACAAACTTCAGGCACTGTGCTACAACCTATCAAGTTTGGTATGTTTTTGACGATAAATAACGTGAATAACGTACATCTCGGTGGGATCAAACGTATAGGCAGAAATCGTGTGTCAGTTGAGTTCAAGTCGCACCAGGATGCAAATAGTTTTCTTAACAATAAAATTCTTTCCCAACACAATTACATGGCTGCCATTCCACAATACAACATAACAAGAATGGGAATTGTTAGGGATATACCAGTTGAGTGGTCAGAAGAGGAAATCATTAAAAATATCCAGGTTCCAGAGGGATGTGGCTCGGTTATCAAAGCCAGAAGGATGAACCGGAAGGTGTCCTCTTCTGGTGTGACTGAGTGGAAGCCCACACAGACTGTTGTATTAACTTTTGACGGACAAATACTACCTAAGCGTGTGTACAGCTTCTATTCGGCTCTCCCAGTTGAGCGTTACACTTACCCAACGGTTCAGTGTTATCATTGTTGTCGCTATGGACATACCCGCACACTTTGCAGATCGAAACCTAGGTGTTTTAAGTGTGGTGAAGATCATCCAGGTGATGGATGTGAAGTCACCCGTGAATTGAGTTTCTGTGTTTCGTGTAGTGGCAACCATTTCGCAAATGACAGTGCTTGTCCTGAATTGGGCCGACAGAAGAGCATAAAAGCTCTGATGGCGGATAAATCGATCTCGTATGCGGAGGCAAGTCGGGTCTTCCCACCTGTTTCCAGATCATATGCTGAAGTCTCCAAGTCTTTCCCACGGAACAAAGTAACTACAAATAAATCGCAATCTCATTCCTCATGTCCCATCCCAGTAACCCAAAATTCATACCGTAAAACGGTATTTTTGAAACCCAAACCCCATATCTCCCTTTCACCCGGTTATGATAGACAAGCTCACCTGAACCTCACCCAAAATTACTCCTTTTCCCCATCACAAAACGGCTGTGCCCTTCCAATGGAAGCTCCAGAGCCAATGCTTCACAGACAGAATACCTCAACGAATATTTTAAATTTAATTACTGACATGCTAATGTCTGCTCTTGCAAACCCATCCCAAGCTATACCTGACCACGTTGCATCAAAATTGACCACTATCCTAAACTATATCCACAACATTCCATCCCCTGACATTTCTCCAGTGGAACGTGAGGAGTATTACTCCCAGAAAGCCTGATCTTTCTTTTTTAATTAATAAGTTTAAACCATCAATCTGCGGCATTGCTGAGACATGGCTCTTGCCTGGAAGCAATTTCAGGTTGCCGTGTTTTGCCAGTGTACGCCATGATAGATCTGATGGATACGGAGGATGTGCCTTGCTCATCAATAGCAAGGTATCATTCTCTCAGATTCCTCTAACCTTTGTTGGCGATGACATAAATGTTGTTGCTGTGAAGGCTGAGGGTATAAATATTTTTTCTTTTTATATTGCGCACCCACAACTAGAATATCTTTCAGTTATTAGGAATTTATTATGCAGTGTTAGCGGTCCAATGCTTGTCATGGGTGATTTTAATTGTCACCATTATCGTTGGGGATCAGATACTTGTGATAACTTTGGCACTGGCTTGCTGGATATATTGGATGAACTCAATCTTTCCCTTATCAACGATGGCAGTGCTACGCGTAGATCTGCACCTGGTCAGAATAATAGCTGCATTGATTTAACATTCTGCTCATCCAATATAGCTAGCCTTCTCATTTGGCGTCGCTTGGATATGACCTATGGAAGTGATCACTACCCCATCATAATTGAATTTCCTACCAAGAATATCCCTTTTAAAGTTTCCCCCCCTCTTTTAAAACACCAATTGAACTCTGCAGACTGGGATTTATATGCTAAAATTCTGGACCTAAGAATATCTTCCCTTCCAGAAGTTAACAGGGATAACGCCCAGGATTGTTTCTTGTCCTTCTCCTCCACCATTGCCTCCACTGCTGATGATTGCTTCCCGTCCAAAAATCCCCATTCTGGTAAACTTCCTTCCCCGCCATGGTGGGATAGGGAATGCACTAACATGGTCAAGGCCAGGAATGAGGCTGAAAAGACAGTCAACGGCAATATGAACCTGGATAACCTTATTGCCTTCAAACAGATACTAGCTAAGTCCAGGAAATTCCTTAAAAGGAAAAAACGCGAAGGTTGGTCAAAATATTGTAGTTCGCTGAGTCCCTCCACCCCGGTTTCCGTGGTTTGGCGAAAGGTGAGACATTTTAGGAGCAGTTTAGCACCTGCCTCGTCCTCTAACAACCTCACGGAAGAACTGGGACACCAGTTTTTCTCAAAAATCGCTCCAGCTTATGTTCCAAGTGTTGAGGAAACCAGTGTTGACATTTATGATGCAGACAACATTGACGAACCAATGAACATGCCTTTTAGCTTAGAGGAGCTAAAAACTGTGCTATCCCACGTCAAGGACTCCGCGCCGGGAGTGGATGGATTCCCGTACTCCTTTATTTCTAAAGCTGGTCCAAAAACTCACAAATATTACCTGGACCTGGCTAATTTCTGTTTTATTTCTGGCTACATTCCCACAGAGTGGAAGGTTCAAGTTGTCATTCCGATCCTAAAACCAGGCAAAGATCCTAGTGATCATTGCTCATACAGACCTATTGCCTTATCGTCCATACTCATCAAACTTTTGGAACACTTAATTAAAAATCGATTAGTGTGGTTGGTGGAAAACAGGAAACTGCTCCCAACGACTCAATTCGGCTTTAGGAAAGGTCTGGGCACAGCTGATAGTGTGGGTATCCTCACGTCAGAGGTCCGGCTGGCCCTTAGTAGGAATGAGTCTGTGGTTGCTGTCTTTCTGGATATATCAGCTGCCTATGATTCGGTTCTCCTCCCTAATCTCAGGCAAAAGCTGCATGAGCTGAGAGTCCCGGCTAGGATTTGTCGTATTATTGGTAGCATTTTTACCAATCGCACAATTCAATTGAGAATACCAGGGGGTGACTCTGAACAAAGATCGGCCTGGAGAGGATTACCCCAAGGATCAGTTCTCAGTCCCCCATTATATAACATTTATACAGCCAACTTGCCCTCTTCCCTCAATTTTGACTGTAAAATCCTTCAGTATGCTGACGATATTGCACTAATGGTATGTGGCAGTTCCATTCAGGATGCCGCTCTTTCGATGAATGTCTCTCTGGCCTCATTAAACCAATGGCTGCTTGACAATGGTTTGTCCTTAAGTGCTCCAAAGAGTAAAGCTGTCATTTTTACACGCAAGCGTTCTGTGCCTCCAATAGATATTAACATCAATGGTCAAAGCATTCCGGTCGAAGATAAGGCTAGGTTTCTGGGAGTAACATTAGACTCAAGATTGTCTGGGGTCGACCACATCAACAACACGGTCAAAAAATGTGAACGTTCTGTGTCGATCCTTAAGGCTTTGGCTGGGGTATGGTGGGGAGCTCACCCCTACACCCTTAAACTGGTCTATAATGCGCTGACCAGAAGTGCTATGGATTACTGCAGCTATCTTCTTGAGCCCTGTAACAAAGAAGCGCTTAAACAATTAGACAGCATCCAGTCTAAATGCCTAAGAATTGTAGTTGGGGCTATGAAATCATCTCCCATAAATGCGCTGCAAGTGGAATGTGCAGACCCACCCCTACACCTTAGGAGACAGTACTTGGCAGATCGCTTCCTAACTAAGGTATTTTCCCTCTCATCCCATCCCTTGCTTCCAATTTTAGAACTAATTGACCTCTCTTTTAATAATTCTTCCTATTGGAACCATAAAGTGGTTCCCCTATTGTTAAATAGGTACAGAGAGCTTAAACAACTCTCTGCGCCTATTTGCCAATACCCTACTCTTCCGGTCTTCTCCGCCGCATACGAGGCGATTCATTTCGAACCAAAAGTCGTTTTGGGATTAGGTTTATCTAGGAATTCTCAAGACGCTGGACATGACTTTGAGTCAGCTGTCAAGCGTTATTGGGAAGGATGGAATTTCTTTTTCACGGATGCTTCAAAATTCTCTGAAACCGAATGTACTGGTGTGGCAGTTTATTTTCAAAATTCCAAAATAGCTTTACTTTTTCAATGCCCACCAGAAGCATCAGTCTTTACAGGAGAGTGTATTGGTATTTTAGAAGCCATACACTATATTAAATCTCATCAGATAACAAGGTCAGTCATTTTCTCAGATTCCCGTAGTAGCATTCAGGCCCTTAAACAAAATCAACTTCACAGTAAAATTAATAGTCAAATCATTATAGATATAAAGAACTTGTTATTTGATTGCTCCCAAAACGGCTTGGACATCGAGATAACCTGGATCCCCGGTCACTCGGGTATTGTTGGCAATGAGTGCGCTGATTCGTTAGCAAAGTATGCCACATCGAATCCGGTTGATCAAAAGCACTACGTAGCGCATAACTACGATTTGCGGAATGGTGCCAAACCCAAGTTATTTAACTCGTGGACTGAAACATGGAAGACGACTTCTAAAACCAAGGGCCTCTACTACGCTGCCATACAGCCTGAAATCCAGCGTAGGCCTTGGTTTTTTAAATATCCTAAATTGTCGAAGAGAACTGTTTCGTCCCTCTGTAGACTCCGACTCGGACATTGTTGTAGCCCTGTGTTCCTGAACAAAATCCATGTCCGGGATAATTCCCTGTGCGAGTGCGGCCTTGCGGATGGTACTTTAGACCATATTTTCTTCTGTTGCTCCCTAAATAATAAATCCTTTGACCTATATAATAAAATTTCCAAACTTAACATTCCCCTCCCAACCAAATTTCATACCCTCCTTTCCCACTTCTCCCCTAAACTAATCAACATTTTGGCCACTTTCATAAACGAGAATGACTTAAAATTTTAATTAGTGCGTAACGTGTGTGTAAATAGTCTGTATATAGTATAAACTAGTAGTGTTGTAGTGTGCTTGTAAATTAGACTATATGTTTTACTAACCCATGTGTTCGTTTCAGCTATACTAACACCTACCACGAAGTAAACTGGAAAAAGTTTGACGGACTGCCTCTCTGTGCTACCGTCACCACGTGACACTGGCAGAATAGTCGGAACCGGCTCAGTTGCCATAAATATAAAAAAAAAAAAAAAAAAAAATGGGCTATCTAACACTGAAAGAATTTTTCGAATCGGACCAGTACTTCCTGAGATTAGCGCGTTCAACCAAACAAACAAACAAACTCTTCTGCTTTATAATATTAGTATAGATATATCGATATTTGTATGTTTTTGTGTGTACCTACAATAAAGAATAAGAAAAAATACTACCATGAAAATGCTTTAACAGGTCACTTCAGAAAAAGATGTCAAGAATGCACTGCAGACCACCATAGACAAGTTTGGCCGTCTAGATGTGGTTGTAAACTGCGCTGGAGTGGCTACAGCTTCAAGGGTCTACAATTTCAAGAAGGATCAGCCCTTTGATTTGAAATCTTTTCAAAAGACAATTGAGGTATGTATCCTCTGAAGCCTTATTTCGCAGTACTCACAATATTCTGTTTTATAGTTATTAACAATATTATCATTAAGCTTAGTACATACAAACATGATATATATGTATTATCAGTATTCTTAAATGGTTAGGTGGGTCCAGATAACAATGATAAATACTAGTCACATAGATAGCTATTTTTTAACCCACCGTTTATCATGAACATTTTTGTTTGTGAAATTTCCATTATTTCCAAGCAGCTATGTTTGCATTATTTAATAATACTTGTCGGCATTGTCTATAGATGCTTACACCGAAAATACTCTATTTATAAGCAACCTTGTCAGTGCATTTTTAGCCTTCTCTGCTACAGTAACAAAACAGCTTGCCTATAGGTATTCTCTGGGGGTATGGACAGACACCTCTATACCCTATCTTTACCAGTTATTTTAGAAACCATGTAGTAAGGGATGAGCTTATTGCCACAAACCAGGTGTTATTCTAGACTCCAAGCAGCTAAAATGCCTACTGGAAAACCCCTAATGAAACTGCCCAACCTGGCCACGAAACTCAAGATATGTGGTCAGCAGTTGACCCTGAGGTAACTACTAAACCAACAATGCAGTCAAAAGTCAGTTGTTTCAAGTAGTGAAGAAAATATTTGATACAACCACTTTCCTCAGTTTCGATCTATATACATATCAATACATACCAGGTTTCTTATTTGACTGATCTGATTCCACGATTCATGTTATCCTATTTACTTTAATAATAAATCATTTAATTATTATTAAAAAATAACCTAACCTATCCGAATCCGGGTACTCTGAGTCGGGGTGTTAACCATAATGACGTTTTTTATATATATTAAACGTTAGAACTAATGATTTTAAAGTATTTCTTACTGTTTCATTACAGGTGAACCTAATAGGAACATTCAATGTGATCAGGTTATCGGCTGGCTTGATTGGTAAGAATGCTCCAGATGCTGATGGTCAGAGGGGAGTCATTGTGAACACAGCCAGTGTAGCAGCATTTGATGGACAGGTAACTGTACAAGGATTTTATTTTTGTTTACTAAAAGACATGACCAGTGATACTATGGGAGTGTAGTGTATCAAAATCAATGTGCAGCTAAGGAAACTGAGAAAAATAAAGATTAAAAATTATTTGGCAAGCAAACCTTACCTAAAATACGTCATTCTAACCTGCGAGCGGCTCCTATCCGCCTCGGCTGCTAGGTGCAGCGAGTGCAGTCAAAATGAGTTCCAAATTCAAATCACAGTATAATGAAATTCAGTACAATGTTATCGTACTGAAGCTTGTGCGCTGGAGCCACTTCGGACGCGCGACCGGCTCCTTTGGCGGGGCCAACGCGCATCACCTGTTTTCATTGCTAGAGCACAATTTTCTTTCAGTAGATGTGAAAAGTAGAGTATCATGCTCCTCAGGAATAAAAGTGTCTTTGACTTGGGCTAGCTTGAATCCCTCGCTGCATTCAGGATTCTTGTATTTACTCTTTCGCTTCGTTCGTGAGTTAAACTTGTGGGACAGAGCAGGCAGACAATAAAAAAGAATATACTACGGAGAATCAGTGCAATATTAAACAATGCATTGGGAGGTTATATCGACTGTGGTTCGAGATATCAGGCAAGCCACAGCTCAAACGTTGAATTTCTAAGATTTGTCGTCAAAGCTTACTTGCGTGTTTTCATCCAGACTTTTCCATTATTTCCAAACCAGCTGTATTTTTCTCAACTAAGTTAAAGCCGTGGCCGCTTTGACATAAAAGAGTTGGCTCAACATTTTTCGAGAACACATGGAAAGCAATCTGGGAATTGGGATATTGTCCAGCAGTGAGGCAAGAAAGGCTGACTTATAAAAAGAAGACCGCATATAAAATGAGATATTCTTCAGTTTAAATGTTTGTGCTCTAGGAGACGCCTGTGTCCAGCAGTGGACTACTATAGTCTGATGATGATAAGTGACTGACTGCCTTTAGACCTCCACAATCCGATTTCTTTGTGTAATACGATATAATATACCTGGGGAAGACTGGTTGTGTAAGTGTAACTTCTGACTACAAATACCTATCACATCTTCTCCGGATTTTCGAGGAACGAAGGAGACTCACAATCAAACGGATGGTAGACCAACCACACAAAGTATTCGACTCGTCCACCTGCTTTTCATGTCGATTGATTCAAATTAAATTTTGTCTGATCAGTATTGAGCGACCTGTACACCTCGTTTAACTCAAGATGGTGCAGGCGGTTGCGCACAGTGAGCTATGGAGCTGACGCGCCATGTCTTGTGAAGGGGCTCCACACCGGATTGCGTCCCAAACGCAGTCCAGCTGTTCCTTACTTAGTCATGGTGTTCCTCCACCACATCTGTACTCTACAAGTTGAAAAATCATGAGGCCGCGAAGCTTCTATAAATAAAAAAAAAAATATTTGTTGGCAGATTGGCCAAGCTGCTTATTCAGCCTCAAAAGCCGGAGTTGTGGGCATGACATTGCCCATAGCCAGAGATCTTGCCAAGCAGGGCATCAGAGTAGTCACTATTGCTCCAGGTTAGTTAAGCATTTTGATATTATTAGTATTTAGATAAACAAATGAAACTTTAAAGTTAAATAAAACTTAATTTTTCAAATATTAGGTTGATCGAAAAGTAAAGAAAAACTGATGTTTTAAAAAAACAAAACATTTATTTCAGGCCATAAAACCCATAGAAAATTAATACAATAATTACACACACTAATTACATTACACAATACATTAATAAAATTATTATTATTATTTAATCAACATCTGTCTAGCCTTTTTGCAATTATATTTAGAGCGACTTCCAGTCAGACCTGACTTTCCATAACGACTGCCAAAGACATACCAAAGATACAGCCTGGACCAACGGCTTAACGCGCTTTCCGAGGCACGGATGAGTCTAAGGGCCTCTTTCACCACCCTTGAGTAAAGTATCGAGTAGACTAATCGCCAATTAAAGTCACCCGTAACTGCACGTGTCAATTTCACGACGTTCGAGTAGCACTAATCAATGATTAGACTGACCAGTAACTTACTTGCCACGTCGTCTGCCAATTAGAGTGGTTACTTGACGGTTAACAAATTTTCACTATACATTTTTGGAAATATCTCGAAAACCATAAGTCCTATCAACTCAACTCTTTTTGTAAAAGTGGTTTTGGGTCAAGACCTTTATTTTAAAACTAATTTCAAAACCCTATCACTTAAAACAAAAAATCACATTTTCAATCTACGTAATTATTCACAATACAAAAACCTTACATCTAAATTCGCATTTAAACTAGAATCTAACTAAACCTATGATGCGAAAATATCCTTATAACAAATATCCTTATAACACTAATTAGAGAATGCTAAACCTAATCTAATCTGATTCAATTATAATTCTAATTAGTTTGCCTTACAATTTCCTTGTTTGATACGGTCGCGTCCACCATTACTTGCGCCTATGGACGCGGACGGGGTCTTATCGCCAACACTAACACAGTTTGGTATTTCTGTACAAGTGAAAAGTTTGCACATCTCTTTTAACTTTATCCATGATAATTTATAAAAAAAAAAATCCACACGCAATCATTTCCTAACCAAAAACACAACAAACAAGACACAAAATGAAATGACAAATGACAGCTAACCTGCCAATGACGTTTGACGAGTAACGTTGACGTAATATTGAACGAATGCAACGTATGATTTGTTAAGTCATTCACTTAACCGGTAAGTTGTTACTCGAAGCTTTATTTTCGATTGTGAAATTGACAGAAGATACTCGTAAGTTTTACTTGCCGATTAACTTTAATTGGGAAGTAACTGATCAACGCTTTACTTGGAGATGGTGAAAGAGGCCTTCAGTATGTTAAGATAGTCACGTATCCATAGACCGACCTCGGGTAACGTTGCTTAACCTTAAACATCGACCCGTGCGCAACTTAAATAATAACTTGCGCACGGGTCGATGTTTAAGGTCCACGGTCTCCTCCGATAAAAAAGAAAACCTATCATGTTAACATTGACTCATCGGAAACACTAGGAGGGTTCATGCTCCTCCAAATGCCACGGTTACCCGCAGGTGCATAGAGTTTAAGTTTGTCAGAACAAATCAAAACATATTTTTCAAATAAACCATTTACAGGCACTTTAGAATTGTCAAGGTCTGACAGTCAATAACATGAAGCTACAGGGAACTCGGTTAAAAAGGGCAGATCTCTATGGAGACTAACGTGCACGAAACTCAATGGACACTTTTAAATCATGTGACGTATTACAATAATTTTGTTTACGTTATTCTTGTTGCTTCTAAATGTGAGGACAGTGCAAAGAACAAGAAAGTATACTCCAGTACCTCCTTGGAAGATGAACACTGTGAAAAACGTCGAAAGTGTTGGAACACTCTAAGCGAATGAACATAATTTACGTAACTTTAAATGAAGAAATAATCTCAAAACATAATATCTTTGTTTGTAGAACGCGCTAATCTCTGGAACTACCAGTCGGATTTGGAAAATTCTTTTTGTTGCTATATGATAGCCAGAATTATGAGGAAGGCTATATGGGAACGGGAAAAACAGGATATTCGCGTACGAAGTCGCGGGCAAACACTAAAAAAATAGAAAAACTAAGACATCGAGGGCCAGTTTCACCGGTCACGGATAAAGTGTCGGTTAGCCTATTAGGAACTTATCTGGCAGATGAACTAAAACTTTTGGTTTCACAGGTGTCGGATAGCGATATCTGGCAGATTTATTAAGTACTAGCTGACCCGTGCCCACTTCGTTGGGCGGTAAACATTTGAGTGTGGTTCGGTTAGTACTGAGTGCTATGATTTATTTCCTGACTGCCAAAAGGAGGGTTTTGTTTTTATTACATATGTATGTCGCTAGGCTAGTGAGCCTCTGCGAGCGCTCAGCGCTAGACTCCTTATCCCTTGTTGCAGAGACATGCTGCCTTAAAATACTGAGACGCTGCGCACGTTCAGCGCTAGATTCTCGAGCACGGGCCTGTGATGTTCTCACAGTTTGCCCAGTAAGCCGCTGCGAGCGCTCATCGTTAGACTCCCTATCCCTTGTTGCATAGACATGCTGCCTTAAATCACTAAGACGCTGCGCACGTTCAGCGCTAGATTCTCGAGCACGGGCCTGTGATGTTCTCACAGTTTGCCCAGCAAGCCGCTGCGAGCGCTCATCGTTAGACTCCCTATCCCTTGTTGCATAGACATGCTGCCTTAAATCACTAAGACGCTGCGCACGTTCAGCGCTAGATTCTCGAGCACGGGCCTGTGATGTTCTCACAGTTTGCCCAGCAAGCTGCTGCGAGCGCTGAGCGCTAGACTCCCTATCCCTTGTTGCATAGACATGCTGCCTTAAATCACTAAGACGCTGCGCACGTTCAGCGCTAGATTCCCGAGTACAGACCTGCGATGTTCTCCAGCTTTGGTTAGCAAGCCGCTGTGAACGCTCGGAGCTAAATTCCCCAGCGCGTGCTTGCGAAATATTTTCTCTATTCCTCGAGAGGCGCTGATGATTTTTAAGAGCAGACTCTTCCGTACGGCGTACTCGAGCTGCTCTTGTCTGGGATATCTGATGGGAAAGTTGTGATTTCCTTTTAGGCATGATAAACAATCGCTGAAACTGTCGGATATCCCAAAACCAGAAATACCACAGCTTCGAACTCGAAGAATGAGAACGAAGTAGTATTTGTGTTCTAAGAAACCGAGCAACCAAAACAATTTAAAGACCAACAACCAAAACAATTTTAAAAACCAACAACTTCCAACCAACTGCATACAACTCACCTACCTAACGACGAAATTAAATTATAATTGGAGAGGGTCAGATTCTAAAACTTACGTAATTGCACAACGCCATCTATGGGTAAATGGATAAAACGTCCGTACAAAGCATGTTCCAATGCGGTTCGAGAATGGACGGCGGCATTTTGCGATTTAGTAATTTTAAATTATCTTCGAAACTATTTAATCAATTGACATACTGTTTTGGGCAAATCGTATCTCAATGATGTTCTTGTGATCAAAATAACATTTTTTTCGATAAGGTTTAATATTTGTTGTTTAAAAAATCGTCCAAAGATAAGTACGTCGAAAAATACTTTTTTTTTAACACATAAAAGCTACTATATCTGCTTAAATATAAAAGATAGAAATATGGTGTCGCGGACTTTTTTGTAGAACTATTTAAAGCGGACCAGGTTGCCATACATTGTTTGCAATTATATACAACTGTTAAGGCAGCGTATGCAAATAACTCTGTTGTAAGAGCTATTTTTTTCCGCCTGGATAGACAAAAATTGAGATAGTTCGGCTAATATGCATGATATCTTAATAATTTATAGCCTATAGCACTCACGAATAATGTAGCTTTCTACCAGTGAAACAATTTTTAAAATCGGTTCATTTCTTCCGGAGATTACCCCCTACATACAAACTTACAAACAAATGTTACCTCTTTATAATATTTATTAAGTATTTGAGTATTATATAGTATTATAGTTTATAAGTGTCGGTTAGTTATCCATCACATAACTAACCGACACTTTATCCGTAACCGGTGAAACTGGCCCTTAGTCACATGGATCTTAAATGGCAGCATTCAATGGATCCTTTACACATGCAATTCGTATAATTGCATGTGAAAAAGCTTGCTACCGTTAGGTGCCGAAAAATCGAGGTGACTTGACATTTCAATTCAAAGAGCATCTGAGGCAGAGCTGATTTTTCACTGACTTTTTAATATCGGTCATACAAAACTAGCTCCCCCTTGCTATCGCCTATCACCTTCTTTTCGGCTCAAAAAATTCTCAGCAGCAAGAATTTTGAAGAAGATGTGATGTGGTTTGGCAAAGATTTTTTCGGAGGTTAGTTAGCATTTAGAAGACCATATGTTTAAAAATAAATATACGTTTCGCCGTTCAATTGGCGTGAACCTTAAGGCCCCACGGATAGGTTAGGTTAGTTTCCGTCTTTGCGCTTAAAATGTTGAAATTGATTGTTGTTTGAATTTAGAATTTCCAAAATTAAAAATTTATTTATTTTCGTGACACAGTTACCCTATTCTATAATATGAACGGCCTAAGCATCTGCCAGCACGTTCGTTAAATGTTGTATACGGCGCATTGGCTGGATATTATTAGGTCGCTGATTAAACGGCTCCGTTCAATAAAAAGGCTAGGCAGCTCATTAAACGGCTAATTAAGCCAGTTGGCTGCCACATATATACAAACTAAATTCTTTTCTATGCTCTATTTTATTCTCCTACCGGGTATTTATATAGCTTTTGCTCAAAGCTAGTTGTTCATGGATGTGACCTCTTCGATTCCAGGATTATTCCGGACGCCGATGATGGAGATGCTGCCTGAACCAGCTATCAAGAGCCTGGAAGCCACAGTACCGTTCCCGCCGCGGTTGGGTCATCCTCAAGAGTTCGCGCTGCTGGTCCAAAGCATTATTCAGAACCCCATGCTGAATGGTGAGACCATACGTCTCGATGGCTCACTCAGGATGCAGCCCTAGGTACTGTACTCTTACAAAATTGTATGTAGATGTACAATACCGACACTAGTGATAATAGCATAGTTCTATAATATATATTATATTGTATTTTCTACATATTATGAGGATTAATAAAATTTTTTAGAATTAGTTTTATATTTTTTTTATTATTTTATGAGTACCTTAGTTTTCTATATATTCTGTTTATTTTAGTTATTTCTATATTTTTTTACTGGTTTCTATTAACTTTTTTGTGTTTTTAAGAATAATAATTCAAAGATTCTGAGGAAGTACTCGTCGTAAGATGTCTTTGAAATTTACGCAGTCTGTTTCATCATCATTATCTGAAAACAATATATCTACATATAAGATTGCCTAAACACAATTAACTAAGAAAAAGGTTCTACAAAGATGTAGTCCCTGTTTTTTAATAGAGGCTTTTATTTTATTAAATTGGGTTGTGCACACAAGCGTAAATTGCATGTGTACTTGACCATAGTACTGTGTACTTAGACCTGTAACATGTAATTTATGTGGTATTGTTATAATTCTATTAAAAGTGAATGCACCTTGACCATTGTCACCGGAAGTCCAGCAAATGTCTCCGAATCCGTAGTGCCAGCTATTTACAGATGAACTGCCAAGCCGGCGAGCTGAAGGCGACCATCCATCAACGAGCCTATCCTAATATATAAAATTCTTCCGTTATTGAGTGATTGCCTGACAACGCACAGCCAAAACTCCTGGTCATAGAAAGCTGAAATTTGGCGTGTAGATTCTTTGGGGAGTGTAGGGGAGCACTAAGAGAGGATTTCCCGAAATTCCTACGGGAACGGGAAAATACGGGAAATGGGCCTACGAAGTCGCGGGCCAAAGCTAGTCGCTTCTAAGTACTTATAACTTGTTATATCATTTTGAAATACTAGCTAACCCGCGCAACTTCTGTTGAAATTTAGTACACATACTCATGAGCAAAGAGTAAAATAATAATATGGGAGCCCATGAGCTTCTGTGACCCAAGCACGGACGCATTAAGTAAATAAAAAATTTCAGTGTGGGGGACAAATTAGTATTCTAAGGTTCACCGAACTGTACCATGTGGCATATCAAGTGATATTATAAGGGTTTTAAATATCCAGACTTCATAATTTTTAAATAAATGGTTTTGGAGTTATTCGAGAAATTACACGAACATGGCCGGTATTTTTTTAAATAAAGAATTCTTAAACTGTCTTTACTGAGGTAGTCATGGGAATTATTGAAAATGGGTACACAACCGAACATTAATCTTCATATCGCTTTGTTTGCTTGCTGCATGATCTTATAAAGGCGCGAACGGGTTCATTTGTTTTACAACGTGGGTCTACGTTTCCACTGCAGTACAGTACGATTCAGGGCTCTTTGCCGCTCCGAAGTTATGTTTTAGTGACGACCGCGCAGGTGCAATCACGTAAAGAAGTGTTACGTTCGTATAATATTTTTCTGACTTATACGTATTGTATTATAAGCAAGTAAGAAACACAACCAGTAACAATAACAAGGTCACAAAGTAACACAACAAACATATACATCACAAAAACACACATAACACAAATCAAACAGTAAGAAATAACCAAAGTAAATAATTTAAAACAATAGCAACGTGTAACACTTTTCCCATCAACAGTCGTATTGCATTAAGTAAGCAGGACACAAGTATGCATCGAATGTATACGAGCGACTGAGACGCCATTACACCCGCCATTTTGCACTAGAAGGCGCATGCGCGACCTACCCGCGCATGCGCTTTTCTATGTGTCTTGTCAAATTGACTTCCTACGCAACCAATAGGCTAGATTCCATCATCCACAAATTTAGTCAGTAAAAACTATTTAGTCCGTCAGTTAGAGTATTGAAAAATAATGGACTCGTATTTTTTGTTTTTGTAAATCAATGAATATTGACAAAGATAAATTCAACACTCGCGAGTGGGGGCGGGCGTGACGTCACGAGTCATTAAAAATTATGCGAAGGTGTGACGTATTGAGAATTTTAAAAGTGTCGTAACTTCGTCGTCTTCTACCAAGAACCCTGAATCGTACTGTACACGCCCACGACTGTGTACAACTGTGGCGTGGCCCGCCGCGGCAAACGGAGAGGCTACGCACGTTTTTTGCAATAATATGGTTTTGACAGTCTTTGGTTTATATTTGTATAGCGTGTACCGCGTACACTGCGTGTATGGCGTTGACATCTTTGAGTTACGTGGGCGCCAAATTTGATCAAGCCATGCGTGTGCCAATGACGTCAATTGATGCGTTTTCATGCCATGCGAAGCCTCACACACGTGCGTGGCCTCTCCGTGCGTTGCGGTGGGTTTCCACCAAAGACTATTAAACCACTTGACTGCGCATACAGTGCCCCGACGCACGAAAACTATTAGTGTTTTTGCTCAGATGTTAGGCAGCAGGCACTAGTAACCATTTTAGTTGTGACCAATTGTTAGACCTGTGGGCATGCTAAGTTTTTACAAATCGTTTTAATTTTTATGCAATTTATAACGCATAAAAATGCCTTCATACCCGGTGAATTTGTGTGGGAAACACTCCTAGACCTTTTGTTACAAAAATGATGGCATAACTTTTCATCGGAGAGTAAAGACTACGCAAAATATTTTTGATTTGAGTCAGATGATGAGCCACTGCAGGGGTCTATATAAAATGGTGGTTAGGTGAACGAGCACACTGTGAGAAGCGCGCGTTAATGGCTTTTGGAAAAGTCTCTTTCTTTCATTAGGAAATACTTATATTTTTATCCCTTTCTTCCCCTTTGTATTTTTATCGTAAAAATCTGTGCTGTTACGTTTAATGATTGAAGTCGATTTATCGATGATCATAAAATTACAACTAATACAATTTTTAATCAATTCACATACTTACATTAAACACGTAACTACTTTTAAACGACTTTAAAAATAGGAGGAGGGTCTCAGATTTTTCATCTGTGTGTTTGACATACATGTTTTCATTTTAGATTTTCGAAGATTTCAGAATTAAAATAAAAGTGGAAAGATAAGGTTAATAGGGAAACTTTTTTTAAACAAGATATAGCGCTGTTTGTTTGGATTAAGTATTTTTATAATGTTAAAATCCATTTTATCGATATCGACTATTTTCCTTTAATCAAGTAGCGCCACCACTAACCATAGGCTACCTATGCAACTTGACCTTGAACGGACCAATTGCAGCCGCGCGTTGTTCCTCGTCCCCCGGCCCGCTGTAGTGAGCCGCGTACTTAGAAGAAATCGGCCTATACGCTCTCTAGTGGTTATATACTCTATGGTTTCCACCTTCCTGAGTGTTGAAGCGACATACTTACTCTTACCATGCTTGTTTGCATGCTTCTGATTCTGTTTTATATGCTTGCACATAAGTATTTTCTTGCCAGCTCAACTGTTTACTTATTGCGCATTTGCTTGTTCGCTTGTTCATTTATTTAAATGGTTTGCACATGGCTTGGTCGCTTGCGCGTTCGTATGTTGCGTTGTCGTTTAGTAAAATGAGTGCGCCCTAAACGGGTTTGAAATTTCAACGCAAGTTGGCATGGTCACCAAAGTGTGATATGGTGTCCAAATTCGCCATCGGACAGGCTCGAACTCATATGTGCTTTTTATAATTTTTTGCTTGCTTACTGTTTACTTGTGTCCTTTATATCTTTTTTTTTTGGTCTCGAACTAATATTATCTAATTGACATACTGTTAGGTCGACAGTATTAATTAAAATCACTAGCTTTGCATTGCTTTGCCCGCTAGCCCCGCTGCTCTGGCAAAATACTACAAACACCGCATATTCTTAATCGTATTTAAGAGCGCAGTTTTACAGAATTATTTTTGGTGTATTACTGTATGAATCGTAATAAATTTATTTGAACATCCCAAAGTAGATGATACAGTTGTACCGTGGACATTTTTATAAATGATTAAATTATAATATCTTCGGTGTACCAAGGCATCAAAAGATTCCCTAATGCAACATTTTGTGAAACATCCTTTGCGGAGTCAAGGATTTTATGATGTACGTGAACAAAATGAAATATTTATTTAGAACACTCCCAAGATAAATTATCAAACTGTCTTAGGCATATTTTTGTTTTTTTTTAAGGCTATATCTAAAGCAAAATCACACATCAAAACTCGAATAAAATGCTAAAATTCAAGAAAAATTGTGATAGCCCTCTTAATCACTGTTACATACAGCCTTACAACTACTGTATCAAAGCGCAATGATAACGGACTTATGATACGCCCTCTGGCACCAATCACAACTTCACAACACGCATAGTCGTAGGCTAAAAACATTAATTCTGAAACCATTATTTAACAAAAAATATTTATTTTGACTTCTAGCAATGTCTTCAGATTTTTTTTTTCAAAGAAACCTCAAGCCGTGACTGTTCTACAAACTAATTAAAATAAAATTAGCATAGGTTTTAAAGCCGACTAAATACGCCAGAGAGCTCGAAATTCGTTAAGCCTTTATTTAGTTTATTTAGTTGCAACGTTAGAGTTACCAAACTGAAAGACAGGTTCTCGATTATAATCAATATAATTTATATATATATAACTCTTCGCTTCGATACGATTTATCGATATTTAGCACCATTTTTAAACGTTTACGCGTGCGTGAAGTGTACGTGAAACAACCCGCCCTAATAGTCTGACACTCCCTCGTGCTCCGCCCAGAGCTGGAGAAGTCATTTGATGGTTTCACATCTAAAATAGAAAGAAAAAAGAAATTGATGATGATTTTCCATCTAAAAAGCGGCTTAGAATGCTCCCCTAAAGCCCATAAAAGAGTTATATGGGCAAAAGCTTGTCACTATGGCTTTTGGGAAATCCGAGGAAGTTACAAGGCAAAGGACACGTTCAAAAGTGGTACAGTATCCTGAAGATTTTTAAACGCTAATGTGATATACCTTATTATAAAGCTTATTTATGAAGCTACTCGATTATCTTAAAATATGATTTTTTCAGTAGTGTAATTTTGAAAAAAAGGGAAAAATGTGTCAGTACAAACATAAGACTTTATTTTATTCCTTTCCATAGAATATAATTATTTTAAATGTGGCTTAAGTTTCCGTTTCTATTTAAATCTTGAACGAAATCACGAATGTTAAGAATATTGGATATCGAAGTTAAAGTCAGAATGTTTATTTCAATCCTGCCAATTAGCATCCTTCGGGGCAAACTTATGTGCCCTGCGCAAAAAGGATGGCGGCATTCGTCCCATTGTCGTAGGGTCTACATACAGGCGCATCGCAGCCAAAATTTGCTGTGCTTTTTATAGTGAATCTCTGGCCAGCAAATTCCAGCCCCTACAGCTGGGCTTCGGTTCCAGAGGGGGCTGTGAGGCTGCGGTGCACGCTTTGTCCTCGTACCTCAAAAGCAATGAAGGTGAGGTCATTCTTAAGGTTGACATTAAGAATGCCTTCAATTCCGTGAATAGGGACACCTTGCTGACAGAAGTTAAAAAAGAAATACCCAAAATTTACAGTTTTCTTCATCAGTGTTACAGGCATCCTTCTAAATTACTTTATAAAGAAAACCTTTTGGAGTCAGCAGTCGGTTGTCAACAAGGTGACCCTCTTGGGCCAGTAATTTTCAGTTTGGCAATAAATCCCATAATTCGGCAGCTAAATTCTAAATTCAATGTTTGGTATTTGGATGATGGAACTCTAGGAGGTGATGTAGATACAGTCCTTGAAGATTTAACATTTTTGATGGATAAATTCAGTTCAATTGGGCTAGAACTCAACCTTTCGAAATGCGAAATTTACTTCCCCCAAACGACTGACAGACAGACTACCTTAGCAAAATTTAACACTGTAGCTCCTAATATCAAAATCACTGATAGAAATTCTTTTCACCTCCTGGGCTCCCCAATTTTTAATGAATCCTTTCCAACATTCATTGAGCAGAAAATACAAAATTTTAATGATGTCTCGGATAGACTTTTCAAAATTAACATGCATTCGGCCTTTACACTTATTCGATACTGTTGCTTTGGACCAAAATTTACATATAGCCTTCGCTCCTCCCATCTATGGAAACATTCACATCTTTTAGAAAAAGTGGACCAAATTATAAGAAACACACTTTCTTCAATCCTAAATGTGGCCTTGGACGACCGAGCATGGCAGCTAGCCACACTTCCCATTCGTATGGGTGGTCTCGGCGTCCGCAAAATTTCAAGTATTAGTTTACCGGCCTTCCTCTCCTCGGTCCACAGTACTGATACTTTAACCAGGAATATTTTATCATCCTCACTGGTTGATTTTGAAGTACCGTGTTTGACTGATGCGTTGAATGCTTGGAAAATGGCTTGTCCCAACATGGATTTGCCCGACAACCTGACCTCCCAGAGACGATGGGATGTGCCGCTCTGCAGTATTGTACGGAATAACTTGATTCATACGTCATCGAATACTGCTGAGCGCGCGCGTCTGTTGGCTGTGGGAGAGTGGGAGTCGGGTTTGTGGCTTCAAGCACTTCCGTCATCCACCATAGGTACTATGATGGATGACGCATCGTTTCGGATCGCGGTCTGTCTCCGCTTGGGTGCACCTTGTGTTGCTCCGCATCGGTGTCATTGCGGAGTTTCTGTCGACAGCCTCGGACACCATGGCCTTTCCTGCTGCAAGAGCGCAGGCCGCATAGCGCGACATGCTAGCATCGACGATATTATTCGTCGGGCTCTTGTCACCGCCGGCGTACCGGCAGTATTAGAACCTAGTGGCTTGGTACGTGACGATGGGAAGAGACCAGATGGTTGACGTTGGTGCCGTGGAAGATGGGTAGGCCTCTGGTGTGGGATGCAACATGTGTCGACACCCTTGCGCCATCACATGTTCCAAGTACGGTGGGCTGTGCCGGCGCTGCCGCTGCGGCTGCTGAGGCCCTCAAGCGGCGCAAATACTGTAACCTTATCGGTAATTACAGTTTTGAGCCGTTTGGGGTCGAAACGCTTGGGTCATGGGGTCCGAGTGCGCGTCTCCTTTTTAAGGAAATATCTCGTCGACTAATCGACACTTTGCGTGACCAGAGGGCTGGCTCGTTCTTTGCTCAAAGAATTAGCATTGCCATTCAACGTGGCAATGCTGCCAGTCTTCTGGGCACGTTTCCGGATGACGACGATGCGGAGGAATTCTTCGACGCCTAAGCGTATCTTGTTTTTGTATATTTATTTGTATATAGTTAGGTTTAGTTGTTTTCATGTTTTTAATAAATAAAAAAGTTTGCGATTGAAATGCGAATTATATATTTAAATATGTCATGTGTCATGTATGCTGAATCCATATGCAATAGGTAATATGCATGCGATTTTTTTATTTGCAAAATAAAATACTTATTAACTCTAGTAAACAATCATGAAATTATTTTTTAAATACCTTCATTATTTATCTATTCTAATATTATAAAGCAGAAGAGTTCGTTTGTTTGTTTCTTTGGTTGAACGCGCTAATCTCAGGAACTGTTAGGTGTTAGATAGCCCATTTATCGAGGAAGGCTATAGGCTATATATCATCACGCTAAGACCAATAGGAGCGGAGCATTAATGAAAAATGTTACGCAGACGACGTTGCGCGGCTCAGCTAGTTAAGTTATAAAGCTTCAAAGACTACTGTTAGAAAGAGAAGTCCGATACGTACTGTGACGTCAAATTACACGACGACTATACAGCTGCCATAGAAAACAGCGTTTTCGCGAGAGGGACAGATATATTTGTGCGTTAGCAGTCAACTTACGGTCTTATAGCTTTTTTGTATCAAAGCTAGATGGCGCTCTTCGAAACATTTTTTGTAGCTTCACCTACAGTTAGCAGTGTAAACAGCGGGTCTAAAAAGTCCAATTTACTTGAATCACCACATCACACCCGAAACTGTATTTTTTTCCTAATCAACAATCTAATGCTTTAGCGATAAAGATGAAAATGAAATTTGACAGATTTTTGTATGACAAATATTGTAATTCTACCAAAGTGGCCTTTTTATCCAAGTGCCAAGGAAGGGTTATGTTTTTGCGCGTGTCTTGTATGTAACATACACGCAAAGAGCAAGATATCGCGTTTGTTTGATTGTTAGTAAATTCCTTTAATACCTTCCAAACGGTTGAATGGATTTCTACTATCGAGGTGCCGTTAGATTCATTTCAAATCAAGTGTTACAAGCGGCGGATTTTTGGCGCTAAATTGTAACTCGTTAAATTTTTTTTTAACCAAACTTATCTAGTAGAGTATCAAAATGAAGGAAATTAAATGGAGATTACAAATATAATTATGTATCTAATAAGCCAAATGTTTAAATTCAATTATTAAACAGTTATCTATACTTATAATAAATCTGTAGAAAGGTCAATTCTGTACATGAAATATATTTCCAAAATAACTATCAGGGGGTGATTAGGGATCGATACTGATGCCAAAAATGCAATCAGTACAATTTTTGTCTGTCTGTCTGTCTGTCTGTCTGTCTGTCTGTATAACCGTTATAGAAACAAAAACTACTCGACGGATTTTAACGAAACTTGGTACAATTATTATTTATACTCCTGAGCAGGTTATAGTATACTTTTCATCACGCTACAATCAAAAGGAGCAGAGCAGTGAAGGGAAATGTTGGGAAAACGGGAGAAATTACTCCATTTTTTAAGCTTCCGTCGCGTGTGCAACCTTAATGGTGAAAGCTACACAGAAATCATGTATGACGGAAATGTTCTCCTTAAAATTATATAAAAAATATCCAACGACAGCATAATGTCTATCTTTTATGATTGACGCACAATAACACGTATAACTCCCGATAGCTTAGCAGTTCGAAGCTTTCTGATTATATTTGTCTACTCTTACGTTTATAACACTCTCAGTCATCCCTAATTAAAAAAGTTAACATTATTAACTATTCCATAAAAAAGAATCATAGAAATCGGTATAGAAACACCAAAGTTATCCTACATGAAATACGCTAATAATAAGCCATCGCGCGTGAATCATGCTATAAGGATTATTTTTGTACTTATAAGGTCGCGAACGCACAGGCAGGCGGCTAGCTTGGCGCCTAGAGGCTAGCGAGTAGCTTCGTTTAAAAAATACCTTTTTACTGGGTACAGTATATAGGTATATCTATACTAATATTATAAAGCTGAAGAGTTTGTTTGTTTGCTTGAACGCGCTAATCTAAGGAACTATCAATTGGTCCGATTTGAAAAATTATTTCAGTATTAGATATATAGCCCATTTATCGAGGATATATACCTATATCATCACGCTAAGACAAGTAGGAGCGTAGCACTAATGAAGAATGTTTCAACATCAGGGTTTTTCATTCGATTTCAATTAATATCGCAGTTTTAAAATAACATCGCAGCAAAATAGTGATCAAGTACTGCGCGCGCATTTATGCTAAAATAGCTCCTTAACGTACTTATTATTTCAAAATATTTTCACCTTCTACGTAAACGAAGTCATGGGTTAAAGTTAGCGCTAGCCCAAAGTTACTATTCCACGCGGACGAAGTCGCGGGCAGAAGCTAGTCGTTAATAAAAGTTTTGCAATCGGGTTTTTTTATTTTTCTAATTTGCGACTTGTTAGACCTGCTGTTTATTAATATCTATATCTATATCTATACTTATAATAAATCTGTAGAGAGGTCAATTCTGTACATGAAATAGTTTTTCCAAAATAACTATCAGGGGGTGATTAGGGATCGATACTGATGCCAAAAATGCAATCAGTAAAATTTTTGTCTGTCTGTCTATATAACCGTTATAGAAACAAAAACTACTCGACGGATTTTAACGAAACTTGATACAATTATTTTTCATACTCCTGAGCTGGTTATAGTATACTTTTCATCACGCTACAATCAATAGGAGCAGAGCAGTGAAGGGAAATGTTGGGAAAACGGGAGAAGTTACTCCATTTTTTAAGCTTCGTCGCGTGTGCAACATTAAGGTTGCACACGTTAAAGCTACACAGAAATCATGTATGACGGAAAAGTCCCCTTAAAATTAAATAAAAAATGTCCCACGACAGCATATAATGTCTATCTTTTATGATTGACGCACAATAACACGTGTAACTCCCGATAGCTTAGCAGTTCGAAGCTTTCTGATTATATTTGTCTACTCTTACGTTTATAACACCCTAAGTCATCCCTAATTAAAAAAGTTAACATTATTAACTATTCCATAAAAAAGAATCATAGAAATCGGTATAGAAACACCAAATTTATACCTGAAATACGCTAATAATAAGCCATCGCGCGTGAATACTGAATCATGCTTTAAGGATTATTTTTTTATAAGGTCGCGAACGCTTAGGCAGGCGGCTTGCTTGGCGCCTAGAGGCTAGCGAGTAGCTTCGTATAATGGCTTACGACAGTTTGCAATATCCTTTAATATACTGTCGAGGGGAAGATGGTTATAATTTCGCTTTACACCAAACGAGTAACATTATAAATGTGAAAGTTTGGTTGTTTGTTACTCAATCACGCCAGAACGGCTTAACGGATCTTAATGAAATTTAGAACAAAGATAGATTATAGTCTGGAATAGCATATAAGCTACTTTTCATCCCGGGAATATTTTCCCTAGGGATCACGCGGGCGAAGCCGCTGGCAGAAGCTAGTCTTTCATAAAACACTGTCATGGTCAGTCTTGGAAATAAATATTAAAACTCTTCATAAAATTGTACTTGTTCACAAGCTTAGTCTCGGTTGCCTTCCTTCCACGTTTAATGGACACCTCCAATTTTCTAAGCACAGTTATCATTAGTAGTTTTTGTTATCATTAATATTTGTTATAATTATTGTATACCTGGGTCAAACTTCAAACAAATAATGGAATCAGTGACAAGATATGTAAACCAGAAACCAATATTACTGTGTTTATAGGTAACAGTTCAAATTTAAAAAAAGAACAAATAACTGACTCTGTAACTGAGATGTTAAAGTTAAACTGCAACAAAATAATACTGTGTGCTTTCCCATATTTTGAAAAATTGTCAAATAGACAAAATAATTATATTCACATGCTTAACAAGCATTTACATTTCTTAGTTAGTCATTACAGTGACAAACTTGTTTTTCTGGACATTAACTTATATGTTGATAAGTTAAAGTCGACTAGGGATACAGTGTATCTGCCTATTAGGTTTAGACATCAAATAGCTAGCCTATTAGCATATTATATAAACTCAGACATAAGTAGTATGTCGACGTCTTCTACTATAATTAACACTGCAAATATTAGTAATAATACTAATGTACAGGTGGATATTGTTAACTGTAGCACTAATGCTATAACTATTTACAATAATTGTACGAAGGAGAATCCATGTGTCACTATGGACAATTCTTTTAATGTGGAGTCTGCAAGTAGCAAGATCTTGGTGCCTAGTGATGGCATGGGAGACGTGGGGCTCACTCCGGATGTTCCTTTAAACTAGTTTGTACGACAACAGAGGATACCAATAACAGTATAGTTACATTTACCCTAAACCAGGTATCTTCTTGCTCTCACATAGCTAATTGCAATAAAGGGGCTAAGCAGAAATCCTTGAAATTATTTCATCAGAACATTCAAGGTTTTTCTTCAAAACAGCTGGAAATTGAGTTATTTTTAGAAAAAACAATGTTTGACATAGTTTGTTTCACTGAGCATTGGTTAAAGGATTTTGAAATGTTGATTAGTTACGAGAATTATAGTGTGGGAAGTTCTTTTAACCGAAAGTCAATGTTACGTGGGGGTTCACTAATTTTAATCAAAAAGTGTATTACATTTAAAACTCGTAAAGACATAGTTAACTTGTCTGTTGAACATAACATTGAACTATCCTGTGTTGAGCTAGATAAGCATGTCATAGTGTGCGTTTACAGACCCCCTAATTATCTGAACTACTCTATATTTGAGTCAGTGATGGAAGATGTATTGGCAAAACTTGTGACTGGTAATAAATTAGTAATTATCTGTGGAGACTTTAATATAAATATTTTAGAAAACAATTCAGATAGCTGTAGATTATTAAATCTCTTTAAATCGTTCAATTTGTCTAATGTGTTCATAGAACCAACCCGTACAACTACAACTACTGCTACATGTATTGATAATGTTTTTTGTTCTGGCGACTACTTACAGAAAGCCATTGTAGATTACCTCCCTTCTGATCACAGCGGGCTACTGGTATCTTTTGAGTCCAAAATACCAATTCAACAAGTGCAAATACAAACCAGACCAATAACATCCGGTAATTTAAATAAATTTAACCGTACTTTAATCGGGAAGTTAAGTGATTGGAACTTTACAGTGAACAGTGCTAATATTTTATATACAGATTTTTTTTCTTTAGTCCAAACCGAATTCAATAATACTTTTAAAAATAAAACTAAAACTATCTGCCCTAAGTTTTTATTTAGTGACTGGGCAACTAAAGGACTCAGAAAAAGTAGGGATAGACTTTATGAGCTGTATGGCCTTAAGCCTTTTATTAACACTGAAACTTTCAATAAGTATGTAGCTACCTACTCCAAAATTTATAAAAATACTTGTAAGGTAGCTAAGGCTTTATATATAAGCAGTAAGGTAAAAACAGCAGACAATAAAATAAAAACGGTTTGGAAAATTATAAATAATGAAACAAATAGGAACAAAAAACATAACAATGATTACAGATTGCAAACGCCTCACGGACTTATTAGCGATAACAAAGAAGTTGCTCAAGAATTTGTAAATTTCTTTACAAGTATCCCTATTAAAACTACTGAAGCCTTAAATTCCTCGCCTTCGCTTGCTTTTGATTTATTACAAGCAAACGTATCAGCCTGCGCGACTGAATTTAATTTTAAACATATAAACCCCATAGTAGTAATAAAAGCTTTTAAACAAATCAAAATTAAATTGACCGAAGATCTATGGGGATTGTCTATCAAGGTTTGTACCTCAATTATCGAGACTGTAGCGCCGTACTTAGCTTTAATATTTAATTTGTGTGTCGATCAAGGAGTCTTTCCGGACCTAATGAAATTCAGTAAGGTAATACCACTTTTTAAATCTGGGGATAGTAAAGACACAAATAATTATAGACCAGTATCCGTGTTGCCAGTGTTTAGTAAGGTATTTGAAAAAGTAATGCTAAATCAGATGCTGAGTCATTTTAACACGAATAACATCTTACATGATAAACAGTATGGTTTCACCAAAGGACGTTGTACAACTGACGCTGGTGTCACCTTACTAAAGCACATCTTTAATGCGTGGGAGGACGCACAGGATGCCATAGGTGTCTTTTGTGATCTCTCAAAGGCGTTTGATTGTGTTGATCACGATACATTACTCCTGAAGCTCGGGCATTACGGACTAGGCAAAACAGCGTTAAACTTAGTCAAATCTTATTTGAATGATAGACAGCAATTAGTTCACATAAACGGTGTCAATTCGTCGGGATTAAACGTAAAAATGGGCGTCCCCCAAGGCTCTATTTTGGGTCCTTTCTTATTTTTGATATATATTAATGATTTACCTTATTTATTGCAACAAAATCTTGATATGGTGTTGTTTGCTGACGATACCTCTTTAATTTTTAAGATAAATAGAAGGACGAACAATGTTAATGACATAAATAATGCCCTAATGCAAGTCCAAAATTGGTTTACGGCGAATAATTTGGTTCTAAATGAAAAGAAAACAAAGTGCATAAGATTTGCCTTACCTAATGTCAAAAGCAGTGATTGTGACATATTATTGAACAAGGAAAAACTAGAATTCGTCGATAAAACGGTTTTCCTGGGAATTACGCTTGACCCCAGGCTTCAATGGGGCCCTCATATAAAATCTCTTTCCGGACGGCTAAGTTCAGCAGCATATGCTGTTAGAAAAATCCGCCAACTAACAGATGTAGATACCGCGAGACTGGTATATTTTAGTTACTTTCACAGTATCATGTCTTACGGTATTTTACTATGGGGACGGGCTGCAGACATCGAGTCTATTTTTATTCTGCAGAAAAGGGCTATCAAAGCGATATATAATCTCCGCCGGCGCGATTCTCTTAGGGAACTGTTTAAAATTGTTAACATCATGACGGTACCTTGTCAATACGTTTACGAAAACATCATGTATGTCAGAAAGAATTTACATCTTTTTAGTAAAAGAGACTGGCTAAAGTAGCCTCATCTTTCATGGGGTACGGTTTAAAATGTTATAATAAGATACCTCCCCATATATTAGAACTAAATGAGACGAAATTCAAGTCTTGTATTAAACGCACACTATGCAGGCAAGCATATTATAAGTTGGGGGATTATATTGAAGATAAAAATGCTTGGCTGAATGCTGGTCCTGCTCCACAGCCACTAGGGAGCACAAACTAATCTGTAAATATTTCGGAAACATTGTTGGACCGGCTGAAGATCTGAAGATTGTAAGAAAAATTTGCATTGTGTAGAATCAACTTACTTAGCATTGTATAATTTCAGCCATTAACAGCACATGTGTGAGTACTGTGTACCTTTAACTTAAACTTTAATTATCAGTTTTAGGTATGATTTTGACTTGAATGTGCCCTGGCGGTTGGGAGTGTCATGCTCACTCAAAAGTCTAGCTGATGGTGGCGTATGCGTTTGATCATTTGGCTCCCTTCAAAATGGTTGAGCCGAATGGTGCTGGCGTATGCGTCATGTTCGTGAACGGGCGCCGTCAGTCGGGACTGGTCATTTCTCAGCTGCCATGGTTGATTTTAATTATTTATTTGAATTGTTCCTCTTTTATTCCGGACGCTTTTATCCTGCTCGTCTTTTACATCGTTCTCACATGTATGTCTAATTTCAACCCGATGTAAATAAATCTTTGTAAAAAATTATTATTTTTAAAAGAGTGTCCGTGGAGTTTCTTGCACGTTCTTCTCCATAGAGATCTACGCTTTGGAACGTGCAAATAGCTTCAACTTTTTGGACCGACCGACCTTGACAATTCAAAAGTGCCTGTAAATGGTTTAATTGAAATAAATGCTTGAATTTTGAAATTTGAAAAATTTTGAATTAAGTTCGGAAGCGCATGCAATTTTTCCTTGTGATGGATTGACGTGTGTGCAATCGTCAATCGGAAATTTAAATACTTTGAGTTTTATAGATAAATACAATCTCTTAACTTCACCTAGACCTACCCCTTTGATTTGCATATTTCCTAGAAAACTAAATCACAATAGAAATTTTCATCGCACAGTTTACAAAACTTTTTGGATTGCAGTGCAGGCTGCTCTCATATAAACAAATTATCCTGTAAGTTGGTGTCGCATATTTTTCTCAAATGACAAGAACGCTTGGAATACCTACATCAAATTATCATGATTTAATTAACCTTGCTGGTGCCATGAAAAGACATCAGAATCCAAAAAAACAATTGATGTCAATAGATGGCTCTTGTATCGATTTCGTTATAAAATACGAATAGGTTGAAAAAAGGTTTTGTTCTTGCACAGCTATTTATTTTTACTATGCTATATTTCGATGTTGTTAATGATATAAGAAATGAACAGTTCATTTTTGAAGATCCAAGCGGGAGAAGTCATTGGATGATTCGAAATCATCCAATGACTTCTCCCGCTCTGGGCGGAGCGAGAGGGAGTGTCAGACTTCTACTAAATAAAACCCTTCCATGTTTCCTTCATTGCCCTTTGTGTTCCGGAGCCACGGTAACTCTTTCGAGTTACCGTGGCTTAGTACTTACCATCCATCAGTTGAAATTAGAAAAACATATCAAGTTTACAAAAGACTACCCTGAAATTGCGCGGCCGTTTTTATTCAGCCTCGAATTTTGACTCTAAAACTCAGTTACACCAGTAAATTGTTTTCGTTAAACCATTTAGGCCAGGCGGAAGTCCTCGATTGGGTAAATTACCGTGTGACGCGTCTTATTGGTTTGATAATACGACGCATTCGTCGTTTCGGTGAAACATGACCTAGTTTTAAATGATTACTAAACATCTTATAGGCTGCCGGAGCAGCTCCTTGTACAGCACCGAACCGATATAAATCATTTGACATTTTGTGTTAATGGGTAGGTATTAACACAAAATGTCAAATGATGACACGACTTACCTACTTCCCATGTTTTTAGGTATCCGTAGCCCAAAAGTAAAAAACGGAACCCTTATAGGATCTTGCCTTGATCTTGAGGACTTTGTTGTCCGTCTGTCTGTCAAGACCCTTAATCGCGGGATCGCGTGGAGGTATCGAGTTGAATTTAAAACCATATACTCAGGTCTACAACTCTACATTCACTTGTAGCAGTGAATTGGTTAAACTTCTAAGTTAACGTAAACAAAGTTACGGCCGTGTATGCCGCCCATAAACGTATATACCGGGTGCTGCGATTGAAATGTCCGTATGTGAAAATGAAATAATTCTGTTAATTTTCAATATTTATTTATACACTTCTGCCATGTGAAAATAGAAAGTTCAAAGTTTTATTATGACTTATTCCGAAGGAAAAAAACCGCCTTTAGCCTTTACTACTAGCTGAAGTCTCTTTCTCAAAGAAGCGCAGGCTGCTCGAACGACGTCGTCTCTCAAACAATTCCATTCTCGCGTAAGAGTAACTTTGAGCGCTTCTAGCGAAGTGTGTATTTAACACATGCCCTGGCCTGTAGAACACCCCAAATACAATAGTCCAGCGGATTCAAGTCGGGTGATGACGACGGCCACATATCTCGGTCGATCAGAACTGGAACGTTTATTTTCAACAAATTTTGCGTTCCAATTGCTCTGTGCGATGGTGCCGAGTCTTGCTGGAAAGTCCAACGCTCAGAACCGAATGTGTTGCGGGCCCACGGTAACAGCCCTGGTCGCAAGACTTTGTCTCGATAGATTTGTTGGTTTATTTTGACTTGGTTGCGACCCATTGGAAGAAAAACGAGCGGACAACGGCCTGTTTCAGACACCGCCGCCCAGACCATGATTTGGTCGGCTCCTTGGCGTCGAGTGACTTGCAATTCGTCTGAATGGTCACTGACACGTCCCTTCAACAAAACACGGTCATTTTGTTCGTTTTAAAACTGTTCAACGCAAAAAGTTTTCTCATCTGAAAACATCAAATAGGCTTGTGTCCTGAAAAAAATCGAATTAGTCCGTCATTAGATTATCAAAAAATATTTGACCCGTGTTTTTTCTTTTGTTACGGGAACCAAAATTGACGAAGTTAACGCTTTTAAAATTATTAATACGTCACACCTTCGCATAATTTTTATTGAGTTGTGACGTCACGAGCCCCCACTCCCGAGTTTTGATGCGTTTTATCTTTGTCAATATTCATTGATTTACAAAAACAAAAAATACGTGTCCATTATTTTTCAATACTCTAACTGATGGACTAAATTACTATTTTTCAATACTCTAAATAGTTTCGCAATTTGTGGATGATGGAATCTAGCCTATTGGGTAGTTCGCCAGAGTCGAGCAAGCGCATCAGCTCTTTCGATCGATCCAACCGACTCACTGCTCTACGCTCTGTAGAGCAGTGAGTTCCTGAGAAAGGCTTTTTTATGGTTTGACTTTAAGCTTTTGCTTCAGTATGCGACGAACGCTGCGATCGCTCATCTTGAGATCCTGCGCGAGCTGGTTTGCTGAGCGCGCTGGATTTCTGTCTAATCGATGACGCACCTTTTCGACCACTGCTGGCGCCGTTGCAGTACAGCGTCGTCCGCCACCGTAGATTTTCTTAACGGTACCAGTCTCATTATACCGTTGAATAGTGCGATTCACAAATTTCTCGTTCAATTGAAGATTTGGCAGAATTCACCGTACCTATTTCGATATTTGATTTTCCCTCCAAATGAAGAGTAATGACTGAATTTCGTTTTAAATCCACTGTTCTAAATTCGAATGTGTTTCTCTCACGTCATAATCACTTCAAATGATGATAGAGAACATTATGTGAAAGACCAACATTTGAAATTTTGGCGGCATTCGATTCAGTGGTTCGAATTTTAAAACAGTTAGATAGAGACGGACAGTTCAATCGCCGCACCCGGTATTTCGTCACTCTCAAGGAAATCAAAATTATAGTGTATTTTCCTTTGAACTAGAAAATGAAATTTATCAAATAATACCGTGTAGGGAAATATCTGAAAACTATACATTTGTAATTAAATCATAAAAAATATAGACTTTATTTTAAAGTAATATAATTATGTACCTACTGTACGGAACCCTCGGTGGGCGAGTAAACTCGCACTTGTACGATTTTTTTTTAAATGCGAATATAATTTTACTAACTAATTGCTTCCTTCAAATTCCTCTTAACAGGTTGGTAATTTTGAGAAGGGACATGACGGGCAACTAAATAAACCGTTGCCGCTACGGGAAAACGTTCTATGAAGATACAGATTTCGGAAAAATGGTGTAGTCGACTGCAAAAGCAAAAATTCTCACGTTTTGATATTTTATGATGTCAATCGATGCTGTTTCCATGGCATATGTCATAGCTTCGAATGAGATTGACGTTTCGAATTTTGGTTTTTCTGCGTTAAGCCCGACAAAAAGTAGTTCCATAGTAGTACTCTGTGGGGCACATTACTCTGATAGTCGATAGAGTCGAAAGTTCTGGATCGGTTACCGCGTACCGGAAGACGCAACGTTGGATGGACTTCCTCAAGGTGGACCGATGACATGGTGAACGCTGGTGATGGATGCGAGACGCGCAGGACTGGTGATTTGGCGACACTTAGGGCGGGCCAGTATCTAGCAGGGGACATCTTTCATCTGAGATGATGATGATATTTGCCATGATAAAGCCTCCCTAGCTAGTGGGGTCTTAAATATATTCCTGTGATATACAGACGCCCAGATGGCATAGGCCTTAAAATAATAGGGACCCTTTTTAGATAGTAAGATTGCGCAAGGAAACCAAAATACGCATTGGCGAAGCGTTTTTAGACGAAAGCGGTGACGGCCAGGGAACTGCAGGACCCTTTGGAAGTACCTGTAATTACTACAAAATATAAGTTAAACAGTGTCTTCTCTTTACTTGAATTCATGATTCCGGACATTTTTTTCAATCCGTCGCCGCCAACTCATGTATCGCTTCAGCGTTGTTTTTTAAGTGATAATTTGGAATTTGTCATGTTTTCCCTAAAGCTTGTAATTTCAAATTTAATTCAAATATAGGATAGGTATTCGGATACTCTTGAGAAATAAATAAAAGTAGAATTATTTAAACGAAAATATCATTTATTTCTACAATAACGGGCGGCGGCGCGCCCTCACCGCCGTACGTGCGTCTCACAATATTTATTAATCACCATGAAAATAAATACATTGAAGATGCGCGGGCGACATCTCACACCGCCTTACATAATCATCTATGTTGCCATCTAAAAATAGATCATTGTTTTAAAACTTAATGACACCGCTAAACAATAATGACAATAAAAATAAGTTTTAGCGACAACAATAACTATTATTTTATATTGTATAAAAGACGCAAATGTGAGGTAATGACACGGTACATTAATTATGTGGCTGTGGTAGCTACTGCCGGTTGCTCCACTCTAACTGAACTTCAACGAAGTTGTGTTGTCGTGACATTTTCAGGAGTCATCGATTTGAAGTAAGTATCAATATTAAGTCCTTAGCGTGTGTGATAATTAGTCGTGCCGTGACAAGTTCGCATTTTACAGTTACATCTATTACATGAAAATATTATTTCTAACAATACGTGATGTTAGCAGTGATGTGGTGTTTAAACGCGTCGTTTAAATAGAGCTAAGTTAAGATGCGAACACTCGTTCAGTTAAAATAGGAGCAGCCTCACAATAAGCCTTCGTGGCTGAACATTATCGGGTACTGTACTTGTGTTATTATTTATAATAACATTAATAACTATTCCGAGTTGCGAGGGTCATGTTCCACTCGTGGCGCGGCGCGGCACTGTCGGGCCCGGGCTCGTTGTGCGTTCCGAAACAACATATCGTATACTACTACAAACTTAAGCTAACAGCTGAATCGCATCATAAACCCCGCCCTCGACTCGTGACCTTACCACCTTCTATAACAGTAACACATAAATAGCCATACATCTAAGATGGTATCAGTTTAAGATTTATTGAATTTATCAACAGCAAATGCGATATTGCATTGGTATTTGCCAGCCCCATATTTTCAGATACAACAATAACCATTTAAGACGAATGAAAACTGTGTACCTCGCCCTATCTATATGTACAATTGATAAAATAAAACTAACACGGCTCGCGAAACAAAGTTAGGTGCAACAGAAATTATCGCTTAGGTACTTAAGATTTACAGCTAGTATGAACCCTTCAGGCTGAGGCCTGTCGATTCGCTCAAATTCACATCCTCACATAAACTTAACCACGAGAATACTATACACAGACTAAAGTTAAACAACATCGACTGAGATTAATCCTAACTTATCGTTAATGAACAACAAAGTGGTAAACTTACAAATTGCAACGCTTTGTCTATGCGCGTCATTTAGCGTTACGTTAGCGATATTTTGGAATGTGTGCGACGCGTACATAGTCATCAGCAACCGATCACCTAACATAGTTATTATCGAGCAAAGCACGTGATGATGAAACGATTTCATGCGAGAGGAGCGGATGTCGCCTCCGGACGAGCCCGAGACTGCGCCTGTGAGACCGGTTCGGATACGTTACGCTGCGCGAGCGAATCTGAGCGAAGTAACAGTGCCCGACTCGGACGAGCACCGCGCCCCCGCGCCTGCGCACGCGGCCCCGGGGACGCGATGATCCCGCTGCGTAGTTTGTTACTATCTATCACTTACAATCTAGTTGAACTCAAAATTTACATTTACATAGAACACTCATCGTGTACCTTAACGTTAAAATACTTATAAGTTTAAGTCATAAATATAGATATTACTTACATAACATACGCTAAGATACAACTTAAGGTTGCACATTACAACCTAATCTTAGACGTAAATAGTAGGTTTAGATTTTATAGATTTTTTATATTCAAATCAATTAAATATTTAAAGAATAAAATTATAATTGATTAAATCAAAATGTGAAGCGAATGACAAAAGATGTGATCGCAAATTAATCGACTAACGAAATTAATAATTATGAACACTGGCACCTTAATGTTGAACCGCTTATTGTTAAGAAGAGAATGTAGCCTTTGTTCGTGCTGAAGAGTTGTACTTTAAAGTGGAGCGTGGGGGCCAAAGATATTTAGGGGGCAGCGAGGCGCTTGGTTTGATTCACTTCTGCCTAATGTCGCGTGTTGGATGATCCCCTGTCCTGAACAGAGTCCCCTGCGATAAAATTAATGGCAGACGTCTCTCCAACTTGCGCTAAGCCGCCACTCAACAGACGGGTGACAAGGCACTATGCATACATTTGAAAATAAATACGTAGCCTAATATTTGATAAATACAAAAATTATATGCTGCAATTGAACAAGTAATATAATAAAATCAGTTGTTTGATATACAGAGAAATACGATTAATACCACTCAGTATGTTACTTTGCTTCAGATAGAACAAGATAACAACCAAATGTTATATATAAGTATTGCGATGTGGATAATGAAAGGTTATCCCTTATATTTTAGATCAATAGAAATTGAAAATCATATCTGTAATAATTACGTTAAAGCATTTTAGATTATTTGAAAGAACACTAAAATATTGTCTAAAACACGTAAGCCTCATGAAATATAAATACTATACTTATATAATATAATATGTAATTAAATGTATGCATGTAGTCATTTGCCCCGAGGCCACATGATGTGACTCCTTGAATGAGAAATGTGAATGTTGCTTGAATAAATATCTATCAAAATAATACTGTATATCTAAGCAAAAATATCCATGTGACTGATGATAAAAAATTAATATTTAAAATGGTAACATGTTTGGTAAAAATTCACAGATCTGATTAAAGGAGCCGAACATTGAGGTATTATCGGCTTCCGACATAGTGGTGCTAATGTTTTGTCTAACACGTACATAGTATTAAGAAAGAATTCTTAGTTCAACGACTTAAACCGTGAACCCTGTCGATGAACGGTCTCTATTTTAAAGCTGCACTGGACAAACGGGTGTTTTGTTTAAAATTGGTCACAATTAATCGCTGTGCTCGAAATAATGACCCACGCCTTCTAATGTGTACTTAACTATGTCATACCATCACAGATCAGCTTTGCCTTCGATAAAGCGCCTAAACTGGAGAAGCTGCGAGTAACTTCAATTCTATTCGATTCATCGGTTACGATTGAGAATTGAAGTGACGTTTGCGAAGAATACTTTGGATTAAGGACGATTTCACGAACGATCACAGGAAAATGTGCTCATAAAAGTATCTAAAATCACTGAAGTAATAAAACGTTTATTTTTATGAATTAAATGAATACAATCAATTCGTGCTTATTCCAAATAGTTTCTTTCTACATCGGAGCTTCTTTACCTACTTTAACATTAAAAAAGTTATAACATGACGTACACATAAGTGAAGATTTGATATATCGGTTCTAACTATTTACATACAAACATGTGGTCGTCGATTATAAAAGTTTAGACGAAAAGTACCTAATCATGAAAATGAATTAAATATGCTGTTATTAAATACGGCAAATAACTTAAAACTCTTACAGTCGTAAATAAATGTTTATAAAATTTCCAACAGTGCTCATTAAATAAATTCAAGAATTGTGTATATTTTAAAAATTGTACCACAACAACGTTTTCAAGGAACTTTTTTAAAGTTGTTTGTTTATCCATATATATACACTCTGTCTGTATTGTACCATTGCTGTATCCCAACTAGTTAATGTCTATAGAAAGCTTAATTCGTGAATTTCAAAAACAATATCATGCTAATAAAATGACAGTGTCAATAGAGTGTTCACTGGACGGTATTGTAGATAAAATACGGTGCCATAGTTTGTACATTTATGAGAGCTTAGATAAAAAAAAACTAAGCCGAAATGAATAAACCATCGTTATTTATAATCATAATCTACTCGTTGACGCAACCTACTACCTAACCATTCGCACTTGGTGCATTGATATTATGTTAAAAAGAATTTGAATATACACATTCACTACTAACAAAAACCGTCAAATCACAATGTATAATAAGTTAAATGATTCGTTACGTTACGTAGGTGCAAGTGTACTACTTAGCGTCTACCGCTCGGTTTCCCAAGCTCCGCGAACTACGCTCGCTTTCATCATCCTTCATATCCTCAGATGGCGAAACAAACAAACTGTTCTCTAATGGGCAGTATCCTTTCAAATTGACACCGTTGTAAAAAGAAAACGTTCTCAAATTAAATTTGTAACGTCGCTATGACAATTTTACATTCATGTACATGATAACACTTTATATTCAATATTATGTATAATCACTTCCACTTTAAAAGTAGATTTTTACACTTGATTACGTACACTACTATATTATTTGTTAGAAAAATACGAAATCATGTACTTTCAGTTAACATATTATATATGTTAATAAAGAACAATATGTTTTATATAAAAATACATCGCCTTCCTCGGCCAGTAGCCGATAGACGCTAGTACCCAATCATTTTTAAAAATCTATGATTTTTAAGGCTTCTTGCACGTATGTAGAGAAATATTATACATAATTACACAGTTATAAGTAGAACAAATCACTGTAATGTGCTCATGTTATTTACAAGGATTATAATTTGATTTTGTACTGGTATGGCCGATAAAAACAATACTTGATTAATTTTATACAACATTCAGATTAACATTTTAAGGAACAACTGTAATTTTTTTAAATTGATTTAATTTTGCGATTAATGATTAATTTTTACATTATAATTATAATACACATCTAGATCAATATCAACATTCGATAAAATTCTTTCATATCTCAATCAAGCCCAATAAGTATACTTAATAAAGTAGTCGCCCACTGCAACATTCGCACTCCGCCAACAATCGCTCGCCGCGACACATGTAAGCTATAGAACACAACGTTTTATAAGATATCAGTGAAGACAATTTAATATACATTCAATTGTAAAGTGCTTAATAGTCTTAAAAAGAAGATAATCCGTAAATTTAATAAGTATCGTCAAAGAAATAATAAAAATCGGGCTTCGCCAGTTGCGTTGCGCGACCACAACATATTGTATGTACGTATGGTACTGAATACAACTAACATTTATAATTATATTAAACATAATGATCATTTCAACTTACATTAAAAACGGTTTTCATCAAATTTCTTCGTTTATAATCACAGACACTTTCCTAAAATATGTATTGTAACATTTCCCTTTACTAACGCACCGGAGTTAAAGAGAACCTAGTTATATAATGTACTTACTCAATTTTGAAGTAACACGATATAGACTGCTAAATAAATTAACCATAGCTACACAAGACTGGTGTATAATATTTGTATATTATTTTACAGACAATAGGTAGATAAATATTTGTTTTATCTGTATCGGACTAGGCACGCGCGGCTCCGCCGGCCGGCGCTCGGCGCAATAACTTACATTTGATAATCACACACCAAGTTATAAACTAAAACTAACTAATAAGTAAAGTTTGTTGCATATTCTATCTGATGTGGTGTCGGGAGCGCTTGGCGCTTTTGTGGTCTGTTCCTCTTCACTGTGACTTCAAGATCTGGAAACGGAAATTGTTAGCTGTTATCATTTGTATCATACAAAAACATTTAACATGTAGGTATACCGACCCAAAGAACACTAAGAAACCGAGTCGTGATTACCGTACACACTTTAAAATTCAACAATACATGATGCATGTTTGTCCGGCCGGAATAGGCAGTGCGCACGTCACGGCTCGCTATTTTTAGTAAGTTTTTAAAGCTAAACAAATCATATTACTAAAACCCAAAATAAAAGGTGGTACGGCAATAATAGTGAAAACAAAAGAAGAATATTTTGTTTTGTTTTACCAAACAAGACACCTAAATAATAAAAAGGCGAGTTTTTGGGATAGAACGCCAGGGCGAAATCCGAAACTAAAATAAACATAACACTTGTATATGTAAAGAATACAGTTTTAGGAGAATAACTTAAATGGCAGAAACTTAATGAGTCTCCGGTGTGCCAGTTTATTTAGTAAAAAAAAAAATGGGAAAATAAACTCTACCCTTGCGGCAAAATTTACATTTCGAGATGTCTCAACTGGCGACTAATCGTTTGAATTAAACAGGGTAATTCTTATTTTAACCTGTTTCTATTATTGCCTTTACAGTTTCTACCGAAATCATAATTGCTTTCACTATACTTTACTAATTTCCATAGTAACGAATTTCACTTTGAAGTACTACGTGAAAATCTCGCCCTCTATTATTAGTCGATGAGCAATATTATTTGTGGAAATGCGCGTGCGATTAGTTTGTCACGTTACTGAGAATTAAAACTTAACAGTAAATTAGTTAAATCATATTTAAATATTGTTAACCCTTCCACATTACATTTTTCCAAGCCCACTTTTATTTACCATATTATTTGATTGAATTTTAGTATCATAGTAATATGTTAACTGAGCTCAATTTGAATTATTCCTAAAATAGACAAGGTTTTCCATTTATAGAACAGTTTAATATCGTTATAATATAAATGCAACAGTGCCCACGATGCTACTTTGCATGATTTCAAGACACGCCAATGATTTGTTAATCTATCCTAGCAACCCATAACTTGCTTACGTAACCAGGACGCTCATCGACGATGTCGACGTCATATCTGCTGTATGACATAAACACGTTAATCAATACGCACTCCGAATAGTGAACTAACGGAAATCTCTTTTGGCATTGGAGGCCCAAACATAATCGCGCGCGCATTGTACACAATTATGTACTTTTGCCAACCAGATCTTTTAAAACCTGACAAAAATCCGAGTAATAGCGATAATTTTCTTTTCATTTACTATTAAGTTCATAATAAATTATGCCAAAAGTATGCCAATTCGCGTCATAAACAACATAAATATAAAATACATATATGGTTTATTGTTGGCAATAAAGTGACCGTGCCTGTAACCATAATTATATAAAAGTAGAATTATAATAACTTGCAGTAGAAAAAAGTGCCAAAATCATAAAGTAGAATAATATTAATTTAAAATGTGCAAGGAAGGAAGTGCGAGGATGGTCTCGGTGTGTTCGTTTATTACGAGAATGCTTACTCTATATTGGCGATTGTTGCTCAATCGCGTCGCTAGGCAGGAATCCGCACCTGATACACACAGAGCAATTTCTTATAGTGAACACATATCTTTACTACAAAGCCTGCCTGGCATCAAACTTTTTTTAAACTATTTGATGAACTATAAGATATCTTCCGGTGCTCACAACTTAGCGATATTCAATACTGTCTAGATTTTATAACTTAAAGTTAAATATTCTTATCCTGCATGGTCTTTTATAACAGATTGTCTGATAAGAGACCATCCTCATTTTTATCCTCCTAGTTTTATGAGCACAATATTGTAATTAACAATACGTACTCATTAAAATCAATTATTTAAACTTCCTTTAAAAACTAAACATAGACGTCTTATAGAGTACTTTAATATTCATACAATAATGCGTTGACGATTAGGTACATAGCAGATAATAGCACTCGCATTTTACTGTACTATTTCCTTTTTTTTCACGAGATGGCATACAGAGAAGTTATAATTAACTAACCTAGGTAGTCAGGTAGGGTTTTATATTAGCTAAAACAAAATAAATATACATCTAGATTGTTAAAAGAACTTTTGAACTAACTCCTTCAACAGAATCAGATAAACTAAAGCATATTGCATTTTCAGTGTCAGGTTGGTGGTGGCACATTATATTTGTTTTCCAATAAAGCTTTTGTCGATACGATTTCGTTCCAGACAATAGGAACGAAACAGTATAAGAATATTCCATACAATGCCCGTGTTCGGCCATCATAATTGGGTGTCTTCGAATTCCAGCATATAAACGCCCCAGTCTTAAGTGGTTGCTGATTGGTTTCATAAGCTATAAGTGGCAGATAGAGTCGTTACACTGAGTTTAATTTCTAATTTGTTCATTTGACGAGGTTGGTGAATTCAGACACTTTAAACAATCGAGGTAAGTCTCTTCAAAAATCGTATGTATTGATTGGATTTAAGTTATTGCTAGATGGTTTAAAATTTTATAACATTTAAATTGTGGGATTGTTTGTACGACTTTAAAATAAAGGAAACCTTCAAGGAAACTTAATCCACTAGAGAAATTTTCCTTTTCGAGCATTATGGGAATATTTTCAATATTCGTATAATATTCCAATAAGAAATCGTGTAGAATAAGTATAGAAAAGGTTCTGGACTTATAGCTTCAGTTACATATTCAAAAACTAGACTACTGTAACTACTAACTATATTCTAGCAAGTCTAAATGAGTGAGCTACTAATGTAGGAAGCAATAACCAAATTCCCTCCGTCTAACAAAACAAGAATGTTATTATTTATATCCTACTAATTCAATAAGACCATTATGTACCTACCGCTTTATTAAATTAGTGGTGTTAGCTACTACATACGTAGTCCCTGCGAGCCTGTTTTCATTATGTACACTATAATTGAACAGTATTTAACTACGGTAAAATTATATCATATATAAGATTTTTACCAAAGTCAGCGCTATTAATATGGGTTAAAGTATGGAATTGCCGTTTTATTGTAATAGGTACTTCGAATTGACATAGAACCTCCATGGTTTGAGATTTTTGAGTGAATCTTTTTTCACATGGTACCTATGAAGTTCTTCTTTTAAAAAATGTGCAACATTCGATTATCGACTTTCAGTTGTTTTTTTTATTCGGCTTAGACAAGAAAGATGGATACTTCGAAAATTCGAGTGATTTTTTAATATGAGTTCCGACGCGGAGCTAACGCGGCAGAAACAGCTTGCAATATCAATGTTGCGTTTGGAAAGGGGACTGCTAATGAACGCACCGTGCGATTTTGGATTAAACGCTTTCGTGATGGAAACTTTGATTTGAAGAACGAACCACGTGGAAGACCGCCCACGCAGGTGAATAACAATGAATTGAAAGAGATGGTGGAAGCCGATCCGAACCAAACTACCCAGGAATTAGCAGCTTGGTTTAACGTTACCTTACCAACAATATTGACTCATTTGCGTCAAATCAATAACATAAAACATATTAAAAATGGGTACCTCATGATTTGACTGATTTACAGAAAAAAACGCGTGTTGAAACTTGTGTTGCCTTGTTGAATCGATACAGAAATGAAGGAATATTAGATCGAATTGTGACATTTGATTAAAAGTGGATTCTTTACGATAACCGTAAGCGAAAAATGCAATGGCTGACCCCAGCCGCAACAGTGTCCTAAAGCAAAGCATACCAATAAAAAGGTAATGGTAACTATTTGGTGGTCTCAGCATGGTGTTATTCACTATAGCGTTCTCCGATCTGGTCAAGAAATAACGGCAGATGTCTACTGTGCTGAACTCCGAACAATGATAGCAAAACTAACAGTGAAACAGCCCCGACTCATGAATCGATCTGCTCCATGATAACGCGAGACCTCATACAGCACGAGAAACCGTTTTAACTCTACAGGAACTGCAATTAGAAACCATTCGTCACCCTCCGTATTCGCCAGACCTTGCTCCAACGGACTACCATTTTTTTTCGTAATTTGGACAATTTACTACGTGATAAAAAGTTTTCGTCTCAGGAGACAATACCTACAAAATGCTTATACACAGTTTGTCGAATCTAGGTCACCAGAGTTGTATCGCAAAGGCATAAATGACCTTTCTATTAGATGGCAGCAATGTATAGATAATAATGGTAATTATTTTATATTTAAATAAATATGACAAATTAAAAAAAACATTAAATTTTTCAGTACAAATCGACAATTTCATACTTTAACCCCTAATACAAATAATATAATATTTTCCGGTGAAATATCAATATCTATCTATAAATTAATGTTATTTGCTTAAGAAGACTCAATTAGAGGTAATTATGATGTCTATGACTATTTACCATGGCTATAATAAATAATATTATGTAGTGACAAACTACACAAGCGTGGTGCAAATAGAAATAATGAAGCAGAGTTGCCAAGTTGGCATTTTTATTTTATTTTATATGAGACTATTTCAAATCATAAGAAATTATTTGCACAATTGGCAACTCTAATCCAATAATTGATATATTATTTTACAAAAAAAAAATGATTACTATAGCCAATATTGTTGGAACTATGTAAAATATATCTTTCCACAGTTTCCACTCCTAATTTCAATGTATACTGCTACTTGCCAGTTTTCGTTTATGAGGATGGATATATAATATAAATAATGAAATATAGAGTCTCAACTTAATTCAAAAAGTAACTATGTTTTGATTCGACTGGTACGTTTAAAACTATTTGAATTTAAGTGCTTTAATAATATAAAGAAGATTTGCATTGGCATTAAATAACTTAAGACATCTGCCCATTTGATTTATGTAGGTTTTCATATGTAATTATCGATATAATAATAAAAAACTCATTTATTTATTAGTATTCAACCAATCGTACACTGCGCAAAACTTTTGTGGTAATGTTAAACCTTATCTTTGTGTATTTATTTTAAGTAGAG
The DNA here is from genome assembly GCA_963859965.1 of Ceramica pisi. Classification (NCBI taxonomy): domain Eukaryota; kingdom Metazoa; phylum Arthropoda; class Insecta; order Lepidoptera; family Noctuidae; genus Ceramica; species Ceramica pisi. The sequence goes on from OY982527.1 coordinate 16,052,837, forward strand.
CACATTAGAGACTCGATATTTTCATGATAGAGCAGTTACCAACATTATTAGCTGATCTTACTATGAGGCACTATTTTGCATAAATGTATAGTAGGTATATAAATATATTAAAGTATGATATGATATAGAATAACATACAATCGGTCAAGTGTCGACGTGTGCTCGGCATTCCGGTTAACCATTTCACCTCCGTTCGGCCTAGAACGAGATATATGTTGCATTCACAACTGCTAACTTGAAGTCTTCCTTAAAGATATGGTGCCCATTTGGAAAAATATAGCCGAAATAACTTGATTCGTAGAAAATGGTGGCCAAAAGGATGCAGTAGGTTAGGATAAGTATTTGTTTCATAAATGGAAATTGTAAATGAAAGTCCACGTGTTTGTACGATTATTTTGGACGACTACAATGCTTGTTCGTGATTCAAGGAGAGACTCACTTGCGCTTTGCGTGTAGCATCTCCATGAGAAGGGTCTGTGTGGGTGCTTGGCCGGCGCAGTGCCGCTGGTATAGGTGCTCCTCTCCTCGAGCCGCCAGAGCGTGGATCTCAGGTACAACCATTACGAGTTTGCCGAATTTATCCTGAAATATAACGATATTTTACTTTATACACACAGACAGGGACAGAGGACAGTATATTCGGAATCATTTCAGCCATGTCTGATCAAAATTGAATGGATGGTGAATTTCGATGTTAGTTAAGTTTTTAACTGGCGAGATGAAATATTCTGACCATCAAATTAGCTTTAAGCAAGTCTTTCGAAATATTTATACTCAATACGAAGACTTCACGCTCGGCAAGTGTGCTGGCAAAAATTAATCTAAAGGGCGATAAATAATAGTAGTCAAATTTGTGTCCTGTAATCGAGGAGGATAATGGTCTACTAACCTGTATCGTAGGATAACAGGACAGCGTGTAGTCGAGAAGTGCAGCTTGAACTGTCTGATAGCCATCTCGGACGCACTTCACATTAACGATGCCTCTCACTTCTGAAACGTCAAGAAAATCCTTCAAGAAAAAAACAACATTGTGTAGTGATTGACGTACAAAATCGTGTCATTACACAATAATACCGATTTATTATAAATCAGAATAACATAAAACAAAACAAAAAAACATTAAGCAAATCATTCGCTTTAGGGGCCATCCGTAAATATTTAAGACACAATAAAATAAAAAGTAAACTATGTATTTAGAAAAAAACAACATTAATTAAATACTAACCAGGATTTAATAGAAGCAAAAATTTGACGCATATGTAGTCTGGGACATCGAATTTGAGCTCTGCTAATTTGTTCTGGAGCTCGTTGAAATGATCAGCCAACGAAGGGACGCCTAGGAGACCCAGGCAAAGAAGGTCGAACTTCTGGCCGTTGTGGAGAGTGGTCTCGTCAGGCAAGCCGTTGTGCATCCTCTGGTGAAGGTGGTCTAACACCAACATGTCGGACCATGAATGCTGCAACAGCTTCATTTGATCATCAACCTGCAACAAATCAAAACCGCATTGCTACACATGCAGGGCGAAATATCCAACTCTTCGCAATCGTTTGCGATATAGGTCGAGGAATTTGTCGTCACTAACGATTATACTACAAAGAGATAATAAAAGTTTACTAAGACTTAATAACAATATAGAAGCAGTTCTAATAATTCGCTTTATTTAGGTTAGTTTTTCGCTGAGCATTGTTTTATAGAAAAATTAATTAGTAACTGCCACTATAGTTTAACAATGTTTTTTTTTGGAAAACTAATTTAGTTTCTAGTATAAAATATTAGTGACGGCATCAACTGCAGTGCTATTCTGTAACAACATGTTCGTGTCTCGACAGCGGAATCCGAGGTGAGTTTCAAATTATATAAGACCTTATGATGTGTGAAATAAAGTTCACTTTGTAAGCTTAGTCACTCAGGTGAAGTCGATATCGAAATGGTTATTTACAGAATAGACTAGCTGGACGCAGATAGGAGTTACGATGTGTCGGTGATATACAGTTTAGTTGTAGATGCTTTTTGTTCTTCTTCTTTGGTTACAGTTACTCCTTATCTATCTTTTACATGTCGCATTTTTATTACTAGATGCGCATTTAGTATCATCTAAAACTGATTTAATTGTAATATTGGTACTGGTTTTGCCATTTCTTTATTTTGAAATCTGTCGAAGTATTTTCGAGTTTATGACTAAAGCACGGCGAATGATTTTTATATAAATTATAACTATAATCAGGTGTCGTGGGTAATCAAAATATTATCTGACAGTCGCAACCGACGACGTCGTTCCGTGACCTACATTTTATTGAGTTGCATTAGAAAACACGGGGCGGAGCTCGAGCGCGTTAAATTTGCCGTTTACGAAATGTTACAACTGAATTTTAGAGCTCGAAGGCATTGCCACACCGCATGCTGCTTGCTCAACTCGATGAATCGAGATCGAAACGATGAAATTCAACTAGCACCGAATAAACCATTATTTATTTCGCTCAAATAATGACATTGGAATGACTTTTAATTATGAAACGAACCGATTTAATGAATATTACGTTAAATACTTGACACAATTAACATGTCTAATGTCGTTTTTCGTCTATTTTTCCAATTATATTCTTTTATTATATTATATTCCATTGGAAAAAATAGTTCTGTTACGCTATGTTTAACATTCTACGAACCCTAGAAATACGACATAATGCGCCAACCATCTTAGTGGGAACGTGAGTATTAAATATACGATTCTATTTTCATTGCTATAGAGCAGAGAATTGCGTTGAGTGGTAGTGAGTCATTTGCTGTTTCGGATCTAGTACAGCAAACACTCCCTTTGGGCGGCCATCTTGAACTGAGTTGTTGGTAATCGGTAGTGCGCGAAGTAGGTCAAAGTCGTCTTGAATTGCCGCGTGCCCAAAACTTGAGATACCAATGTCGGTAGTCTTATTGGATCTACGGATTATAGTTAGAGATAAATTCGAACTCATAGTAGTCATAGTATACGGATAGTGAAATGTAAACTATGTAGATCCACTTCATTTTTTATGGTGAGCAGACCACTTGTAAGATTTCATTCGAATACACAACTACATACTAACAATTCACGACAGCAGTTTGTTAATTATTAAGTCTTCAAGAGTTTGGTATATGTATTTGTTTTAAACCAGCTACCCAAAAATACTTTTTTTTAAACATCTATCAACCAAATTGATTAGCATTTAAATAAAATGCTGTAAATGACTTGGTGAGGTATACATTTATCGTTATTGATAGTTTCGAATTTAGGACTTCGATAAATGTCTAGACCGCAGAAGATCGAATCATAATGAAATTGAAAAGCTTATCATGTTTTTACAAAATTAATTTCTCAACTACGTCATTTCAAAATGACTACATATTTAAAAATATTAATTATAATTGTTCACTTCTAATTCCTTGGCACTAGTAAGATTTAGTTTCATTGAAACTCGGCTAGCCCGTGCTAACCAATGAAATTATTCTTAATATTCAAATAAATATGACACTAAACCGATAACCTAAAAATATCCACGACTTCGATATCACTATGAAAATACGCGGCGGCTCAAGTTCATCGCGCTGTTATGTGACTAATCGCAATTAGTATTACGTAAGAGAAAGCGAAGAAAGGCCACAGAACTTGTTACGTCTCCGTTACCCGGCGGTTACGCGTCGCGGTAAAAAGTTCTTTCTCGCGGCAACTCGGCCACGGGCAGTGTGTCAAGTGCGGCGGCGAAAGTGCAGCGTTGCCGCCCCGCGTGCCCGCACCGTTACATCACATCCGTGTGGGGAAAGTTTAAGTTATCAACATCTCTCCCGCCCGCCCGCACCCTCGTGCATTAGCGCCCTTAGCGCTTTTACACTATCGTGTTCCTAGTTTATGTGCAGGTAATGTGCTTGTTTTACGATCAGAAACTAAAAAATATAAATGAAATTCGTGTTGACCTATATATTCTAATAAATTGTTTCATATAAAAGTCATTTAAAATGATTTGATTTCCGTAAACAGTCTACGTACAGTGAAATATATCTTCGTTCACCATCGTCCTAATTCCGAGAATGGGTCGTAAATATGTCGCGTCATTTTAGCACAAACAAAAATTGCTAGTTGTGAAGTGGAGGCTGTCTGTGGGAGTGAGACGACGCGATGAGCGCAGAGTGGCAACGTCGCTCGCCCACATGACCGACTGCGGCTCTTGCGTAAGCGTACGACGACCACGGAGCCGCCGCCACCACCGACTGGCTCCCGCTCCTCGACGATTGACTACTGCTGATTGATTGAACTCCCGGTCGACACGCGTGATTAGACACCGCACGGTGAAACATTCATTTTTGATTTTTAATTTAACAACAATAACTAGTACCTTTCAGAATGTTTCATAAAGTTCAGCATGAATACACGTTTTAGCAAAGACAATTTAGGCAACTCTATGTTATTTTTAAAGTATTAAGGTGGTCTTTTTACTCGGGGAATTCTATCTCTATTATTTTTGTTGTTGTTTATTATAATTTGTGTGTAGTTTAGTATGTGGAATTGAAGTACGAACGCACTAGTGGCAGGCGGCACGCTTGTCGTGGGAACTTGACCCAGTTGGTGCGGCGCGGCGCGGGCGGCGCGGCATATCGATTGCGAGAGGCACCGCGTCGCCCGCTGCGTCACACGCGCCCCCTTACACACACACAACCACATCGTAACTAGTCACTATCTGTAAGTACGCAAATCACTATAACCATTCGCAATGCGTTACAATCAACTGTAATGAATAATAGATAATGCAGCAGCGCAATAGCGTCGCATTCGCAAGCAATTTTGGTGTACACCAGGATAGGGTTGAAGGATTCGGGACAGGATTTTCATACTTAGCTATAAATTCACCTTTAAATACTTAAAGAACACGGTGTTTCTCGCCCAATCCACTTGTGAAAATAAGTTTTGGTCCAATACTTTGCACATTAACTCAAAGAGATCGACCTCACACTGATTGTAAGTCTGACTCTGCAAGAGCCCAAATAGCGAATTCTGCCACTCGCGGTCATCAATAGTTTGTACGAATTCGCGTATCATAGGTGAGACTCGTAAGGTTTCAGTGCTTGTGGGGGGTTCGGCGGTGCTCGATGGCGTGGCGGCTGCTGTGGCTGGGGCGTCAAACGCAAATGCGTCCGGCGATGCTGAATGCGGCGAGTGCGCTTCCCACTTGTCGTGGGCTGGCGGCGGCGGCGGCTGGGGAGGCTGCGGCTGCGCAGCCAGCAAGGCTGGCCCGGGTGATGACTCTGGCGATGACGTGAGCGACGACACTTGTGGGATCTGTATCTCTTGCTTGACAGGTACTGCGGCGTAAGGAGATCCGAAGCCAAGTACCAGTCCGCTGTCACCCAGGGAGCCACGCAATGTCTGCACTGCGATTTGTCGCTGTCTCATCATCTGCAGTTTACGGGCGCGATCTCGTTTGTACATGGGACCAAACTTGTTTCGACCACCACGCATGCGATCAGCCCGCACGGCTGAAACAAAAATAAAATTAGTTTATTATTTGTATTACTCATTATGAGCCTTATGAGGCCTATAGAACAATGAAAACAACAAAGACTATTTTTATCAATTGACTAGTTTTTAACACAACATCGCTCTGAGTAACTGTCGGCATTTCCCGTATCTTCCAAATTGCAAAACCTTTTACCCCTAATTCACATCGAGTTTGCCACTGCCACTTTATTATAAAAAAGAACTGGCCAAGTGCGAGTCGGACTCGCGTGCAAAGGGTTCCGGAACAATTAAATTTTTTTAACATGTTATTTTAACACTACAGACTTCTGATGTTTTCCTGTAATCTTAAGGTATAGAACAAATATCTGCATTTTTTTTTTCAAAATTTTAGATTCAATAGTTTTGGAGATAAGGGGGGAAATGGTCAAATTATGGAAAAATATAATTAAAACCCTCACAGTTAATCCCTTTCATTTGATATGTCACACCATACAGGTTGAAATATTTTTTATTTTCTAGTTTGACCCCCATACTAAAATTTATTTATTTATTTTAGGGAAAGAATACCCAAAAATCTATTCTAAATGGGTATGTTATCTACAACTTGTATACAAATTTACAACTTGTTTAGTAACCAAAGATATCTCGTTAATTGCCTAAACACAATTAATGAAAAAATCATTCTAAGTTAAGGAAACATTTTAATTCTACCTAACACTTTACATCAGAGTGGCCAATGGCCAATTCTATTAACTTTTAAGCCACGTTCGCATTCGTATCTCATTTGAAATTGCCAAAAAAGCTTCAATTTCTCTACATTTTTGACAGTTGCGAATGTGAACGCTGTTTAAAAATTGGCACTCAGAAACAGCCTGCCAGTTATCAAAAGTTAGTAGATTATGTATTACGTTAATGTCTTGCCGTGGGATAGTTTACTGCTGCAAGTTATTGTTTGGCATTCAAATAATATTTAATAACTTGAGCCTAAAATTTAGGACGGCGGTGGCCTCATAACACTCGCGGAGTCGACCGCTCTTTATGATTCTGGCTGAATTCCAAATTCCGAGCGGCGCTCCTCGCAAATCGCAATACCAGCAATTTATGTTTGTTCCGATTCTTTGTACACGAAAGTGACTGACATGCTTGTAATCAATGTTCATTTAACAGCAACTTAATTTAAATTGTTTTATTTAATAATAATTTACGCATTTGCATAAAAAGTATTCCGGTGTGCGGGTATCTTGCATTAACGGTTACATCTACGTATTTTACTATAGAAAAAAACAACGTTTTGCAATTTGTTGTCTTGTAAAACTTCATTCCGTTCCGGAAATAAATTTCAAAGTACCTAATTGTTTGTGTGTGCCCTATAACGGTTCCATTTTTCCTTTTGAGGTACGGAACCCTTAAAATAGTTTCCCGAGAACCAGTGATAAAAAAATCGTGAACGTGAAGATTAACGAAGACGTATGCTCAGTGGGATTTCCTATCAGGAAAAGTTACGGACTTCCACACAAACTTTCACCCCTTATTTAACCCCTATACAAGCAAAACTTTGAAAAGTCCTTCTTTATGTTTTTATTTTTCGTTAAAAAAGGAATGCTCGCGGAAAATTTCGTGCTTATAGAGACCGAGTATGTTCAAGATTTTCTTAAGTACATTAGGTTATTATTAGAAAGTATGAAGAATCTAATCTAAGAAAGTTTGGTTACTAACGCTTTGTTTTCTGTGTGTTAATCTTGTATGTTAAATCTATCCTCAATTAAAAGGTATCTCAATGTCTTTACTAAATCAAGCTTGTGAAAAAGTAACTTTTCAAATCAGGTACAAATGTATCACGATAAGATGAAATATTTGTTAAGATCAAAATGTAAAGAAAAGTGGATATTAATTGAAATCATGTATTATATTTGAGCAGTAATCAAAGCCAGAAACACAGTTTTGTCAAAAAGTGGATTTAGTAGCTACACTTGCGTGCAAAAAAATCAAACCACCCTACGAGGCTGGTTTATGGCGTGATGAATAAAGTGCTAGGTTTAAACTGTTACTGCGTCTGTATTCGCTGGCTTTATACCTATACTGCCTATTCCGTAGATACTTATGTAGATAGTAGAAACTGGTGTGGAACCAGTGCGAGAGTAAAGCTCTTGCATTCGATTTAATAAATAAATTCAACTAAATCAAAATATCCACTTGGTTCCCAGGATGATACGTTTCAAATTTCAAGTTTAAGTTCAACATTGTAGCGCGTTTTCTTATATTTAACGAACAAAAATGAGAAACTATATTAATAACAAGCGAACTTCCTACTGAAACCTCTTATTTAAACATTTAGGATATCAAAATGCTTAAGTTCAACTTTTGACTAGTGTTTTTAGCACATCAAACTGTGCCAATGTTAGATGATGGAAATCCTAGTGCTATTGCAAAAAAAAAAAAACGCTATATTGACAGATTCTTAGATAAGTTTGAATGTTTGCTAACATTGTTGGTGATTTTATTTATAGTAACTTAAGTCACATGAACCACAGAAATCATTTTAAAGATCCAAGTTTAACAACGAATACATACTTTATTTAACAAACAAAATCACTACATTTTTTAAATTTAGCGCTATATTTTCATTTTCAGAAATCAAAGCTGAGCCAAAATGTAACAAATAAAAATGAAATAAAGGAAATAGATGTCCACTTCAAAACAAACACCTGAGGACATCCGGTTTCTAAGACCATTATGTTGTTGAATTGTTTCAAATTTAATTAATTAATAAGCAGTTTGTTTATTAGGCGTGTTTTGTGTGTATATGTATTACCTACAGTGGCACGAATTTTAATCGCCATGGAATTATAACACTTTGAAATCTGCAAATATATACTTAACACTAAACCTGGAACGGAAAGGGTCTTTCAGTAAGTCGCCGGTCCGCCCAACTCACCGAGTTAAAAATAACAACCAGTTTTTATTGTAGCCAACGCGCCACTGAGCGATAAAGACAGACTTACAGGGTTTCGTAAAGGGTTCAAAAGAGACGGCTAGCGTAACGGATTTAAGCATTGCTGTGTGCAATTCCATCAGTTTCGTATTGCAGACCGGGTCGTTTCACGAAAGGATTGTATGCGTTCATTTATAACGAGTAAAGCAAGAGTCTATTATTAGTGAAATTCAGTTTACATATTCAGTAAAATTGTGCTGAATTATTTCTCTCTTAGTGACTCGAACTTTAAATAGTAATAGATTATTTACTAGCTGATGCCTGCGGTTTACCCACTTGACAAATTATTTAATAACATCTTCCTCGAGAACCACTCTATCCATTAGTAAAAACGTGAAAAAATAATCCCATTTCCCTTGCTCACGAGTTCACGACATCACGCGTGAACGGCGGGACCGATTTCGCTAATACTTTTTTTGTAGTTTGTTACGAGTATTGTCAGGACAAGGTTCTTATGAAAGAAAAAAAATAAGAAAATTCTAGATGACGGGAGTGAAGCAGCGGGGGACAGCTAGTCTATATATACCGCGTGTATCTGACATCGACGCACAAACGATTTCCATGGGTCCGGGGCATGATTCTGGACACCCTAGACTTAGAATTTTTCGTCGGCTTTTTTCTCATTTTTTTATTTTTTTCAAGAGTTTTTTTTACTTAAGACTGCTCATAATCGTTATTATGACCTAACCCAATGAGATTTTTAATAAAGAAATAATTAATTAACTACTTTCACCAAAAAGAGCAATCTGAATAAAGCCACGAAGAATATCAGCTCAGCTGAGCTGATACTTTGTAGTACTCTTGAAAAAAATGAGAAAAGAACCGACGAAAAATTCCAACACTGGGGTGTCGAGAATCATGCCCTGGACCCATGGAAATCGTTTGTGCGTCGATGTCAGATACACGCGGTATAAAAGAAAGTTGTGTTAGTTACACTATTTATAACTCAAGAACGGCTGAATCGAATTGGCTAAAAATTGGTGGGGAGGTAGCTTAGAACCAGGAGACGGACATAGGATAGTTTTTATCCCGGAAATCCCACGGGAACGGGAATTTCCCACGGGAACGGGAATATCCCACGGTAACGGGAATTATGCGGGTTAAACGGGAGCGAAGCCGCGGGGGACAGCTAGTTTTTAATATAATTTAATTTTTATTATTCGTTGTTATAGCGGGAAATTCCTATTACTATTCATGAGATACAGCCCGCTGACAGACAGATGAACGTAAAGCAGAGACTTAGTAATAGGCTCCCGTTGCCTTTGGGTAAGAAACCCTAAAAATAGTTAAGTCACCACGTTGCTTTGTACAGGAATTGAAGTAGCCAAGTAGTATCGACATACTTAAACCGGTGCAGCTAGTTTAATTTGCCAAATGTAACCCGACCTGCTTTTTTGCCTTGTCTTTTCTTTATTGTATGTAATAATTAATTAAAAAAATATTTCTAATCTGAACTATGAACTAAATTATGAACTTCCACAACACCTGAAGAATGATAATTTGACAGGTTTTCAAAATATACCCACAGGTATGAGTCATATTTTTTGACATATTATTGGTTAACTTTGAAAAACAAAATGGTGTTACCTATTAAGTTAATTTCAATCAATCCTAACTCCAACTAATTTGCTTAAATAAAGCACTCACATAGCTCAACGCCATGCACGCTGTGCACGCGGTACACGCTATACACGAATTTTAACCCACGTGACTGCGTCAAAACCATATTCTTGCAAAAAAAAGTGAGTCGCTCCTTGTGCTGCGGGGCCACGCTCCATTTTTACATGGTCGTAGGTGTGTAGTGTGTACTGCAGTGAAAACGTAGACCCCATTATCAAACAAATGAACCTACGCAGCTAAAATACGCCGCGTGTCCGTGCACAGCGTGCACCGCGGTGGGTTTACGCCTTAATTCGAGCACGGCGGGTCTAAAAAGGTGACTTTAGCAGAATCAGCCAGCACATCCAGCTACCCGTCACTATCAAATTTTCCCAATCAACCTTGAACCTAATGCTTTAGAAGATGAGAAATTTGACAGATTGTTGTATGATTAATATTATGATACTTATGTCTGTAATGTAACTACAGTGGCCTTTTTTGACCCGCTGATTTATCCTCTTGTAATTCATCGCCAAACGTGTCTGGATGCTTGAGAGTCTTCGAGATATTGACTTAATCTACCATTAGGTCATGATTTATGACGGACATCATACATAATTTAGTCGGTATAATTACAATATATTCCAACCCAATTAAGACAACTTCCACCTTAACACTTCAATTAGGTCTTGTTTGGTTTCTAATCTTATCAGAAACCAAATAAGACCTAATTTGTTAGTGTTAAGGTATGCAGAGTATGTAATTGTACTTTTAATTGATCTAATACCTCATTCCCTGCTGATATTATAAAATTGAGTCAGTTTCGGTTTGCGAGCTAACTGTAGATGATCCTCATTTATGCTAATTATCTTAGTTAAGCAGTTAGTTATTTTTAAGAACAAGCAATAACCAGGTTCTTTTGCTGCTGGTTAAACAAAGCTAACTCTGCTTATCATAAACAGGACAAAGCTCGATAAAATATCAAACTCAGATTAGCCTGATAAGAAATCAAATTCTTTGTTACAAATGTTTTATTTTATCAACCAATATCTTAACTAAATGAAGTTATCATCAAGCCCAATCCTGACTCAGAGCATTTAGCAGTTTCATTCAAAGTGTTTCATTATGTCAAAGATGTCACTTTAAGTTTCGAGGATAAAGTTCAATTCTACGCCTTGATTAAATAAGTTTCATATTATTATCTGGAGACGTTTCTTATAATTATGTTTCAGTTTTATTGCTAGGTCTTTACCGAAATTAACATACAAACTGTTTAGGTGGTAGGAAGCGTGTTTGTGACGTGTGTCACCGGATATAAGAGTAAGTAAAAAAAGTGGGAATACCGGAATGATTCGTAAATGCACGAAGCAACTTCAATGCGTTGATTTAACATCTTCAATGTTAGAATATAATGAGCACATAGCGTAAAGCAGTCGATAATGCGGTAAACGAGGTCAGTCGTTTATAACACGACTCGACTAAACTAGATCAAGGTCAAGGTCATTTTTACAAATCAAAAACATACGTCGCTGTGACAAACAGCCGGTGTGCAGAAATAGATACATACGTCTGAGTTCACCTCGGATTTTGAAGTTATTTGTAGAACTGCCCCAGTTGTAGATGGGTCAAGGTCGACCTTGGGAAAGAGGTCACGGAAACGCATCATGTCTCGATAGAATCATCTAGATGAGGGAACGTTTTGGACGGACAGAATCGAAGACACCCCCCGTCCAGAAAACTTCATACCTGTCACTACCAAAGTATCGACCTTGGCATACGCGTCAGGGCCGTCAAATGAAGTAATCGTGTCAACGAGATAAAAAATAGTATGTACCGAAAGGACGGGAAGAGGTGGGGATCGCTCCTTGTACCGACGACTCGGTGAAACTTGGTCAAGGCTGGCAATGCCCCTCCTCTCCCCCTGTCGGTCCCCTCCCGTCCGAGTACCGGCGGAACTAGCCGATCGCATCCGAACGCCCGCACGCACTCGATCGCGCTACCCAGATAGCGGCAGCGGCGATCGTTACACAACCTAGATAAATCATCCGCGATGATCCACCGAACTGTGTCAAGATCTCATCAATAACTAGCAGAATTTAGCACCAGTAGGAATCCGATCAGACTTTACTGTAGTTGAAAAGAAGCACCTCGCCAGACAGCTGCAGCCTGTCCAGAAGGTGAATCTTTTTAGCTAAACATGCTCTGTTTCAGTAAAATGTTTAACAGAAATGCGGTTTTAACGTTGTCATGATATGATGGAAGCTATTATGCGCATACTTTTGTAACATGATTTTACGCACTGAAACCGGTTTTTGCGCCACGGAGGCGTGCTTGAAGCGCCTGCGCACCAAAATCCTTCCAAGATGGCGGCGCTGGTAGAACTGTCGTAATAATACGACAGGTAATGCCTAAAAAATAGAAAGGCCCGGTGTACGAGGCCGCTCTGTCGAAACACTCGATTCGGGTCAAGGCAGCGCGCCGAAATAGTCGGCTGGCGCGCGAGTTTTTATTGTGATCTAACATCTGTCGCTGCCCGCGGCCGTACAACCCCTGCGCTAAAGCGTACCGCAACTATTACATGCGTGCTATAGGTATGTTAGTCTGATATTGAGATTTCTTATAGTCATTGACAGATTTATATCCTATTGGAATTCATAATGATTCCAATCGGAGTAGTTGTAGCTGTTTGAATCAAATGAGATTGACTGTTCTAACACTAACATGCATCGTATAAGACAGTTACGTAAAAATAGCTGAATAACAACAGTTTCGCACAGCAGTGACGTTTATTGACTACCAGTAGTATTGCAGGCAGGTATGATTGTATGAATGTAGCGATGGTAAACTAGAAATTAGCAACCGACTTCCCTATCCTCTATAATTGACGTAACTACTTCATTAAATGTTAACCTAGCTATATGTAGAAATCAAATTAGGTTTAGTAATTGGAATAAACATACTATCCCGTTGGTAATACAGCCTATCGTCCCAATTGTTTTTTTTTGCAATTCTATTGTATATTTTTTAGTAATCATCGTGAATTTTTTTAACATTGTTTTGACTCATATTGAATGAACATTGAGAGCACCGAATACGAAGAAAAAAACAATCCGAGATATCGCAAACTGGTAAATAACTTCACTATGAAAGCTGAGTTAATATACACATTGGTCTAACGACTAAATAATCAATCGAAAATTGTATCTTAGTTAGGTATTGTTATTACGTAGGAAAATTCATTTAAATCTATGGCTTTATTACGTAAAGTAGTGTGAATATTTAAGGCAGCAAGCCGTGTAACAACCATAATTTGCCGACCGTGGTCCGTTGCACCGTACGTACTACCGGCCGCCGTCGAATCACTATATGGGGGAACTAATTAGTCTGTATAATACCTACTGGCATTTGAAAAATGTTAAAACTTTTAAGTGAAATAAACTTCTCTATAACGACCGCGTTGATCACTAATTCACTTCTGAGAATGTATTCTGGTTGTCTGATAAAGATAGTAAATTAAATTGGTCAATTTCTACATCCTTCAGTTGCACCATGTTTTAGAGCAATAGAGTTGGGTTCCGTACCAATAAAAACTGCCAACGTATCTTTTGCTAAGCCTATGCCGAGGGTCTGGTCTGTGTGGCTGTTATAGTGATCTACTCTAAGTTCGCATGTGTCAGTATCTTTTTACTAACAAGAACAGCAAAGTTTCAATAATTTCCTCTGCGCTAATATAGCTAGTGAGCAGCTGAAAACTATAATAGTGCATAAAGTTACGACACCTTAAAATAAAAAACAACCGCAACTTCTAAATTACCATTTGTGATGCGAAACGTCATGTCATGTCATAAGCGTGGACGTTGTAACTCGTACGCAAATATAGTGATGCAAGCTTATTAGGTTCGCTGATACTGTAGTCCAATTTCACATACCTACAGCTACAAATAATTATACTAATTTACTTTCAATCGACTACATTTTGAGTTTCAGATTGCAAAATTTATATTATATTATTTATGTTTGATTTTGTAGTCTGTAGTGAATTCTCTTTAAAGTGTCTCAACAAAAGTAACATATAGTTACGTTCAATTTGAAATAATTAATTAAATTCGGCATATGTATGCACGGATAAGTAACGTGATACGTGTCCAGGTCACATTTGGGTAGCCCATTGCGACAGGTCGAGCAAACGTCTTGTGAAACGGCGCTTGCGCAGCGTACCCCACCGACGACGGTCGATTGTGTCGAAACGCACGATACAGTCGCCGGCGCACGCCCGATCTACAACCCCACTACTCTGAACTGAACTACACAAATCGGATATAATGCAACTTTATAATAAAAATCTTAAATATGTTATAGAAATTTTTGTTAAAAAAACACAAACAAAGAAATGTTTGTGTTTTTTTAACTGACTTCACAGCCAAGCAATACGTCGCATCTCTACTTATACAAATGTTGAAGGCGCTTACGTAAGCCTCGGGGAATTTAACACAAGCCGAGACAGTAGTACTAGACTGGGGATTCGACGTTCTGGGCGGGTTGTATCAAACAGTTGGTTAACGTAACATATACGTCAAAAAGTTACGATTACGGACGGTGTTTGACGTTCGTTAAATTAGAAGCGTTGTTTCAAAACATTCTGGTATAAATTCCTGCTCATCCCAATAGCTAAGTTATTGACACGGGTCCTACCTAAATAGCTTTTTTTGCATTCCACCACTTATTTGTGTCATCAGAAGAACTGGTATTGAGGAATTCAAAAGAAATTTCACAATATTGTTCTATTTGACGCAACTAAAGTCACGTTAACCAGTGCTCAGACCATCTGTTAACGTAAACGTTATATTTTACGTGCGTTAACGCTGACATTTTGTGAAACAATCCAATTTTTTGATTTGACGATAGTTAGCACCATTTCTAACGTTTACGCGTGCGTTAAGTGTAGTTGAAACAAACCGCCCTTAGTGTTAATTCTCATTGACACAATACAGACCAAACTACGCTACTCTTACTAACGCAGAGCTGTTAGAAACTCATAGCTACGCACTGCGCACAACGTACATATTATCTATCTATCTGTAACGTTTTGTTGATGGCCTATGATGTCCATAGTTATGGGCCTATGTGGTACCTCGTTTTGGAATTAAAAGGATGAATTTTAATAACCCGAAGGATAGGTGAGCGCAACAGATTTTCAAAAATACATTTTATAGTTTTAGCGCGTATTTTTAGTAACCATTTTTGTTTGTGCTGTTTTATAACCGTGTCTTATATTGAAACTATACATTTTAAAAATAATACTATACGCTAAATAAAGAGCCTCTTAAGAGTCCATCGGTTTGACGCTTTAGCGGTGGCATTGCACAAGGCTCGTTGCAGGTCGGGCAGGCGGTGCGAGGCTCTCGCAACACCATTATTCGGGTCAGGCAACTATTTGTGTGAATTGTGTCATCTGACATATTACTCTTGCGATAAATAATATTCTGTGTTTACTTTTGTAATCTACAAAATTGAAGTTTTTGTAACTTTATTAATACCTGCATGCTCCTAAATCATTGCCTTATTTTGTTTTAAAACTCTACATTTTACTCTACAAATAACTGGCCTGATTCATTTTATTTATACAATTGAAAATCCTTAGAGCTTTTACTGGCCCTTTATGAAAGACTTTTTCGGTCTAATGTTAATCAGGACATCTTTCAAATTGTGTGCAGATCAGAATTTAAAACGTATTTTTCTGGACTAAATTGCTAGAAGAGGAGTGTAAATGAAACTTCTCTAAGATTGGGTTTGATAAAATAGGAAATCCTAGTGTACCTACTGAAATTATGAGTAAGTACATTTAGATGCGGCTAGATTTCTTTACTAAAATTTTAGACTATTAGATGTTGCAAACATCACAGCATCTGGCGAAACGCGCAATGGCGAATGTCTCACGCACACAGCGGCACATTAACGTAGCAGTACGTACTAACACAGTCAGCGCGCGCGCCGCATCGCGGCCCCGCTTGCAAGTAGGTCAGGGCGCTCTGCGGCCGCGCGCGTTTTAAATTTAGAACGATCCGCACTTCAAGCTCCGCCCCACGCGATCGCCTAACTACAAGTTAATGTATAAATTACCTTCAAAACATCCACCTGTGACCGCACCCTTGTATCGCAGCCAAATACTACAACAATATCAAATAGACTTCTAGATATCGTAACTCGTTACTTTTTTATGCATTAAACCTTCAATGGTAACTTGGAAACAACTTACAGATATGTTTCAATGTTTAAATTGTGAAAAACTTATGTTCACGAATTTTGTTTTGACTTATTGGTTAATTATTCAAACCTACTCATAAATATCTTAAGCTAATTAAAAAAAAAAAAATATTTTTAAATTTATCTTTAAAATTTTGAAGTAAGCCTTTACATAATGGTGTCACTAAATAGACTGGTAGGTAATCGATAACATTAATTAATTGTGTTAGGCAATTTTTTTTTGTCAAGCATCGGTAAAGTTATTATTCGGTAGATAACTAATGCAATTATATTAAGGGCCGATTATTCAATAGTCAGATAAATTTTATCACAGGACTACCTGACCCGTGCAACGTCGTCTGCGTTACATTTTTCATTACTGCTCCGCTCCTATTGATCTTAGCGTGATGATATATAGCCTATAGCCTTCCTCGATAAATGGGCTATCTAACACTGAAATATTTTTCAAATCGAACCAGTAGTTCCTGAGATTGGCGCGTTCAACCAAACAAACAAACAAACTCTTCTGCTTCATAATATTAAGTATAGAATAAAAATTTCGATTTGACAGATTTTGCATAGAAAATATGTCAAGCAGCCATATTTATTCTTCAGTTAAATATTATATGACTATTGAAAAAACAGCCCTAATTGTAATAATGGCATTGAGTGCTTTCCGGAAATGACCTAGTCTATATTCTGAAAAGATCACTTGTTCGATGTCGTCAATTTTCTGTCAATGATTGATAATTAGTTAATATTGTCTGGAATTAAACCAGTACGATTGATTTAACAAAACTTGCATTATAGAATTTACGAATAAGTTTTTGTGAATGAATACTATAATTTGGTCTGGCACTTTTACGACTATACCTAATCGTTAAAAAAAAACATTTTTACAGATTTATGTTGATTTTAATGCTTTCAGGATAGTTTATGTCGAATTTTAAATCGGACTATTCGTATTTCGTAACAAATTAGGGTAATACTATTTCTTTGATAGATTTGGTCCTTATTGACGGGCTTTCGTCTCTTAACATCGTCACTTTCAGACGCTCTGCAGCGTCTCAGGGTCGACCTCTACAACTAAGTGGGTGAAGGTCGGGAGAACCGCCGTAATTGTTACTGCTATAATTAAGGCATTGCCGAAGCACTAATTCCAGTTCTTACTGTATTAAATTGGGTTAAATGTATTTAGGCCAATAGTTGCTACCGATCGTCCGACATGAATTGCGATAGACGCACCTGAAATGACGATGTAAATAGGTGGCATACCCATTAAAATATTAAGCTTATAAAGTAAGAGATGAGAAAACACAAAAAGTGGTTACTCACCTTCGAGTTTCATGCCAACGTCGAGGCACTTTTGGAAGCGGCAAAATGGACAGCGCTTCCGTTGTGTTTTGTCTATGTGGCAGGCTCGTTCAGCGACGCACGTGTACACCTTCTTATTTTGAACGGTCCTCTTGAAGAAACCCTTGCAGGATTCGCACGTTAGTAGTCCGTAATGGTAACCGCTGACTTTGTCCCCGCAGACGGGACAAAGTTCTTCGATTACATCCTTGGTGTCAGTCTGGTCGCACACTGTGCCGGCTGCTGGCAAATAAGCGCCTGGTTCACCACCGGCGCCTGTTGGAAACAGATATGAAGCATCCAGATTCGCATATCCGAATGTTTGTTGCTCAGGTGGGCATTGATACGCGGCGCCTTGCGGCACGTATTGTTGGGAAGCCCCCGAGGGACCCCCTCCTGAGCCAGATCCTTCAGGACCTGGGCTCAGGTCAAACGGGGACATATTGAGGGACATGAGGCCTGTCTGCTGATCCATCGTCATGCTCGGCCGCTCAGTGCGGCTGTTTATTACAAATCCCTACGGCGGCGTTCAACCGCAACAACGTTCACACAGTCACCGAGTTCACTAGCGGTCTGGCCGCAACACTAGCTACCGCTCGCGGGCTGCACCTGTTCAAGCACTATAGTAGGAAGCACATAAATCCAACACATTTTGTTCAATACAAGCGGAATAAGAAGATAACAGGCGTAAAGCGTCTGTGTCAGTCACCAAAGTAAGTATTACTACTGTTCGTACAAGTGTTGACAGCGCGTGGTATGTTACGATCGCAATGAGTATTTTAACTTCAAGCGGCACACGTGCCGCTCGGTAGAAGTACCGCGATCGACTGGCGGGTAGCCGGCCGGCGACAACGGCGCGCGTGCCGGCGCCTCCCGCATGCGCGCCCCGCCGCCACCCGCAGGCCCCTGCCCGCTCGCACAATGGAAAACGATTAGGAGCCCATGTAATAAGTGAAAGTGAGTCGGTGACCCACTTTCCCGCGATCCAGGTCTATGTTAGTGCGCGTTCGCGCGGTTGCGCCACCGAGCGGGCGGAGGACGGCGCGGGGGGCGGCCCACTGACCCAGTTGCGCGCAGTGCCGCAGCAGGGCAGGGTTGCCGCGAACACCGAGCTAATGTTTACGTTTGCACTGCATTCGATTATGACTTGTGCTCGCTGGACGCATATATACGTAACTGCAGCAATACGTACAAGTGTAACACCGCCAATTGCTTATTCTATTTCAAGACCACGCATGGTACTATCAGCAACCTATCCAAATCTTTGCTATGGTCAAACAGACATATTGACATTATAATTAACTAGCGTGTGCCAGCGGCTTCGCCCACGTGATCTTTCTCCCGGAATACATAAACCTGTTTACCCTCATAGCTCCCGTTGCCGTGGGATTTCCGGGATAAAAACATGAAGAACAGACAGACAGAGTTACTTTCGCATTTAAAATATTAAGTAGGGATTAAAAATATTTTTTTTAATAGTATTTTATTTACCTCACATTTTTTTCAAAATATGTATAAGTGTAAAAATATCTGAGTCAATTTCGCTACCTATTTTCACTATACGGCCCCATTATAAGTAAACTTTTAAAAATAAAACTTTTTACGAAATTAAAGTTAGTTTTTACTTTGTACTGTTTTATTTTATTTGGAAGTCGGTTGTATTTTTTTTTTGTAAAAAGATTTTTATTTTTCACTTTTTAGTGGTACCCCACACCTAACAACACCACTGCAAAATTGCAGAAAAGCAAAATACGCAATTTCGATTACTTGGATGACAAAAAACCACCATCTAAGTAAACGAATTCCAGCTATTTCGATTTCAAATCCAAACTTCGTAACCAATTTTGATAAGATTTGTATATCAATATCAATCTGCAAGTATATCCTTTCAGATAAAACAAGAATTTTTCAAATCGGTTCATAATTGACGGAGTTATGAGGTAACAAAAACAAGAAAAAAAAACATATAACCGAATTGAGAACCTCCTCGTTTTTGGGAAGTCGGTTAAAAATAATATTGTGCACTATATTAAATGCATTTCTTTAGAGTCAACTTTAAGAGTAGGTACTCCAGAAGTTGTTATGGATACCATACAATTCCCAACTCGCCGAAATCTGTTTGCTCCACCTAAATTGCTAGCAGTACTTTTTTCTAAATTTGTAACAAAACGTGTAAGTCACTCGCCAAACCACAATATTGAGAATCTTGAGAGATGGTAACTAGGTTCACTTTTTGCAGGGATTGCGCATGGAGTGCCTCTGCTGCCCCAACAAGAATACGATATCAGCTGGGGGCTAATATAGGGATTGAATGCAATATTTGTAGTGTTATTACCATTAAAAAACTTTATATTCATAAAAAATAGCTACTCTCGTGTAGTCATAGAGCAAAGCTTTCGAAGTAAATAAAATGAAAAGCTTTAAAAAAAAAACAACCTAGTGCGAGTCTAGCACACGAAGGGTTCCGTTCCATAAACCTTAATCTTTATTATTTGTTGCTATTGCGGAAATATCTATACACTGTAGTCAGTTGAAATTTTCACAGTGTAAATACACAATCTGTGAAAATTACCTATTTTGTACCATACTTGAGATGCTGATTGCTGACAGTCAGACGGACGGATGGGCGGAAAGCGGAGGCTAAGTAATAGGGTTTCGTTGGTTACCCTCTGGGTACGGAACCCTAAAAAGGCACACAAAACACTCGTAACAGCGGTCTATCAAGAAGGCTGATATACAATTTTTTAGTATTCATGATAATACAAAAAGTCCATAAAATATATTAACTCATCAAAATATTGTATTGCATCCATCTGTGTGTTCTATGTATGATTAATGACATCAACCACGTCGTTTGGTAAGAATATTTTCTGAATAAGCAATTACGTATTCGAAATTTACGTAGGATATTTTCGAGTCATAACGAGAGCCATTCAATATCAAAAGCGAAATAAAGATCTTGACCTGGATTTTGTTAAAATCAGTCAACAGGTCACGAACGAGTGACTGTCTGTGACAGCCTTGTATTCGCAATGTAATTTGATTCGACGTATTCTACAGCACTAAACACGTTGCAAACGGACGAGGCTTGACTTCACTACGAACTATAATGTGTCCTACCTATGCTTACCCATCCAGATAATCATTTGCAGCCATTGCACTTATTTGAAAAATCACATTTAGCGAATACATTACTTTGCTATCAAAAATAAACTTATGTGAGAGATATAGCTTCTCCATACTGCCCTGATTCTAACAAATTCACAGGACCGTACTGTTTTTACTGATGTCTTCAAACACGATAAAATTAAGCCCAAAATTAAACAAATAACGAATCAACTACGTCTTTAGAAACATAAAACAAAATGAAACTACATATCGTGCATAATAAGCCACAATGACTCAATAGTTTCGATTTCATAATCAAGACCTGAATACCGGATGAAAAGCGACGGCAAGGTAGGTATACCCAAAGTATGCCGTTTTCGCTATCGCACAGACGCGAGACGCCACGGCCTCCAACGAAAGCAAGAGTGCTCGCAGAGTCGCACGCGCAATGCTTTCTTCATGCGCGCAACTGACGTCACACTTTCTCCGTCCGATGACGCATGTTGATGTAACGCATGGTAATACTGCGGTAATAACACTGCTTTACAAAGCATTAGTGTGTCACGACGATGAATCTATTGATTCATGTAGATTAGACGACATATTGATTGTTTTCCGATTTATTTTGTGCGATATTTTTTTGCTGGGTTATTGATTTTCGGAACGAGTGTGTTTTGGTTGTCTATTTTAAATAGGAAAATACTAATTGATACTTAGATATTTTCATTTTAGTAAATAATAACGTCGCACTTTTTTGATATGGTCATTAAGAGTTTCCTTTACGAGAATAGGACGTATTTTGAACGTAACAGTTTCGCTTATAGGTAATAAACCCACGAAGCTTTTAAGCTTATTTAGCTTATTCAACCTCTATATTTCCTAAATTGACTAATGTATCATAATAGCGCTCTTAGTAGAATATACAACATGTAAGTACACTAAAATAAACCAGTCCAATAAAAACAGATGTAGCTTGTTCTTTGTCACTTTTTTACTTCCAAATTAAAGCTAAGCCCAATAGCCTAAAATCTTCTTGAATCACGTAGATAGGCACTTTCGCCGCCCTATAGCGCTATAGCACTGTTCAGTGAGCAGTTACTTACAAATCAGCTCTGCAAAGGGTTTTAACATAGGTATTTTGGGAGATGTCCAAGAAAAGAAGATGTATATGAAAGTAAGAATGGTTAGTATTGGATGAAATAAAATAACTTTTTACAAAAAAATACAACCGACTTCCAAAAAAAAAAAAACCGGAAGTCAACGTTAATTTCGGAAGTCGGTGACAAAATACTAAGAAACTAACAAAAACACCGACTCCGAAATTAAAGTTATTTTTTACTTTGTAGTGTTTTTTTTTTGGAAGTCGGTTGTATTTTTTTGTAAAAAGTTTTTTATTTTGTCTTTTTAGTGGTACTCCACACCTAAAAACACCACTGCAAAATCGCAGAACAGCAAAATACGCAATTTCGATTATTTCCGTGATGTTTGCAAAAAATATGACTAGCACTTAGCCGTCTTTCATTTTTCCGTCAACGACTAAGCACATCAACGTTCACCGCTTCTAGGACAGAAGCTCCGCTTTAAAACCAGGGTTGGCAGCTTGAGAAAGTATAGAATAATTAAATACCCTTTTCTCTTTTTACTAGTAATGTACTACTTTATTATTTTATCCAAATAAATATTCACTCACGTTCACTTTAAGTAATAGTTAAAAATATTTTAACTATTTTAACGTTCTACATATTCCTAGAGGTGCTGCTAGAATTTACAGTGGGTGTTGGGGCGGTTGGAGTTTCGTGGGGTGAAGTTGGGGAGCCACGCAAACGGGGGAACATTTAGGTTTCGGAGCCAAGTGCATTGGGTCACTGGGTCAATGATAACATTCGTTCCTGAAATTACGTGCGGGCTGCAGACTTGTGTAGTATAGAGCACAAATGTGTGCCCTACATAAATATAGTATTTATGTAAATTAATGCACGTGTGGTTTCATTAATAAAATCCTAAGCCTAGTTTTTTACAAATTTAACTGGTATTATTTCGTATTTCCTTGCTAAATATATTGCCAAATACTGGACCATTTAGTGTGCCAGTGCCAAAAACATTACTAGCCCCCGGTGGGCTAGTATTTTTATATTTAAAAATGTTTTTTAATATTTAAAAATGTAAATTATAAATATATAAAAATAAAATAAATGGCATATAAATATTATAGTTACACAAAATGCTTTAATAAGACAAATTTTGTTTTTATCGGGAACAGGGTCCATGCTACCGGTGGTCAGGGTTCCCGAGAGAGGAACCTACTAACAATACGCGCCGTGTCCAGAAGTACTGCTTTCTGGATCAAGCCCTTGATCCAGCTGCCTAACGAGAACCTCTTGAGATGTTGATCGAGGCTCTTGGCAATTATGCCATTGGCTCGTATTGGCACAATGACTGTTGTGTTCACATCCCACATGTCGACAACCTCGCGAGCCAAGTCAAGATACTTTGTTTGTTTCTCTTTCTCAGACTTCACGAGGTTCTTGTCAAGAGGGACTGCAATATCAAGAAACATTGCGCGCCGCTCTAGTCAGTCTAGCACTACTATGTTAGGCTTATTAGCAACAATAGTCCTGTCAGTGAAATACAACGTGCAGTTGCCATTTTCGAGAGCTGGGTCGGGCACATTCCTATAGTACGGTACTTCCGGTTCCACAATATTGTATTTTAGAGCAAGTTGGTGGTGGAAAATCCCGGCTACAAGGTTGTGCCTGCGCAAATAGTCTCCGTTAACCAGACTACAGCAACCGGAAATAATGTGGCGGATGGATTCCCGGGGTCGGTGACATGCCCAACATTACGTCAATCACAATGTATTTCCGGTAGTTATTCGTCATCATAACTTCGTCCATAATCGCACAGACAAAACCTTCGATTTCTTCAAAGATTTCACCAAAACGCAGCCAGGCTACGGACGCTAAGAAGTCGACATTGGGCTCATGTGTGACCCGATAAAAGCGGTCGTGAAGCTCCTTGCTCTGCCATACCTCCCTTTTTTAAGGATGGGAAATCATCAAATGACTCCTTCCACCCTGGTTGAAGCAGAAGGGAGTGTCAGACTCCTACTGACTAAGACTCATCCATGTTCCTCCTAATGCCCTTTACGTTCCAGGGCCGCGGTGACTCCTTCGAACAGATTCCGCAGCCCTGCCAGGCACTGGCCCTAGCGGGCCCCGTCCTCTATGCTGGCAACTCTTTGAGGGACGCGTGGAACACAGCGCGCCGTCGAACCGGGCCTGGTTCTAATCGGACGGCGAGCCACCCAATGGTCGCCGTCCGCAGACCCGCGCCTACGGTGGTCGGGAATCGCCCTGGGACGCCCGACGCCCGGGGCGTCTTCTTCTATTGCAGCGGCCGGGGCGTGAGGTTTACCTCTCTTGCCAGACCTCCCTGCAGTCGTTAGGAGCTAATACCACAGGTTTGAGCCAGTTCTCTTTAGCCAGGGAGAGCGCGGTAAGGCCTCTGTCCACCGCTACCACATCTCGAATTCTCGATGCATACCCACATCGGCCTCTAGGAAGTATTCCCCAAGGCTGCATACCTTGCGGTTGTGCAGGGTCTTAGCATTTAAGAAGCCACAACCCCCGCACTTCCGCGGGATATACAGCCTCATCACCGACGACCCGATTTGCGGTAAGCAGTGAGCTTACCCTCCTATCCACGGCGTCAAGTTCCGTCTAAGTCCATTTGAGTATGCCGAAAGAATACATCAAAATCGGCATGACCCAACTTTTGAAGGCGCGTACCTTGTTTCCGCCTGAAAAATTGCAATGGCTGACCCCAGGTCAAACGCCCACAACGCCTGTCCTAAAGCAAAGCTTACCGATAAAAAGGTAATGGTAACTGTTTGGTGGTCTCAGCATGGTGTTATTCACTATAGCTTTCTCCGATCTGGTCAAGCAATAACGTCAGATGTCTACTGTGCCGAACTCCGAACAATGATAGCAAAACTAGCAGTGAAACAGCCCCGACTCATTAATCCAACGGACTACCATTTTTTTCGTGATTTGGACAATTCTCCACGTGATAAAAAGTTTTCTTCTCAGGAAGCAGTACAAAATGCATTCACACAGTTTGTCGAATCTAGGTCACCAGAGTTGTATCGCAAAGGCATAAATGACCTTCCTATTAGATGGCAGCAATGTATAGATAATAATGGTAATTATTCTGATTAAATAAATATGATAAATCAATAAAAAATCAATTTCAATTTTGCAGTACAAATCGGAAATTTCGTACTTTAACCCCTAATATATCGAGGAATTATAATCTAATAAACATTTATTACAATCTTATGAAGTTTGCAATTTTCTGGGGACATTATAATTACATATTATTATTATGTTACGCCCCAAGAACGAAAACGCTCACAACGCGTTGTGTGTGGCTTCTTACGGCCGCAACGCCCGCAACGCAAATTTAACGTCGTGGCACATAGAAAATGGATACAACGCGTTGTGGAAAAGAAGAAATGCTTAGTTGCGTTCTGAACCTGAACTGGTGCTGCCTGAATCGCGAAATATGAATGTTGTATTGACATGGCTCTGATATTATCGGTCACCTCAAAA
Organism: Ceramica pisi; assembly: GCA_963859965.1. Lineage (NCBI taxonomy): Eukaryota > Metazoa > Arthropoda > Insecta > Lepidoptera > Noctuidae > Ceramica > Ceramica pisi. The sequence goes on from OY982527.1 coordinate 16,078,228, forward strand.
TCAACGTGTACCTAACTGACGCTGGCCACCATTAGGGATTTTAATTTTGATAACACAAAAAATAGTCGCCTAATATCAGAATTAGTCTGTCACTGGCTTAAAAGTTATGTTTTTATGGTGGTAAATTTGGGGAGCGCCTACCCTAGCTTGGTCCATTTAAATCTCAATAGCTAGGGCACCTAGCGGATCTGTTTTCTCCCAAATTTCATCTTTACTAATATTATAAAGATGAAGAGTTTGTTTGCTTGCTTGAACGCGCTAATCTCAGGAACTACTGGTCCGATTAGAAAAAATATTTCAGTTTTAGATAGCCCATTTATCGAGGAAGGCTATATTTAGGCAATATCACGCTAAGACATAGGAGCGGAGCATTCAATGAATAATGTGACGCAAACGAAATTGCGCGGGTCAGCTAGTATAAATATATAGAAATACCATTCATATTAGGTTTCAAACCCTGAAGATAGAAAGAGGACCACGCGCAGTGGGACTCCGTCGTCGTTGCTCGGTTTGAGCTTCATTTCCAAAACGCATTGTGGGAAATTCGCGATGTGGAATTTTGGAACGAGCCACGCGTTTGAGCTATTTTTATTGCTCTATGAGCGATTTAGGTCCTTCGGCGTAACATATTATACAATATACTGCCCCAGCTTCGCTCGGATATACAAACACACAAATCTCGCCCTGACAATTACGAACACAACAATAAAAGAATTACTTAATTTGGGTCAGTCGTTACGTACGAAATTCGCGCGTAAATACATTTCGGCGATTCATTTTTATTTATAAATATAGATTATAATAACTTCAATAGTGAGTTGAGCTAGTAAAGTAACAAATTTCAAAGAATTATTCTACCGATATAGCATAGCATATTAAGGCATTACAATTAAGTTATCCCATAAACACATTGTGAAGGATATAATGTGCTCCAATATACAGACCGATGCTTGGAATAACAAATAAGGTTACCCAACCCGATAGTTGTAAAGAAACGGGCGACCTGTTTTTGAGATGAGCCGATTTCACTTCGTTTCAGATACCTACATTTCGTAATAATTTTACTAAAGACAAAAAGTTTGAATGTTAACTGACAGAAATATATTTCATTGGTTTAGATATTTTGAGTACCTATGAAATATGAATGACATTTTATAACGTCATTATTACACCGATGAAATAGTGTCGGCACGATGTAGCACGATGAAATAGTTGGTTTCATTTATAAAATTATTGATTTGCAATTTGAATGCGGATTTTCATACTCTGAAGATGGCAGGACAGATTAATTCAATCGGAATTAATTTATAGTGGAAGGATTTAAAGAATCGTGTGGATAGATTTTTATTGAGGATCCTTAGGAATGCTAATATGCTGAATATTTAAGAGCCCCCCTTAAATAATTGTTGTTAATTAGGTATTATCCTCCCCTACAGCAAACGTGATTTTCTTGCTGTTGTTATAAATAACACTGCGGAACAAAAAAAAAATCTGCGGCACTAATTATCTTAATGGTTTTTAATAAATACTTGTTATTAGACATACACGGTATGTGTTTACTTTATTGAATTGACATTGTTTCATGAGGTAAACGCGACATAAATCAATGAAAATATTGAAACTGCTCTCTTCTAGTTGTTACAAAATTTTAATACCTCACTAAGTTTGGTTATCTGTTTATGTATTTAGTTACAACAATTTCTCTAATAAGCTATTACACCTTGAAGTTACAAATTCGTGTCGTTTTTAAATTACAAAAGTACTTTTTGTGTTCAAAAATGTGTTTTGGCCACGAAAACCTTGTGTTAACGATACCAACAGTTTTTGTTAGGTACATTATGTAGCAAATTTTGGTCTCAAAAGCAAAGAAGAAAAATCACAGGTTCTGTAAAGATACCTACCAAGCATACTTTGGAATGAAACTTGTACAAAAGAATATTGGGTGCTAGACATCGTGTGAAGTCTTGTCTAGAATCTTTGCGATACTGGAGCCAAGGAGGACGCAAAGGACTCAAATTTGGAGTGCCAATGATATGGACTGAGCCAACTAATCACCTTAATGACTGTTAATTTTGTGCAGTGAATGTAAAAGGTATCAACCTGTACAAAAAACGTACTTGGGTCTACCACCCTAATGAGAAATCCGCTAAACCGCACTGTATGTCGACAGCGATGATTTGCCAATTCCAGTGTTCTCAAGAACATCCACTGCAAACTGTGATGAAATTGAAATGTTAGAAGGATCAGAAAATCAGACGAGTAGCAGTGAAAATGAATTTGAAGAAAGTACTTTTACATTGAAAAGATATATGTTTATTTTGTTTTTGTATCACTTTTAAAAAAGAAAGAAAGAAAAAGAAACGTTTATTCGGGACTCGCACAATACACATACCATACAATAATATAATAGTGTCTATCTCAAAAACTAGAGTCAATTTGACAAATCTGATATTTTTCTAGTATTCAGCACACTACACTTATAAAGATTTGACTTCAATCTATCTTGACTCAACGCAAAATGACTGTCCCCCCCCCCCCCCCCCCCCCGAGTTTAATGGTACCCTTCGTGCACGAGTCCGACTCGCACTTGGCCGGTTTTTAATTAATGCTCCGCCCGTAGCGTGATGTACTAAGAGCCTTTATTTATAGCCTTCCTCGATAAATGGGCTACCCAACATATTTTTTTCAATTCGAACCAGTAGTTCCTAGATTAGCGAGTTCAACCAAACAAACTATTCGGCTTTATAATATAGTAGTACCTACCTATACATTTAAAACATTTCTACAGGAAAACAAGGCTGACCTGATTCGACCATCTAAAGCTTAGTGCTCAGTCCAAATGAAATGCAACTTTATTTGAAGTGATTTTTAATGTTACTTTTGTCAATTTCGTGTACTGAAGCTGATAGATACATCCCATTATTTTATCCTAATATTGATAAATATAAATGCGAAAGTAACTCTGTCTGTCTGTCTCTTCTTCATGCCTAAAGCACTGAACCGATTTGGATGAAATTTTGTGCAAAGATAGTTTGAGACCCGAGAAAGGACATAGGATATGAGTATGTATGTTCCCTAGGGATCACGCGGGCGAAGCCGCTGGCACACGCTAGTATTAAATAAATAACAGTTTTGTAGATATTGGTGTAAAGAAACACTTCAAATAATACACTTAAAACAACATATTGGAATGTTTAAATTAAAATATTTAAAAAGTGACTTATATATGTGTATACACATTAATGACAAAAATAAACGGTCAAGAGCGAGTCAGACTCGCGCACCGAGGGTTCCGTACTATCATATAAAACGTGACATGTTATTAAATTTTCATCGGCGAGGTCTATATTGGTCATAGAATTTTAACACTGCGGTGTATATTGCATTTTTAGATCAGCGCCGTCTTTTGACTGCTATAACTTATATTGATGAGTTCTGAAAAAATGTGCTATTTAGAGACATTGTTTTATTTTTATTTTAATCTTTACATTTAGTATAATTTCAGATTTTTTTATTACCAAACTTCGGAGATAAGGAGGGGGGGGGGAAAGTCATATTTTTTTTTATTTTTCGTTAAATATCGAAAAAAAGATAAATGTTTGAGAATGTGCAAAAAGTTCTCTTTCAAATACCCATGACCCACATACCCTAGTAGCCTCACTTAAAATGTTTAATAATCCCTTTCAGTCGCTGTTGCAAAAAAAATACAAAAATTTTTATTTCTTTCTTATTTGCAAAATAGTTGAACAAACGTCATCTAAAACTATTCCAAATTTCAAGTTGATAGCATTAGTGGTTATTGAGATATCCAGCTGTGCCAGACGGACAGACTTAGTCACACCATAACGGTTCCTTTTTACCATTTTGGTACGGAACCCTAAAATTAGATGGGATCGATGTTCTTTATCTGGCCCCTCCGAAGAAACAGACTGGTTCGAGTCCAGGTATTAAAAGGAAAGAACCACACATGTATAGGAGTGGACCTGTTTCGACAGTGCAAACATTTTTCAGTAATGGTGGTATTGCAACTCGAATGGAAGGACATTAGCAGTTAAAAACTAAATGACTGTATAACTGAAGTATTTGTGGAAGTAAGTACATAATTATGTATATTGAAGTCCCTACCATAAATAATACTACCCGTGTGTTGTGTTATTACCTTGTAAGTACATCATTTAACATAAAAATTAAAAGAATATGAGTAGTGTAGTGATTGCAATTTCATACAAAATTTATATTATAATGAATGCCGATTACAATGTTTTACCTATTTACATTTTAAACGATCGCGTATTCTTTTCTCAAATGTTTTTAGAGACAACTTCAACGCTTATTAAAAATATAAGTAAAATAATCCTATCTATAGGTACCTACCCAGAAAATTAGTCGGCAAGTTTAAAACAGAAGAAGACAAAAGAACAAAAATAAGCCGTTAGCCATTGTGCCGGAGTTACCGTTACAACTTAGAAACAATAATTACAAAAGCATTTTATAGTTACAATTTATGTCAGTCTGTATAATAAACAGACGAAGGGTCTTAGGTAATTTTCTTTTAACAAAATACTTTACTACTCGGTTTTAAAGGTTTATGATTGAAGTTAAAATGGTAAGTTGGGTTACGACCATCCTTTAATTCAGTAGGCACCTACATATTCAAGCTGTTAGGCGGGTAGAATAAGGTTTAAACCTTATAATAAAAAAAAGATAGTTTCAAAGGTTTTTTTAAACCCAGCCTAGGTCAGACATAATACCTACCATAGCTTTCTATCAGTGATAATCTATTGCAATTGATATAAAACCTGGAAATAACCCACATGGCTTGGAATATCTAATACTTGACGCCTCTCATGGCCTAATAATCCCTACGCAATAAATTTGCCCACCAGACTATTTTTTCCATATTCTGCAATAGTACTGCTCCAACCGGGGATTATGGTATATATAACTCAATAACTCAAAAGTATAACCTAAGTATAACCTATAACTCAAAAGGTTCTTGAACAAACATCGCATCATTGCAAAAAACCAGTATGGTTTCAAAGCTCAAAGTATCGACAGAGGATGCTGTTATGGACCTTACACAATTTGTGGCAAAGGAACTTAATGGTAGGTCCAAATGTTTAGGCATATTTCTAGACCTCTCGAAGGCATAGCAAAGATGGAGCGTCTGGGGTGTGCGGGGCACAGCACTAGAAATGTTTAGAAACAATCTTAAAAATCGCTCTCAGCTAGATAAGATAGGTGATCATCTTACGGCCGAAACCAATATCCTATCTATCACATACTGGAGATAGAAAAACAAATGAAACAACAGAAAACCTATATAATTTTCATATTGTTTCATTTGTTTTGCTATCTCCAGTATGCCAAATCTGGTGATAGTTAGGTTATTGGGTTCGGCCGTTAGTGATGAAGAAACTGTGACCTACGGCTTACCCCAGGTAAGCATATCGGGGCCCAAACAAATGAAGAACAGGTTGCCGCTTTCCCACCTATTTTCTTTTTCCGTGACCGGTCAGCTATTCAGCCATAACATTTCCATCCTTGTTTTTTTATGATTTGACGGCTGTCAGTTGAAAACGATTCTCCCCAGGGCTGAAAAGAAATACTTTCAACCCGCTCCTCAGGCTATTTCAGGCCTACTTTCAGAGTATGAGTAATCTATACTATATAATATAATAAAGCAGAAGAGTTTGTTTGGTTGAACGCGCTAATCTCAGGAACTACTAGTCCGATTTGAAAAATTCTTTCAGTGTTAGATAGCCCATTTATCGAGGAAGGCTATAGGCTACATAATTATAATCACGCTAAGACTAAAAGGAGCAGAGCATTAATGGAAATTGTGACGCAGACGAAGTTGCGTGGGTCAGCTAGTGAAAATATATTTTCAGACAATGTATACATTGCAAAAAGCTGTTTTTGTGTAATAAATACTTTTATTATTATCTAAACAGCAGGGTCCAAGCTACCTGTGGTTAGGGCTCTAGAAAATTCAAAACGCATTTTTTTTATACTAAAAGCATAAATTTGCCTCCGCTGGGAATCGAACCCGGGACCTCTGGGTCTGAATCAGGTGGTATAACCACTAGACTACGGAGGCGGTTAGTGTCACCTGTTTAACACCACCCGGGGAGCACGTGTAGGGATTCGCTGAAGGGTCTTCTCCCACGGACGCGGGTGACTCGGCATTTATTCAAATTAGGCTGAGAGCCAGCACTTTTTGAACGTCAAGCTCTACAAAAGACAGTCCCCCAAAACGCCCGCCCGTCACCACTTCCTAGTGTTTTAGCTGTGGAGAAGAAGTGGCCAACAAACTCCCCAGCAACACATCTGTCTGTTAGGTACGTTTTAGGAACTAGAATTTATATAATGATTAGAATGCAAAGTAAATACATGACACAAAACAAAAAAATAAAAGCTAGCACACTATGATACTAGGGAATGCAATCTCGAGCCGCGATTAGCAAATCGAAATCTCGCCTGTTGAACCTGGTGTCGAGATTGGCAGTTTCGAGATCTCGTGCAAAACAAGTCGAGATCTGGCGAGATTTCGAGATTATCGAGACTTTGGTTTTTAAACACAAACACCCTTAAATCGATACAAGACTCGAGAAATGCCTTTAGGTTACAATACTACATTAATTAGAATACTCGTAATCCTATAAGCGATATTCTAAGTAGTAAGTTAGGATATCGCTGTAATATCTTATGAACACACACACAGTACACAAACACCCATTAATTGTGATTCTGAAAATAGCTTCTTAGAAAGCACAGAGTGCTCAAAGTGTCGTCTGCTAAGCGACATCTAATGTCTGTAGCTAGATAGCCTGCGGCCGAGAATGCCCGTTCAGCTTCCACGCTGGTAGGGACTACAGTAAGTAGGCTATTATACACAAACTTAAGGTACCTATTGCCCTCTTTGGCCACCATACTCGTAGAGATGCATCTCCTTTTTAAGCAGGCTGTCAATCCTGTCTGTTACTAATGCTTGGTCACAAAATCTCGATCGATATTGTCGAGATCTCGAACGAGATTAAGAAAACGAGATTGCTTATTTTCGAGATTGAATATCGAAAAAATGGCCGAGATCTCGTGTTTTCGAAATCTCGCGAGATCGAGATTGCATTCCCTTTATGATACTATAAAAGAAAATACACACTGAAGCAAGTGTTGACGTTGAAAGATTGCCCTACATAGTCAGATAAATAAAAAAGACAAAAAAGAAATAAAAACAATATTATATGAACATTAGAACCTCTCATAAACTAACTACTTATAGAAAAAGAACATGATAATATGTCTGGCGTTCAACACAGCGACCAACTATTCTTATCATCTAAATAATCATTAACAGAATAGTATGCCTTCGAACAGAAAAGACAGATCAAGAAAAGAAAGTGGAAGTTTATTGATAAACGGATACCGAGCCCCACAAATGAATCATGGACCTTACGAAGTCGGTGTGAAGGAGCATGTAGCTTGTGCTTGTTTCTGGTATTAAAGTTATGGATGTCGCTCGTTTCACTGTATTTAAATGTACCTATATTTTTCCTAAGAGAATTCCAATCTCTTTGATGAAAATCTTGACCCTAGCTGATAGGTACATATTGCTCGCACAGCACGTTTTCGTAATAATAAAATACCGTAGGACATAACACTATGGAAATAACTAAAAAAGACTAACCGAGCTGTGTCAACGTCAGTAAATTGTCTAACTTTCCTAACGGCGTCATGCGGCTGAGCTGAGCCTTCCCGATAGGCTTGATATAGGTATGTGGTGTGGGCCCCATTGTGGTTTGGAATCAACAGTTATGCCCAAAAATACTGCAGTGTCTACAGTTTCAAGCACCTCTTCACTTAAGATTACATTGGGTCCTAAATTTCTAACACTTGGCAAGGCAAACTTTATACATTTCGTTTTCTTGGCATTTAGAACTAAATTATTTGCAGTAAACCAATCCGTAACCATTGAAAGAGCGCTGTTTACGTTATCGAAATCGTACCTAAGTCTGCATCGAGGACATGGTCTACCTACACGTGCTACCTCGCTAGCTGCTGACAGAAATTCTGTCAATAAACTCTCAATATAATTATATGAACTTTAAGACTCCCTTAACTGCTTTTTGGGGTGTTGATGAAGAAACCTATATTATTTACTTGGACCAAAAATAGTACTTTAAAAACATTGCACTAAGGAATAAAATTTATTTAAGTATACAAATTCTAACACCCGCTAAATCATCTTTTGGTGACAGCTAGCAAAAACTAATAATGGCAACCTTATTATTTACTTCGGCCAGTATTCGTATCAAGTTTCAACTTTTCAAGTAGGTGCCAAGGAATTAGAAACTTTTGTAAAAATATATTGTATAAAAGTATCTTATTATACCCCCTAAATCAAAGTCTTTTGGGGGTAGTTATGAAAAACAAATAGTGACGTTTTTTATTATATTTTTTTGTTGTAGAAAAACGTTTCACGTCTCTACAACCTGCGGTTTAGGCTGTGCGTTGATGGCCAAATCCGAAACTATGAGAAATATCGAAAACACTGAAAGGAGTCTCGAGCCCTATTTTTTTGAAAACTTAAACTACATCTTAGATTTTTGATAAACCGTAACATCTTACTTCTTCTTCTTACTACTACTCTTACTTTTTATCCCAGGATTATCATTTCCTAGTTTTATCCTTGGGATGATTTCCGATATTTACGCGGACGAAGCCGTTGCTTTGGGAGAAGTTATTAAAAAAAATCAACATTTTTTTTTTGGTACTTTTATTTATATTCTGTTTTCAAATAGTGGACTGAAAAGTCGAGTTTGACAACCTAATGAAACAAATATATTTTAAAACTAGCTGACCCGCGCAACTTCGTCTGCGTCACATTTTCCAATACTGCTCCGCTCCTATTTGTCTTAGCGTGATGATATAGCCTTTAACCTTCCTCAATAAATGGGCTATCTAACACTGAAAGAATATTTCAAATCGGACTAGTAGTTCCTGAGATTAGCGCGTACAACCAAACAAAAAAACAAACTCTTCTACTTTATATATTAGTATAGATTGCATATTATTATACAAAATGTATGTCCAGTTACGTATCCTGATCTCTCTCTCGAATTAAGAATATAATTATGAAGAGGGTACCTTATGCAGGGCACTGTATCATCTCTATCGGTTGAAATGCCGACCAGCCCAGGTACCTAATCTCCTGGTACAAACTAATCTTGAATCAAAATCAACAAAACCAACTATCGATCGAATGGTGGTGAATCAAGTGGATTCTTAATTTCGTCCAGCACAGTCCAAAAAGAAACACATTTTCTCCGATTTTTACTGACAATATTGCTGATTGTAGACCACTGAATAAAATCATTGAATAATCATAATAATAGATAATATTATATTTCCCAGCTGACAGTCCTAAGCCTATTTTTAAGTAAGTAGGAAGGAATGGTTTCGTTCATTATTAATTTAATACCGTGCTACTTACTTACCACCTGGTCTGACTGAGTAGCGGTATTTAATTTACAAAATTCATAAATTCTACGTAGTTTTTCAATACAATCTTCAATAGTTCAATAACTGCGTTAGTTTTCGGAAATGCGATCATGCTCCTTATTGTAACAGCCTACGGAACAATTTCGTAGGTTTTTACTTTAATGGTGTCCTTGCAAGTATTGATACGCGATTGTGATCCTTATTTGTAACAGTCTACGGAACAATTTCGTATGCAAGTATTTTTACTTTAATGGTTTGTCTTTGCAAGTATTTATTTGTGAACGCTATTGTGCTCCTTATTAATAATAAGTCAGGGTTTAATTTTCCCATGCAAGTATTTTTCTTCCAACGGGGCTTTTGGATGAAATGGAAGTAGAAAGTAGAAACTTGAATCGTCGTTAGAAGGTATTTATTTGAAAACGCGATTGTGCTCCTTATTCCTAGAAAGTTACGGGTCAATTTCCTATCCATATAGAAAATACTTGAAAGTATCCCGAACCCTAGTTTTTTAAGGTAGACGTACTGGAAGCCCTGGTACTCGATTTTGCAAGTACGACCCAAGTCTACTCCTCCCGATAATTCGAAAAAAAATCTAGTCATTCAAACCCATACTTCTATAGTTATACCATATATCTACAACGTACTACTACTGAACTAACTTTAACTCATCATTATGTTCGAACTTACAAGCTTAGCGGAGAATCTTAACACCGCGATTCACAAATGTGGATGTCGGTTACCTCTGCAAAAAGCCTACCCGGGAAAGACACGGTCAGCAAAATGATTCCCAGGTCAATTCACAGACACCGACACTAACATCGAAGACGCAGTCATTATCCGCAGGTTGCACAGATTGTCTTTCTGTGGATGTTTTGTAAATGATGAAAATATTTAAATGTAAGTAATACTAAGTTTTCACTTCTGCCGGCAGTCCCGGAGTGCAACCCTTTGTTTTAGGATAGATAACTAAAGCGATTATTGTAGAGCTTCTCTTTAAACAACATTTGACGTTAAGTTATTTTCAGGTAACAAAATATACTGAAGGTCGGGAGCCCGACCCGTGATAAAAGTTGCCCATGCGTAAAACATTATTTTCGTAAATCAATTCCTACTAATTTGAATGTATGAATTTTTTTTTTTGTTTTGTTGTGCGAAAGAAATGTTTACTGGAAATTGGAGCCTTTTGAAGGGTATAGGCAAATCAGTAGGGATCATGGGTATTGTTGGTATATGAGATAATTCAAGAATTTTTAAAATCGGTCCAGTAGTTTTTGAGCCTATTCATTACAATCAAACAAACAAACATACAAACAAAGTTTTTCTCTTTAGAATATTTATAATTCGAGCACGACCGCTGCGTAGGGAGCCGTATACCTTACTCATCATCATTCCCCTCCCGCACGCGCACGCCTTGGTGACGTCCACTTCGCAACGGGCCGTGCAGCAGAAATCGTAATATTTTAATTTCGCCATAACGTCAAAACCAAACGTCCGATTTTAATCATTCAAAGACCAAATATTATCTACACATAACATATAAACTGTAACACATAAACTGTACTTAGTGATGAAATAGTTTATTTTGATAAAGATTAATAGCATGAGTAAAATAAACGCGTTTAAATGTAGTCAAAAAAAATCAAGATTTTTAAATAAAAAAAATGGCTTTTGTGCCTCACTCGACATAGATAGGTATAGTGTGTCGTGGACTTTTTTGTAGATATTTATAAGATCTACAATTAATTAGAACAATCTATGGTTCTATCTTTTATAGTTTAGGCAGCGTACGCAAAATAAGTAACTTTTCTGGTTGATTTTTACACCTTGTGTCCGAAAAACCCAAATATCTTACGGAACCCTATTTTTTTCCAAAATAAAATATAGCCTATGTTACTCGTGGATAATGTAGCTTTCGAATGGTGAAAGAATTTTTAAAATCGGTCCAGTAGTTTTTGAGCATATTCATTACAATCAAACAAACAAACAAACAAAGTTTTCCTCTTTATAATATTAGTGTAGATGCTCCTCCAAACGCACAGACAAACAGACGCACACACAAACAGACAAACAGAAAAAAAATTCAAAAACTGCTTTTTTGTGTTCTATGACATTTTTCTGACATTTCTATGTATTTTTTATGCGAAAATATTCAATGTACAGACACGGCAAATCTACGATTTTATTATATGTATAGATAGATAAGTCAATGCAGCAAAAGAAAATACACAATTACATATTTAGAAATAAATTAGTTTGTGAATCAAAATTTAGTTTATAGATTCCATTATTTAACCCGAAACAAGATTTGCTGCTGTAATTCATAAGTAATGTTGCTGCTTAAATTAATTTTCTATAACATCATCAATTTGGGTCGGGGGGATTTCGGGACAGGACAGAAGTCCTGAATGCACATAAGGTTTTAAAGTACCTAATACTTATCGAAAGTACTACTTTAACCCTTAACTGCATGATTTTTTATTTTGGGCCGAGAAAAATCCCAGGGGTCTTAAATGAGGTGTACATTAAAGGAAAAATAATGAAAAAAATCAAACTACAGTTTTTTGTGAAATTTTTTTTTTTTATTTATTGATGTAATATTACACCATCATGCAAAATCGTCTTAAATTCGACATCAACATCAACATTCGACATCGACATCGACATCGTGGCTTTTATCGGCGGGTATCCAAACTTGTCGTGCCAGTATGACCGCACGCTTTGAAAATGCTGCACAGACATGAATAACAAAGATCCAATATACTTTTTGAGGTCTGCAACAGTGATATTAATGGGATTGGCAACATTTTCTTGCACTGAATATAAGTTAGACTCATCTACTATCTTTTGTAGGAAATCTGGTGTAAAATAGTGCAGAAAACATTTGTAGGGTATATCTAAGTTGGCTATTTCAGTACCTAGTGTAGATGTGGGCTCATGTACAATTTTGCGCTCATCGAACGTCATGCTACCAGTTTTCCATATAATCTGACGCTTATCGAAGCTATTGAAGATACATGCACCTGAACTTGGCCCTGGATCAGCATCTTGAACTAAGGGAGGGTCATCTTCGTCATAGGGAATAGGATCCTCACATTCGGGAACCAAATCTTCCATATCATCTGAGATCAAGTCCTGTACGAGTTGCTGAGCATTGGCATAAAAATTCTCTTCATCGTCATCGTCATCTTCTAGGCCGTCTTCTGAGACGTTGCCGTCTTCCAACTCCTTCAATATCCTTTCAATGTCATCATCTTTTACCTGGCTTCGTGACATTGTGCTAAAAGAATGTACATGCATGAAAAAAAAAAACCACCACCAAGTGTGAAACGTTTCGCAACAGCTTCATACCATTGAAATCGTGATTATATAGTGAAAAAATACCCGTAAGTAACAATAAAACGTACATAATACATTCATTACAGTTATATTATAGCAAAACAGACGAAAAAAAGGTCAGGAAAAAAAATCATACTTATTCCATACTAATAATATTTTATGCCAATTTCCATGATGATGTATTACCTACTACATCATAAACAAAAAAGATTATTTTCAGCAAGTTACAATTCTATTTACAAAATGCTAATACAATACCATTTCTACATACCTGTGTGATGCCGGAAACTATTTTTGTTTATTATAATTCAGATTTTTTGCCAAAAAAAGATTCACTGCAACTGTGTCGAAAACCGAGATTTGCAATTTGGCGCCAAAAAACTTGTCACGTCAATGTCATGTAAGAAAAAAAATGAATGGCGATAAGGTGCGTTTATACGTGTCAATTAGACCTTTGACAATACTTAAAAAAAAAAGCAAGTAGGTGGGGTAGCTAGATAAAAATATATTCGACGAAAAGTAAACTGATGTAATATTACATCATTATGCAGGTAAGGGTTAAAACCTTATTTTTCTAGACAATTACCGTTAGGTTGTACCGGTAGGTATGTGCTAATAAATCGTGCAATCTTTTCCTGTCTTCGTTTGTCAGGATAAAGGACACATATCAACTCGGAAATGGATCGTCACCGTATCAACTCGAGCCGTACAGTATTTTTTTACGTTTTCGCCTCGCCTCGGGAAAAGCGCGGCGACTTTGGTTAGGTGCACCTAAGGCTGACGCCTGTTTGACGGCGAGGCGATTGGCGATACGGTTACGATCCCTTTCCGAGTCGATATGTTATAGGTACTGTGTCCTTAAGGATTGTACGATGGTATTTTTTTTTTGGAAAATCCATTGGAAATGAAATATTTATTTGAAATTGTTATATATCTCATTAGCTTTGTGCAGCAAGTTTGTGCAGGTCCCCGAGGTTTTAAGGACCTCAGGTGTTTGAATTAATGTTGGTATAAGTCAGCTGGCCCATTAGCAACATCCATTTTTGAATAATGTGGAGATATAGAACTTATATTTTATTTCACATGCATTCTCTGTTTAGTACACAAATTAACACAGCGATTATACTGCATGCAAAGTATAGGACAGCAGTTGTAACTGGGAATATTCGATAAAACCGTTAGATATGAATAACTTCAACAAGCTGACAAACGGGATTTCTATTTAGGTGCGCATTTTTCCTTTTGTACGCCGCATGATTCGTATGACTTGCTAAGCTATAGGACAAAACGTAAACAAGTAACGATTATTTGGACTTTAAAATTACTGTTTGACATGCTGAAGACCTATTTGATGGTATATTTTAGTCTTGCAATAATATAACAGGGACAAGGAAAAATAATCAACTTATTGATAGGGAAATAATAGTACCTAGATTACGAAACGAAGGAATAAGGCAGTGTCTTATGATGCGGGCGTCATATTGATCCCGAACACAATGAAGGATTCGAGAGTTTAACTCACGAGCGAAGCGAGGGAGTAAATACAAGAATCCTGAATGCAGCGAGGGATTCAAGCTAGCCCAAGTCAAAGACACTTTTATTCCTGAGGAGCATACTCTACTTTTCACATCTACTGAAAGAAAATTGTGCTCTAGCAATGAAAACAGGTGATGCGCGTTGGCCCCGCCAAAGGAGTCACGGTCACGCGTCCGAAGTGATTCCAGCGCACAAGCTTCAGTACGATAATATTGTACTGAATTTCATTATAACCCGCCGGACATGAATGTGATTTGAATTTGGAACGCATTTTGACTGCGCTCGCTGCACCTAGCAGCGGACGGGAGCCGCTTGCGGGTTAGAATGACGTACTTTAGGTTTGGTTTGCATGTCAAATAATTTGACGTTTTCGTGCAGGGGGTGTCAAAAGATCTTTTCATCCCATCTATTCGAAAAGGCCGACTTGGTTCGCCTTTAAGTGCACCCAAAGGTGGTGTTTTCTAAAATAATCTTTTAGCGGACATTAATGAGTTCTTAATCCTCTTTATAAGTGCGCCGCAATTATCTTTGCCACGCACTTTTTGAATTTGGAACATCTTAGTGTTCAGCGCCAAAGAAATCGAACGCAAATATTATTTGAACAAAGACTGGCTGGTACGACGTACGGCCCATAGCCGCGCCGCCAGCAGAATAATTTTTTTTCCGCGTTTTCGTTAATTTTCACGGATTGTTAGAAATTCATGGTTTTGTTTTGAAAAATGAGTTCTTCAAGTGACAGTGACAGTATAGAATAAACTCCTGAAAGTATTAGAACTGACGCAAGAAATGTGATGGATAATCTATTACCTGCAAAATCCCGGGAGGAATATACGAACGCCTATGGTAATTTTATTACATGGAGAAATGCAAGAGGCGCCAAGAATTTTTCAGAATCTGTGTAACATTTGTACCTACGCTTCGAGGAAAACATTAAATTGCAACCTTCAGTTAATCCATCCATGCCACTGCCGCCGTGCCCATCTACATCCAAACAACGAGATTTACCGCAAAATGAGCCAGATTCGGAAATTAATTCAAAGACGCAGAATATAAAATCTAAGTATAACAATCTCTAATCCTAATAAAACCGTAACAATAAATTTTCATAATTGCGAAAATGTCTCAAATGTAAATATAAGTTTATAGTTGTTTCTCGGGTCCCTGGAGTAATTGCGAAAATGTCTCAAATGTAAATATAAGTTTTTAGTTGTTTCTGGGGTCCCTGGAGACCCGGTCCTTTGGTAGGCCTGCGAGGGGACGAAATCAAATCGCAGAGGGGCCGTTTGACATTTTCAAATGTAATGGGGCACCAACCGGCGATTATCCCTGTTTGCACTATGGAAACAAAAGATGAAACGCTATGGATTTGGGTGGTTTAGTGGACTGATAATCGTTTATTATAGAAAAACTATTGGCCCCTGCCTGACCACTAACAATATACACGGCTTTTAAATGGCATAATATAAATGATATTTATTCTGTAAGTAGGTTGTAAATAAAACTTTTACACGTCAATCTTTTTTGGTCATTTTAAACTAGATGAGGCCGGCGTTTCCTAGCTGACTGCTCTGATAAGAAACGCCGAAACAAACTCAGAGGTCAAAGTCTCTTTTAAAGTCCATACAATCGTACTGGTGCCTTGCACACTCGGGTCCCCGAAAACGGTCGCTAGCACAAAGTGACGTAGCGCCAAGGTGGCAACATAGCCTGAGGTGCTAGAGGAGTGGAGAGGTATACCACGGCTATCAAGACAATCCCGGAAGTGCGGTCAAGATCCCTACCAGCATCTTACTGGATTATACATCCTTCTCCCGAGCACGTTTGCTCTAGCGAATCTCCACTCAGACCGGCCGATTAAGGCAAGAAAGAGGCGGGAGCTCTGTTCCTCGTCAGTGTTCAATCTGGCAAGCCAATAAAGGCGAGCCGGAGATGAGGAACAAGACTTCTCCCTGGAGATTAGGTTCGTGGGGTCGCTACTGCCCAACAGTTCGCCACAAAACTGCCTTGCGGATTGTATCTCTCTTTGTCTGGCCCCTCACCCTAGGTATGACCTAAGGTCCTGCCGGAGTTGCGGGATTATTCGCAAGAGACACCGTGGCTCTGGAACACAAAGGGCAATGAAGGAACATGCTGGATGGGTTTTAGTCAGTAGAAGTCTGACACTCCCTCCCGCTACACCCAGAGCGGGGGGAGTCATTGGATGATTTCCCATCCCTAACAAAAAAAAAAGGTATGACCTAAGGTCCATCGGAACGCGCAAAGCCCTCACCACGACGTCAACGCGTAGAGATACGGCGGTAGGGTTAGTCGTTTTATTATTAGTTACTTACTATTTAATTTCAATTTAGTTGTTACTCTATGTTTTTATTAAATAATAATATTACAATAATATATGAGGCGCCTTTTATTTTTTCATAGTGGGTGATGAAAAGTAGAGTGTATCCATTGGGGCGCAAAATATATTTTTAGCTCGGGCGACGTACTTTGAATCCCTCGCTACGTTCAGGATTCTACTAAAGAATCCCTCACTTCGCTCTGGATTAAATAAGCGCACTCTACGTAAAAATATTATTTTGCTCCCTTATGATACAATCTACTATTTACCTATTATAGCCTCTTTTTTGTTGAAATGATAGTTTTTCATGACTGCGGGTCTGCGGCCCACCGAACAACTCCATATGCAATACCAGTGGCATTGCAGGTGCCTTCTCCTCCAGAGAAATAGTACATCAATGCCTAGTTGTGGCCAAGGCTTGTTTAGTACCTACTTTTCTCAAACAATGCGCATTTACTTTTTAACCGATTTCCCAAAAAGGAGGAGGCTATCAATTCGGTTGTATGTTTTTTTTTTATACCTCATAACTCCGACAATTATGAACCGATTTGAAAAATTCTTTTATCTGAAAGGATATACTTGCAGATTGGTCCCATAAATTTTATGAAAATCGGTTACGAACTTTGGATTTTAAATCGAAATAGCTGGAATTCGTCTACTTGGATGATAGTTTTATGTCATCCAAGTAATCGACATGGCGTATTTTGCTTTCTGCGATTTTGCAGTGTTGTTGTTAGGTGTGGGGTACCACTAAAAAGTGAAAAATAAAAACACTTTTTACAAAAATATACAACCGACTTCCAAATAAAAAAAAAACACTTCAAAGTAAAAAATAACTTTAAATTCGGAAGTCAGTGTCAAAATACGAAGAAACTAACAAAATGAAAGACGAACAACAATAACTATTCCCACGTAAAGCTGTTCATGTCTTTTTTTTTTTTATCAATAAGCAGCTTTCTATTTGCAAGTCAGTTCGAAATTTAAATAAAACCTATGATAAGTTACCTCATCGGTTGTCATGTTTCGGAGTAAAGGAGCGTTCCATTTTTAAAATACACTAAGATATGAATAAACATTTTTTGCCAGTACAGCGATTTCGATTAATCTCGAAGAAGGTTGTCAAAATAATAGGTACTCACTTTTCCAAGCATGTTTGAGAAAAGTTACTTTTCATGTTTTCACAACGGCACTCATGCCAATGACGTATTATATGTAGACACGTCATAAACCAACATCGCGGCGCTTAAAAACTACCTAATACGCATGAAGAAAGGGAAAGAAAATATGTCACCGTACGGCGGGATGCCTGTTGCTAGAGGGAGATAAATATACATCTTCAGTTACGTCACAGGATAAGTAATAGTCAAATTGACATCAAAACAAACGTAGTGTCGCGCGACAGGTTGGTGCGTAACTAAACTAAGCGCGATGTGGCCAATTGGCTTCATTTCATGTTGTCATTTTAGAGTGCGGAAAACGTATCTATAGTTTTATACATTTGCTCATACCTACAAAAACCGGCGCACGGCTATGTTGGCTGTCGGCAGATATGGGAGTGGTGGTAATTATTTTCTTAACGAGCTCCTTTACACAAAAAGCTCCACTGCCACTAGAACTTTGCCCAATTTTAGGGTTCCGTACCGAAATCAAATCCTTAATTTCAAACTAGCTTCTGCCAGCGGCTTCGCCCGCATGATCCCTAGGTAACATACTCCCGCCCGGGATAAAAAGTAGCCTATGTGCAATTCCAGACTATAATCTATCTCTGTTTCAATTTCAATTTCATCCAGATCCGTTCAGTCTTTCTGGCGTGATTGCTTGATAACACTTTTCACATGCACAAGTCTGAAACCTGGTTGGACTAATTTGTTTTAGATAGATTATTTCTAACGTACATGATATTTTCATAGAATATATGTATTGACAAGGCGTTAATTTCTTTAAACAGTTCCCTTAGAGAATCGCGCCGTCGCGCGCCGGAGATAGAAAATGGCTTTGATGGCTCTTTTCTGCAAAGTAAAAATACGACTCGATATCAGCAGCCGGTCCCCATACTACAGTGGTCAAACCATAGACTGATATAATAAACAAGTTATTTATATTTCTGTGGGTCAAACGTATGCCTATCATAGTAAAAAAAAGTCACTATCAATAGTAAAAAAAGGACAGGGACATTTATTTATTAATAAGTGTCCCTGTCTTTTTTTTTACTATTTCCGTTCCCGTTATTTACCCTTCGGGAACGGAATACTAAAAAGGTCATTGACAGTGCAAAAAAAAATTATTTCCTTCAAGTTTTGCGTAGCTGCATGCAATTAGTCTCCGCAGATGGTCAAACTTCCGCTTGTCGGGTTTACTTTTTAATTTCCCTGTACTGGTACCTACATTATATCCTTTATACCTCAACTTTTCATTTTCTCTACCTGCTTTACAAGGTCAACAAGTAGGTAGTGCGGTTTGTACACGGAACAATAATTATTTCATTGGCTGCTTTTATAAGTAGGTCCCGTATACTTTTATTATCTTGTTGGCTTTTCTCCGTACCCGAGTATCCAGTTAAATTCGGAGTAATAATAACACTTGTATACAAATTTAATTTTCTTATTGCCCTTGGGATGAGAAGCATCATTTCTTGTTGATTTTTTGACGCTGATTCTAGATCCGGACAAAGAACTCTAGTAGCTCAGATTTTTGAGATATATTATGCCAATCTCAAAGTGCTTAAAACACGGTTTTTGACGATATTTCAAGTAATTTTTTGAAGACAGAAAATTTTTATGGTCATTTCTAACTACAGCAGTCTTTAGAACTACTCCTTCTTTTTTAAACTCATTTTTGTTTGTTTCGTTACGAGTTTTATTCTGTGGATCTCCGGGGCAAAACGGCATTCAAATTTTTTTTTATTTTTATTGTTGTTTCTGTGTTTGTTTTCTAGGATTTTGCGCCAGACTCTGAGACAGGATTCTAATTCCATAGTTATGAAATCCTGAACGGCTGTTGCAGCTTATGTATATTGTGTGCGCTTAGTAAGTAGCACGTGAAAGTTACAGTGCCATCAATCGAAGAACAAAACTCTTGCCAACAATTTGCCTTGGCGTTTTTTCTGTTTTTTTTTTAATTTCCTCTTTAGCTTTAAAAGTTATGTTCTTCAGCACAGCCAAGTTCGCCGCCATTGGTTGTCTGAATTCCTTCAATGCAAGTCTTCTTTGTGCTATAATTTTAGAAAGATGAGGGTCACAATACGGTTTGGGATCAAAACTGTTTAGTGGGTCATTACAAATTTTAGTATACAAAATATTATTATCAGCAGATTTATCAATTATAGAAATAAAGGTCATATTCATTACATGAATGTCGCCCGATATTATATCAGCAGAATAACTGTTCTACGTCTTTTCTATAACCAGACCAATTCGCCTTTTGAAAATTACGTTTTCGACACATTGGCTCAAAAAATGCATTTACGAAGCCTGTATACATTGTTCGAAAGTTCAAAATTACGGACCATACAATGGAGCGTGCGGTAAAGTAGGTAATCTCACCTAAGTACCTACTTTACCGCACGCTCCGATGTTTGGCGCCGTGCGTATTCTTTACGGTATTTTTTTAAATTTCCATAAACAATATAATTATAAAAGTTCAATCCGTTTGCATCCGTCAGCAAAAACGCTTCCGTCTGCGTCTGCGTACATACGCAGACGCAAACGGGACGTTTTTTTACTCAGAAAGTTTGTCGCACTTTAATATTGAAGAAAAAATGAGACAATAGATGTAGTTCTAATTACCCGACTATAACACTTATGTTTTTTTCGAGTGTATTTATGTATGATGTATATTTCTTTGGCACACTCTGTAGTCTAACCCTGTGGCTTGATAGATTTTAGCTTGAGAGGTGTCGTTAGATTCGTCTAAATAGTGAGAATGATACTGGATAGCTATATAAAAATTAAAATATCTGAGCTTCGGTGCCATTTTAATGACTTCAACTTTTTTTAACCTATCGAGTGGGGTATCAATATAAACGGCTCGAGGAGACAATTTAAAAAATGTAACTTACTAAAATGTAGGAAATAAATAAATGATTTTGTCAAAAAAAGCCGACCGGTACAATATATATGTACAATTTACATTTTGAATAATTCTACTATAATGTTTCACGCAGACGCAGACACAAACGGAAGCGCGTTCTTATTTTATAATTGCACACGTTTCCCCATTTGCAAATTTGCGCCATTTTCAATTAGAAACGTCAAAGATAGTTGTGACTTATAATTATCATATTAATTAGAAAAAGTGTTCAAGCGAGGAATCAGATATAAATATGGAATCTACTTCACCTGATTTCTTGAATGAGGCGCCAATTAGAGAAAATGGTCTCTTGCCGCCAAAATCGTGAGAACGCTTTTAGGTTCAACAATAATTTTTAATAAATGATGAAAAAGTTTGTTTCATTATCTATTTATTTAATGTGTCGAAAAACGTTGTATGACACACGAGCGGGTATTGGTCTTTACAAACTCGTGACTATGGCAAACCCTCGACTTCGTCTCGGGCTTACATTTGTCTACTCGTTTGTAAAGACCAACTTACCGCTCTTGTATCATAAATAACTATTACCAATCGCATGAATAGTATCTTTACAATTCATTTTAGTTTTTATCATTAGATGATCGCTCCCAAAATTGTCATTTAAAAAATGTAAATAAGTAGCTATCGGATGAAGAAAAGGCGATATCAGGAGGTGATATATATATCCGACTATCCGTATTCTAGCGCTCCATCTATAATTTGAATGACTGTTGAATACCTTCAGTGTATGGATTTTCATACAACTTTTGCCGGCCGCTGCTCGGCCAGTACGGTAATTTTGATTTATCTCGAAGAAGGTTGTCAAAATAATGCTCACATTTCCAAGCATGTTTGAGAAAAGTTATTTTTCATATAGGTACTCCTACTAGAATGCCTATCGTGTCTGAACTCATTTGGACAATGCTGATTGGTTCTAATTTATTGTTGTTGACAACAAGGGTCTGATGATACTAATTTCTTAGTTGGCATCTGGTATGCCCAGTGTATTTGGGCTTATTTGAATCATTCTCATGGTTACCTTTTATTGCAGTTGGTAACGAGGGTCTGATGTTGGAGGTTATCAAGGTGAATAGTGTATCTCTTAATTGGTTACTGGTATATTAAGTCATTTTAATCGTAAGGTTGGAACTTGGGTACTCCTCACTGTAGCTGGTACGAAAGATCTCGCGTTGGAAATGATAGAGTTGGGTAGTGGATCTCTTATAACACACAGGAACTCTTATACGCATTAGGTTTGAGTTCGTATGAATCGTCCTGAAGCTTTGCTGAATGGGCTCACTATGTTTATTGTTCTTGTACAATATTCTAACATAGGCTCTAAGAATTCAATACAAAGTTACTCCAAAAGGAGATGATCCACCTTCCAAGGCGGATAGCCTAGGATAGAGAAAGTGTGTGGAGTTAACCTACACTCGGTGGCCTTATCCTGCGGGACTAAAAAAGGCCACTTTTGCAGAATCATAATATTAAGCACTCAATAATCTGTCTGGTTCAAGGTTGATTGGAAAATTTTTACGAGTAGTGTTATGTGCTTTCTGATTCTGCTAAGGTGGCGCTTTTAGAACCCCTGGTTCTTATCGTCGGATGGCCAGACGCGTTGAGGTAAATATTCGCATGACGCTTGCCTGCAATAAAGTCCACCAGTAAGGGTGAAGATTCACCAGAGGATTATCAGGCTCATCTGTATATGATATGCTTATACAGATTCTGATGAGTCACAGAGAAATCGGTCTGAAAGAGGGATTAGGTACGTTAGTCCCACTAAACTAGTAAGTTATAGTGTAGAGACTTCAAAGTTAAAGGAGTTTCATGGGTTTTTTCCTCTGAATCTTTATACAAATTAACTTGGCAGTTTTAATAGAATTATTTTTGTTTGATTTAGCGTGAAAAAAAAAAATACATATTAATTTTTCAAGATTAGACTGAGCTGAAATGCAACAAAAATTAAGAATCTGAGGCGAAGCAATCCCAATAGAAGGAAAAGAGTATAAAAGAGCTTGTGTGTATTTAACATACGTGTTCGTCTAACCTATGTGTTGTTATCATTAGGGGACATTCGCGTATGTTTAAACACACATTCTCTCGTCAGCAATCAAGTTTATTGGAGGCAGATTCACCCGAGCGATGACAGTCGGAAGTTTGTATCACAGAAGAGCCGGTCTTGATGAAAGCACCTTACATTATCAAATATGACGGCGGCCGTTATTCATGTAAACTCAAAAGAGGTTCTAACAAGTTTTATGGCAGAGTATCTAAACTTAGGAAGAATTTTGTTGATACCATAATCTGTTTTTGTTCTTTTTACGTTTCCCTTTTATTAGTTTATCATTATTTAATCTATGGTATAAGTTTACTTCCGCGTTCTAAAGCAAGTACATTCACGGCACTCCTGTATAAATAAATAGGCTCAACTCATATCATTATTATTGTGAATCGTAAGCGTTGAATGCAATGCTGGAATACAATCACCCAGCAGCATGCATTAGCATAAATGCATCAGAAACGATACGCATAACTTGGCACGACATTAAGCATAATTAGGCGGTGACCCACTTTTTTATCAAAGCTCGTCGATAAGCGGCGCGGGCGCATAGCACACACGCGCGTATACAACGCGCACAGCACACCTACATCACTGCGCACGACTCAGATAAACATTTATTTATATACATTGTTTGTAATCAAACTTTAAATAGATAACGTGTGATAACCGCATACCTAGTAGGTATCTTTTTTTATTATATCTACGATATCCGTATAAACAAAAACGAAATCGGTTGTTGCAAACGAAGAGGCTTCATAGGTTTCAATTCAAATAAGCTTAGGTCCCCATAGGTTTACATACATTATTGAGTAACAATTAAGGGAGTCTTGTGTAGATTTAGGTAGATTCTTTTAGAAGACCTACAAATTATTAAATCTAGACGCGAACGGCTGGACCGATTTCGTTATTTCTTTTTTTATTATGTTTGTTATTGTAAGAAGATTCTTATGAAAGAAAAAATAAAAAGTTGCAGTTGACGGGAGCGAAGCCGCGGGGGCAGCTAGTACTAAATATTTATCAATTTTATTCGTAAATTAAAATACCCTTAGGCCCGTATTAATAAACGTCTCTCAACAACGTACTCAAGTGCGTTATCATTTGATACGCCATTATGACGTCATCAGCATCTCAAGATTATTCCTTATTAATAGACACATAAATACAGTATCTCAGTTACCAAGATTAGCTCCTCACCTAGCTGTACTTGATGCCTTGATCGCGTGAACGATGACGTCACATTGACCGAAGTTTTGAATGAGACTTGTCGCATTTCGTTATTGCCATATTATTAGATGTAAAACTTTTGATTTTAATACTTGTATTTCATTTAATCTTAAATGAATAGCGGTAATAGGTACACGTTATAAATTTATAAAGTTATTTGCTACCCAAGAAAGCGTTAAATTGTTAAAAAGAGGTTGAAGATTGAGATTGTGTATTTATTTCCCAATATGACATAATTGTTGTACGCGGCGGCGGACGCTCGATGCCTTGCTTCTCCGCTAACGCAATGTAGCATCAGTGTCAAAAAAGGAACGCCAAACATTTGTTTACTTTGTTTACTAACACGAACATCGCACGAATATAAATAAATTAAATGTGTTATAGGTAGGTACCCACATATCAGGAAGTATTAGTTAGTAGGTACCTACTTAACTATCATGAATTATACTTTTTAGGGTTCGGTACCAATGGAACCCTATAACTAAGCCTCCGCTATTCGTCCGTTCGTCGGTCTGTCTGTTAGCGGGCTGTATCTCATGAACCATAATAGACACACAACAAATAATAAAAATGTAATGAAATAAAAAAAAATGTTTAAGGTACGGAACCCTTTGTGTGAGAGTACGACTCGCACTTGGCCGGTATTTTTTTTAATTTTCACTAGGTAACTCAAAAGGATTTGAAATATCCCAAACTTTTGGTAAACGAAATTGCAAAGGCCACAAAATATCGACATAGTAATCTATTTCATCGTAGTAATTAATTTTACTTCAATATTTTCAAACTCCATGTTTCGCGCCACGCTGATCACTCCTCAAGTCACGGTCTATCTGCACTCACGATAATTATAGCATCTCAGCAACCCGCGCTCGTGGGTCGAGTTTCGTTTATTAATCAGTCCATCACTCAGTTGATGACGTACGCCTAATCCACAACTTGAGAACATAAAGAATCACGTTTATTAATACGATCAGCATCTCAACATTCAAATCAAGTGCGGTCTCACGGGCTGAGTAACGTTTATTAATACGGGCCTTAGAGAAGTTATTTTAATTTACGAATAAAATTGCGCCTTCAAATTAGCCGCAAAGTGCCGCGCGGCTGCAGCGCTGCAACCGCGAGCTTCGAGCATCATAGTGTTGTACATTTAGTTACACGATGAACTCTGACGACGAAACACTGCTGTTAGTGTTACATACTATTAAAACGAAAGATATTGAAAAAAGAAACCTAAGAAAACGTTGCCGTTATTTGTATAAAGGTCAACGAACTAAATTTCGCTTGGTGTCTTGTTTGTGAAGTTCTCAATAAATATATTGCATATTTTTCTTCCAAAGCCTTTTTTTCGATTTCATTACTGCACTTGTCTAAATTCGAATCCCATATCGCTGGACGGCGCTCAACCTCATCGATAAATTCTTGAACCTGATTTTCGTTCATGTTTAGACTTGAACAAAAAATAAGTGCGCATCGTTACTAGTTCGATCGATGAACTGATGCGCGGGTGCAGCGCTGCACTGCAGCACTTTGCGGCAAATTTGAAGGCGCCCTTAGAACTCATTCAATTTTACAAGTTAAAATCATGTAAACTATTAATACTCACCATGTGTCATTTTAAATCAGATTACAAAAAGTATATACTTTTGTAATCTGATTCAAATACATACATTTATTCTGTACCTACATACTACGATTATATGAATAGTGAGAACGCTATTTCTCACATACATGTAAATAAGCGGAGCCTTGGCCTGGTTACCACGATTTTAGCGTTATTACGAAATACTCTAGTGATGCGGCGCCCGCGCACCGGAGTGGGGACTACGCACACACAGACCAACTGCCACGGCTACAAACAAAAATATTTAACTGTTTATTACTTTTGAACATTTTGATATCTTATTTTTAATTGTATAGTGGATTTTACCTTTCGATTTTTCAATAGGTCACTAACATATTGTCATATAGAGATCTTTGGCAGTCGTTACGGATAGTCAGAAGCGAAAGAATCTGATAAAAGTCTTGCCAAGGAGTACCGTGTTACCCAGTTAATGGGTTGGGGGGGTCTGGTAGGCAGCCGCTCCACGTAAAATAATGGTATTCAGCTGAATCCGGTTTGACTGGAAGCCGACCCCAATATAGTTGGGAAAAGGCTAGGCAGATGATGACTAACATATTTTCGTACATTGCTACAATACATTTATCTACATGTGTGGAGGTTCAAAAAGCTGCTAAAGAAATCTTATAATTGCCCGTAGCCTACTACAAACCGACCTATTTATTACCTACCCCATTTTAACTGCCTGTCATTTGGAACACCTTAGTTTTGAAGACGGATCTTGGGAAAATTTATTTAAATTCTTCATCATAAAAAAAAACCTGTAACTTTTTTTTTAATGCGTTGCGCTTGGGTCCCGTATGGGTAGAAAAAACTCAGCTTAAGTTGATAGACATCATACTTTAGTTATGAACTCTCGACAAACCATCGCAACGTTCAGAAAAGGCCACGAAAGTACTCAATATTGCCCGTAAAAGAATACTAAGATTTCAAAAACCTAAGATGTTTATTTTATACTAGCGAAAACACCTACATGAGCTCGTGCATAATATAGTATAGCCTAGCTTTCTACAATGCAAAATTAACACATTGAAAAAGAATACAAAACCCTTGAAACATTTTTAAATTAAAATGCTGACAGTAACTTTTTAGTATAGTAATATATCGTATTCCAAGAATTTCTAAGATATACATTTATCCCAAATTACAATGAACATCATTGCCTTAAACCAAAAGTATCTTCAGTTATGAAAATTAAGTAATAACTGTGTTAATAGGCCTACAGCATCAAATATTAACAAGTGATTTAGCCCGCAAGTGTACCTACATCAATAAAGAACAATTAATATAAAATGTGCAAGCAGACACATAATTATAAATGCAGCATATGTGGAAGTGGCACAAGGTTTTCTGTAGAAACGCGCGTTGCGTGGGTTGTAAGGAAACAGCAGTTACCGATCATTTACCTGAAAGCATCTATTTTGATGAATCCAATTCATCTATTCTCTATATTAGCCACAGACGCTTGTTATGGGCCTGATCATAAGGTTTTCTACGAAAATAAATCTGAATATTAAAATCAGAATGTACGTCCTGTGTTCGTCAAAGACGACTGCTGCCTGCTGCCGACTGGTTCTGATATTACAAACAGTCAAATTATGACATTATGTACACGTCATGTTAAATATTGATATTGTGCTCATATTTGGACGACTTATGAGTTGTTTAGGGTTGCCTAACTTGGCAAGGTCACATGAAGTGATTGTGTAAAGAGTGTCAGTCGCAGAATTATGTGGATAAGCTAATACAATGTTAATTATGAATATTATATATTAGAATAAACGTAGGTATTGTAAAATTAGACTAAAATGCAAATAACCTCAAAATTGTTTTTCAAACATTAAGTAAGATGGTTGCACTCTTTCACTGTGACACGCATTTAACTGATGTTGCTTTATGAAATAGGTAACAAAGGAGTTTGTTGGTAGCGAGACAAAAGTGACGTCCACACAGAACACATTTATTGGTACGCGTATTGCAACATGCGCGAGCGCCGTGTCCCACTTATCAAGATAAATTGAAATTCAATTTCGCCTAGACATGGGTAGTTCGCGAACGATTGAAGTAAATGAACTACTTCATTTCGAAAAATAAACTTATCATTCCTTCAGTTGTCATCCAAATGTGTCTCTCCTTCATTTAGTTCAGTCGTTCTTTTCGCTCGCGCCACCTGTGCGCGCGCTGCACTAATTGAATGAAAGAAGAACACGATTGACCACAAAAAAACTGTCCCAATTATTATTTGTTAGTAGGTAGTAATTGCAAATAATTTGCAACATTTTAAATAAGTGTAAATGTAAATAGGTATGTAAATATCCTGTAAATAACTAATCACTGTACATATTTCGATTTTTAAATACGACAACCTAGACAAAATACATATGTCTAACTACCAGTAAAAAGAACAGAAAACATACTACATAATAAAATAGATTTGCAAATTATTCATTTCATGGTTGACAGTCCTAAGCCTGTTTAAAGTTTGAAGGAAAATCGAGATAGGTATAAAAGTGAACTAAGTGAATTGCAACATTCATCGTAAATCAATGCCTCGTTAGTCGTTCTGATTCGCTGAACTAAATGAAGTATTGAACTACATGAGTGGACTAGTTCGTTGAGCGAAAAGATATACTTCATTCATTTTCTTTTCAAAGACACATTTTGCGCATGTCTAATTTCGCCAAAGGGCAACAGTTGTAAGCGCAGAGGCAGAATATTAAATATTTTGGTATTTTCAACTGCGAAAGCTTTAGAAATTGATTTTGCCTTGTACAGTTATGTAGTTCTAAAGTATTTCTTGTTATTGCATGACTCTATGTGATCTATGATATTTTTAATTGATTGCTTCATTGCCCATGCCCCATCCCGTATTGGTATGTACTTATAGATCAATATTTGCATCAGCAGTTATTTCATTGGAGTAGATACTATGTTTGAATTAAATGTTCATGTAGACGGACCAATAAACTGTTTAGAAAAAAATCTACTATGAATATTGCAGGCTGATAGTATCAATCATCACATACTTAGAATTCAAGTTATTTGATCGAAAATGGGCAATAGAAACTGAATAAAATGACGTATTGTCAAAATCCTTTGTTCTTTGCATATTCTGGTTGCACATCGGAGTCTTGTCTTACACAATCGAGTAACCTTCGAAATGGAAAAGAACCGCACGCGCGGCCCACGTCGTTCGCCATATTGGAACTATGTAAGACTTCAAAATCGTTGGAAGTTTTTTTTTACCATTTACAGGATATTTTTACTGTTTGGTAAGTAGGAACTCGTTCGTTTTCCTTCAATTCCATACAATTTCATATACCGCGTTTTTGAAAAATGTAGCCATATTTTTTTTATTTTTTATTTGAGGTGTGTTTGCTCTTGACTTTAGTCTTGGTCAGAGATGACAGAGTATAAGCCATACAATAATAGTACCTATAGACTTTAATAAACAATAGATTTCCACTGTTAACAGTACCTAAAACTCATGAATTTATTAATCTCCATGTAAAAATGAGGTCAAAAGCCTCTTATATACAAAAAAATAAATTTATAGCCTTCCCGTGTAAAACTACACGGAGTGCAGATACGCGCACTTTACGTATGGTAGACTGGCGGATTTGCACTATCCCCGACGTTAAATTATTTACGTATGTGCTTCGGTGTAGATAAGTAATCCAAAAGAATATTTTACCTATGTTAATAATTATGCATTACTCACTCTTTTCGCATTTTAGTTCTTAAATATCAAAAGGGGTTAAGATATTTTTGAATTCCCGCTATGTCGTCATTGGTTATTATTATAAAAAAATTAAATCAGGACGCAGCACTTGAGTCGTTATCGTTTGACAATGCCAATTCAGAGAAATGGTCTGGAGGAGTTCAATCAATTGTCGCATTCATTGCTTTAGGTAGTATCTTTTCGATGTAATAATAATAATAAATAATAATAATAATAATATCCTTGGACATTTCACAACACGCCGTATAGTCCCAAGCTAAGCAACCTAATGCTTGTGTTATGGTGACTAGATGGCTGATAAACTACTTAAATACATTTTTTTTTGTAAATACATACATATTATAGATAGAAAAACACCCAGACTCGGAACAAATACTTGTAGGTCGTACAAATATTTGTTCCGTGCGGGAATCGAACCCGCGACATGCTGCGCAGCAGTCAATCGCTCAACCACTGCGCCAACCGTGTCGTCAAATAGGTACTGTACTTACGTATTAAAAGTGTAAAGTGCAAGTGAGCTCACTGTAGCTATATATTATAACATTTAAAACGTATTAAAGTATGTAGGTATCTATAAAAACATGGAGAAAAGGAAATAATGAATGTAGTGGAGGATATATAAAAGAAAAGAGTAAACATTGCTAACCGATTGACAGAGCAACCTATTAAAAAAATAAACTTTTTTCAACCACTGAATGAAAGAAAAAAAGTTAATTTGCGCAAAGCATACCAAAAAAAAATACAATCATGTTAACGTACACAAAATTCAAAAAATTCAAAATTGAATTTCGCGTTGAAATTCAAAATTTCGCGTGAATCTAATCTACCTACCTCACAATTATGAATTTTATTAATTACCCAAGTAAGCATGCTAAACAAACGATGTATTATGATGTCTAGCGCTGTCACTTTCAACTAAGGATTCTATAATATTGTTCTGAAGAATTCTTTCCAACAACTTCATAGGACTGAAAAATTATAACTTGCACGAATTCACGATTCAGATCCGGACTGTTTGTTACACGTTAAAAAAAAAGAAATCTCATTCAAAGTTATGGACCGCAAGCTAGGCTAAAATTTTGTCATACATTTACTCCCGGGCGATAACTTATTAAATTGTTAATTAAGAGTGTTTTATTATGGAGCTCTGTGAACGTCAGTTGCGATTCGGAGGGTAAGCAGCGGGAGCCTCCCAAACACGTTGAAAAAAAGTTGATAAGTCTTTTCCTCCCGATTGAAAATGGTGTCAGATTATATAGCTAATCCAATATCTTGCAGAAAGCAATACGTCAGCCGGCTGTATCTCGGTGAGAAGGTCGTTAGCTAACGCCTTGAAGGGTGCATCTATCGCCTACATAAATTCACCAGCTGACGAGTTTTCCCTCGGAATATTGTTAGCTGATTTTTTTATTACTTAAAGGATCATATAACTATCAGCTGACAAATTTTTATCCGGGAGGAAATTATAACTTTAGAAAGAGTCTGAAAGATTAATCTTTAGAGCCTTTATTTAAGTATTATTTTTCCATTACAAGCCTTTACAATTTATACATATTTAGATTTCTAAGATCTTATTATTTAATCTATACATCTATACTCTATACATACATACATACATACATACTACATACATACATACTACATACATATAAATAAAATTGGAGTGTCTGTATGTCATATTGCAATAACCGTTTTTTACTAATGTATATGAATATATTTACTTACGGTACTTACATACACCAAAATAACATTTTTTACAATTTTTGTCTGTCTGTCTGTCTGTTTGTTCCGGCTAATCGGGACTTTTATTGGAAGGTAGCTGATGTAATAAGGAGTAACTCAGGCTACGTTCATTCTAGAAAAAAAAACTAAAATATTAAAGAATCGACTGTCAAGCGTAACGAAGTTCGCCAGGTCAGCTAGTTATAAAATTAAGTCCTCCGCCACGTCTGTCTGTCTGTAATAAACACAAAAACTACTGCACCGATTTTCATGCTGTTTTCACCAATGGATCTAGAGTAGTTCTCGAGGAAGGTTTTAGTAGGTACCTACATAGTTTGCCCGAGCGGAAGAAGCCGCGGGCATCAGCTAGTATAAAATAATAATATTATAATCCATAACTATAAAGAATGAAAGAAACTTAAGTACAAAATTCCGATGTAACTAACTCCCACTTTCACTTTACCTTTTATTTCTAAAACTAGATGTCCTGATGACTTGATTATTTTTGTGATACTGTTTTCATGTAAAAACTTTTCCTTTGACACTAATTTGGAACAATACCTCCATAATCAAAAAATCACATTTTCAGGTTATGCAATTGTTTACCTACCCACTTAAAAAATTCGAAAAATTATAAACTATCAAATTTTCATGCGTAAAAAGCATTCCAAATGTTCAATTGACAAATTAACGAGAGCTTAGATATTTTACAGACTTAGGTACGTGTTTTGCAATTATCCGGTGACATAAACATATACAATCAAAATACAGTGTTATTGGATTCTTATGAGAACTAACACACTGTTGTGAATAAATAAACATGTAGGCTGGCTCAGCTGATGTCTTAAAGGGTGAAACGTGTTCGTGAGATAATTTAGTATTTTCCACCATTCTACGAGTCAGCTTTTTTTTTTTAGGGTTGAGAAATCATCAAATTAATTACTTCCCCCGCTCTGGGCGGAGCGGGAGGGAGTGTCAGACTTCTACTGACTAAAACCCATCCATGTTCCTTCATGTGCCCTTTGTGTTCCGGAGCCACGGTATCTCTTTCGAATAGTCCCGCGACTCCGGCAGTTCTACGAGTCAGCTTACGTTTCGCAAGATATTGGGTTAGCTATAATCTGAAACAATTTTCAATCGGAAGGAAATGACAAAAAAGGATTATATGTTCAACGTGTTTGGGAGGCAGCTGCTGCTTAACCTCCCATTTAAATATGTAACATCTTATCCCATAAAAGTAAATTATGCAAGATAAATCATTATCTATACTAATATTATAAAGCAGAAGAGTTTGTTTGTTTGTTTGTTTGTTTGGTTGAACGCGCTAATCTCAGGAACTACTGGTCCGATTTGAAAAATTATTTCAGTGTTAGATAGCCCATTTTTTGAGGAAGGTTATAGGCTATACCTATATCATCACGCTAAGACAAAATAGGAGCGGAGCAGTAATGGAAAATGTGACACAGACGAAGTTGCGCGGGTCAGCTAGTATACTGTATACTAGATACGAGTGCCGCGCCGGCGCGACGCCGTCGCCATGGATTTTAAACGGCGCGCCGCCCCCGCGCAAATGTACCGGCGCGCCGCCGCGAAGCATTATTTTGTATATTCGTACAAAGTTGGCAACCGTTTTATACGGATGTTAACTTTTAATTTTTACTAAAAATAAAATGACTTTAAGTACTAAAAAAGAAGAGATCGTGACAAAAATATCTGGAAGAACTTGGGGAAGGTCTTTGCCCAGCAGTAGGACAGTATAGGCTGCATTTATAAAACAAATGCTAACAACTTCCTTCGTCCAGTTTAGCTTCGTCTCTCTAAAATCAGAATCATGACCAAATTGGTACGTCATAGTAGAGCTCCAGACCGGTCAGAACGTTTCGAGGTCTGCTGCGATGCCATATTTTAAAGTAGGAACTTAGTTGTCAATTGTACGTACTTATGCAGCGACAATGAACATCTAAACCCCGACTGCACATAGGATAGATCATACTAGGTAGGTACCTACGTCGAGAAGTGAGCCAGCTCGATGTACCTACTTATAATGGTTGACAAATGCATTGGATGTGGAATTGGATTGAAGATAACTTAGCTAATTTTAGAAAACTAGCTGACGCAACTTCGTCTGCGTCACATTTTCCATGAATGCTCGGCTCCTTTTAGTCTTAACGTGATGATATATAGCCTATAACCTTCCCGGATGAATGGGCTATCTAATACTGAAAGAATTTTTCAAATCGGAACAAGTTCCTGAGATTACCCCCTACATACAAACATACAAACTTACAAACAAATTTTACCTCTTTATAATATTAGTATAGATTAGTATAGATGTTATGCTCTGAGGGATCAGATATTCACAGGGTGACATCAGGTAGATGAGAATTGTCGAGAATCGAGATGAGTGACAGCCTATTGGAGACGCCTTGTTCGCAATGGACTGCTGTAGGTTGACTTTGACAATAAGGGGCCGGGTATGGGTTTCGAAATGTGAATAAAGTTTTTTTTTAATTTCACGCCGCCTGACAGCTGGCTATTTTATTTACCTATATAAGGCAAGGCAGCCAAAAAAGCGCTGTTTCAGCGATCGGTCCAAGGCCGCGCCGCCGGCACGCCGCGGCGCGCCGCCGCCGCCGCCGCCGTGGAAAATATACATCTACGCCGCCGCCGCCGCCAAAAATTGCCACGGCCGGCGCTCACATCTATTATATACCTAACAATAGTAAATAAACCCCTTAAGTTTGACCCTATGATTATGTAAAATCAAGTCTGACCTTTTTATAACTAAATATTAACCACTACTAACTAAATTGCTATTTTCTGTTTCGCATTTATTCAATAAGGAAATTAATTAGTCAAGTGTTGCAATTTTATTTACAATACCACTGGTATACAACATGAATGAAATCCCTTACATGATGGTTGTAAGTTGAATTGTTCAGAAACATACCAAAAAAGCCTTTACTTTGGAATAACAAACAGAGGAAGACATTTTCCTAACATTTGACACAAACTGGAAAATCCAACAATAAAAAAAATTGTTTCTGTTTTACCTCTTAATTGTGGGAACAATTCACTTTTGTAATTATTCTTCTGGTCAAAGAAAATCTCAAAGTAAATATTTTCAATGGGTTCGGGACTCGGGAGTGACTGACAAAAGTCAAAAGTGCCACCTGTATTTAATTTCTTATTTACTCTTTTGGGACTTCATTCAGTTTGCGCACAATAGCCTAACTTTTATACTTTCATGGCACTTGGGGCATTCAGGCCATTTTTTTGTTTATTTTTTTTATTTTATATTTATTAGGGAAAACAAACAGTGACACATTACATTTTCCACGAAATACAATTAAGTGATCTTTGCAAAGCATGCGATTTTAATTTAATTTTAAACAAAGAGAAAAAGAAATATACAATACATTTAAAAAATAAAAAACAACTGCTTTTCTGGTGCCTACCAATTCTAATCAAGGCAAGCTTTTGTTTGGTCCTAAATACATCATTTTACCACATATGGCTACGCATGTTTAGGGTTACGTAGGCAAATGGCAAAAAACGGAACCCTTATAGATTCGTCATGTCTGTCTATCTGTCCGTCCGTATGTCACAGCCGCTTTTTTCCGAAACTATAAGAACTATGCTGTTGAAACTTGGTAAGTAGATGTATATTCTGTGAACCGCATTAAGCTTTTCACACAAAAATAGAAAAAAAAAACATAATTTTGGGGGTCCCCATACTTAGAACTTTTTTTTTCATCTAACCCATACGTGTATGGATAGGTCTTCAAAAATGATATTGAGGTTTCTAATATATTTTTTAACTGAATAGTTTGCGCGAGAGACACTTCCAAAGTGGTGAAATGTCCCCCCCCCCCCCACTGTAACTTCTAAAATAAGAGAATGATAAAATTAAAACGAATATATATAATGATGTACATTACCATGTAAACTTCCACCGAAAATTGGTTCGAACGAGATCTAATCATCTTTTTTAATACGTTATAAATCGTAAACCGCAACTTTTGCTAATAAAATATACCTACAAGTTTGTACGGAACCCTCGGTGCGCGAGTCCAGCTCGCACTTGGCCGCTGGTTTCGAAAAGTAAAGGTAAAGGCGGACAGTTTGCACGTGATTCTTACAGAGGTAGGTAGATTAGCTACAAGTGTACTGATATATGCATGCCTGTTTCTGGGGCCTGGGTTGCCCTTATTTAGGCCTCGAAAACGTAAATAACTTTCGGGTATTCGGAGTTTCTTATATGTAAATCCGTAAGCTCCGTTAATTTCACTCTATTCGTGTTTACCTTGCGTGGGATTTTTTTAAACTTTTTAACAAGCATTTAAAAAAATATTAATTATGCTAGTAGTTTTAAAGATTTTTTTCTAGCGTGACGTTTGATTGCGGAAATGAAAGAAGAAATCGTGATGCACCGACCCCAAGTAACATCGGACAAGGTCGGGAAGGTGATGGCCACGCGAGTGACAGGAAGCACAATCAAAAGGCCCACACGATAGTAATTGGTTACCGCCGCTATTGGACTTTGCTATACTAGAGCAGTCACAACTATTTTGCTCAACCTAGAGATTTGGAAGTAGTAGTACCTAGTTCTACTTTAACATAAAGAAAACTCGAAAATATGAATGGCGGTAGTACATATTTCTACGGTCGATTTCTTTCACAATTATAATATATAAAAGAAAAGTTATTTAATTAATAACAAGTTGGTTATTAAATCTTTATAGGTTTCGCATTCTGGTATAATATCAAGGTTTAGGTAAAAAGAGAAAATATAATTAAAAGTACTTACTAACGGAAACCAAGAAGCTAGAATACGACTTTCAGTGTTGTTTCCCTATTAATTGTTAAAGAAAAGTTTGTTTCAAAGGGTTTTATTGTAGAATAATGCTGCGTCGCGTCAGGGTCGGGAAGTTTCACGTGACTGGAAAACCAAGAATGTTAACATTTTTCATTGTTTAGTAGTTATTGTTTCCCTTTTAGTTGTGTAAGAAAAGTAAGTTTCAGTGTTTTCTTTTGAAAAGTGCAGGCTGGAGTCACGGCCCGCGGCCGTGAACGGACAAACCTTCACGTTTGTACGGCGTAGGACCTTGGTAGTGTTTTCCTTTTAATTATTTCAGAAAAGTATGTTTCAATGATTTTTTGTTTTATAGGCTTCCTTTTCTTCACGTGCCTTATGCTTTGCGGATACAATGTTCACATAAGCATTGCGTGGGAAGTTTGAAATAACTACAGAAACTCTAACCAACTAGGTATTGATTGTGAGTAAACTAGAGTTGAGACCATGCTACGAGACCGTATCCGCGTCCGCGTTGACCGTATTAATCATCACTATCAGGATATTAAATGTTCTTGGTAATAGTAATGCTCCTATTATTCACTGTCATTCATATCTACTTATAAACAGACACGAGAACTGAACGTACCTAACTCGAAGTAAATTGTTTGGAATGAAAACTGTTTTGTTAGATTTTTCCAAAAAGTTAGATATTTTTGATTTGCTGTTTGCTTATGATGGCAATGATTGTGTTTGTTTCGTCAAAAAATATGTAAGTATATCTACTGAATATTTTGCTTCTCAAATATTCTATAACCCTTTGCCTTGTTTAGAAACTGTTGATTTGTTAAATAATGTTAGCTGCAGTGTCTCAGGACCTTGGTTGGCAGGAGAGGGGGGCGAGCGCGCGAGGGAGGGGGCATGGTCGCGGATGACGCGCGCCCTACTGGCACACTGACACACTTACCCAGTGACAGTGGTACTGCTTTTGGTCTGACGAGGTCGATGCGTCCTACCTACGTGTAATCTTATGTATATGTGCACAGATAAACTTAGCTCATAGTAAACGTAGTCCCGATTCAAGCTTCCGAAACGCCGCGCTGTCTTGCCTGACGGGTAAGGCTCGAATATTTTATCAGACAAAAATCGTAACGTGATCAGAACAAAGTTTCTTTAGCTGTAGATTAGATGGTGCAGCAACATAAGATTAGGCGAAGATTTAAATCATGACAATGCTATAAATAAAAATAAACTCTTTTAGATTTGTATAATTATGCATGTATGAATGTTAACGTGACTAATATTTTGAATCCCAACGTAGACTCCAAAGAAATCCAAACTAAGAATTCCAAAAAAAAAAGCACAAAAATAATGCTGAAGGTACCAACAGTTGCAGCTACGTGGCAGCTACACTCTAACTCAAACTATAGGTATATATTAATGTTACACTGTAAAATTGAAGACCTTGTAAAATTGCGTTTTTGTACACAACCTTGAGTGCATTACTACATTCATATCTGTGATTAAACGTTAATCCAATTCACCAACAAAAATAACACTCAATTTCTATTAATTGACGAAACATTTCTGTGTCAAGGTTCTGTGTATTGCACAGAGTTGAAAGGTAAAATCTACATAGTTACTTCAACCTTGCTGAATATGAGTTTAGCAATTAATTTTAAATAAATAAATCATTAGTCAATAATCTTCACTGGAAATAGTGATGCGTTACTGAAAACAATAACTAGGAAAATTGTTAAATCATACGTGCCAAGTCGTCAATAAAAATATTGTGACGTTAAGTAAATCAACGTTTGTGGAACCCGCAATATAATTAAACATTTCAATAGGATTATACCCATCATGTTTTTCAGAAATTAACTTGTTCTTAGGTTTCCCTAATAAAAAAAAGAATCTGTTTTAGCAATAACCTATAAGTAGGTAATTTTATATTTTAAAAGATATTCATTCTAGTCAATCTTGAAATAAGTTGAATCAGGTCAAAGATAAAAGGCGGGACTTTCCGTCAGATTTTCCTCTAAACGCTTTACGAGCACATCTTACGAGGGGTTTCTCTCGGGCTGTTCTCGTCTGTATTCCTTCGTTAATTGCCACCAAAAATACGACAGGAAGATATTACTGTTTCGTGTTTCAAAATGATTCCGGGCTTGGAGTACGAGATTTATTTATTTATTTATTTAAATAAATAGAACGGCCGAAACCAATTACACTATTTAACATAATTAAAATAGATTTCACTCAATCATGCTTCTTTTCACAAAAATTCAAACATTCTGACATTATCATCTTCCATTCATCCGCAAACATATCAAGACCTATTCTTGAGTCCAGGAGAGCGTTAATAGAGGCTACAGTCCGAGGAATAGGTGACTTGGAGTGTGCAATAGTACGGCTAGTTGGAACAGCCAGTAAGCGGTGCTTTCTGCCACGACAGTAATTGTCTGGGACAAATAGATTGCAGACTTCATTATGCAAATCAGGATCATCGATAATCCCCCTAAGAATTTTAAATATTACAGCCATCTGATCACGCGACCGTCTTACTTCTAGAGAGTTGAAACTTAAGCAACCCAACAGAAATTTAGTGGGATACAAGTAGGGATAAAACCCGTACATGTGCTTGTAAAGATATCGGAGGAATGCTTTTTGTACGATTGCGACCAAAAAAAGATTGGAATTACGCTTTAATATATTCCTAGTGATATGCAGAAATCCAGAATTCCACATAGTTCCAGTAATTTATTTACGTTAAACAAACAATCATCTAACTTCACAGATTCATGTATGACGACATGTCACGGTTTTTGCAGTTTCGTGAATAATGTTTTGATATGAAATGTTTGAATTCACTCACTAAACATGCCGATAACTTACGTAGCATTTTTTGCACGACTTGTATTGTGAGTTGGCACGCTATAAGCAGACACAAACTGAACATACTGCATGCAGATAAAAGGTCTCTGTTACGTAACAAATTTGATCAGGTTAAGTCACCAAAATTAGGTAGCACGGGTAAACAATCTCCTAGTAATTTGTTAATTTAGCGAGTGATGAGTACAACGTAGTTCTGACGTATCGAACAGTGTTCCCAGGAGGAAAGCTTGCTAAGCTCCTGATTGGCCTTGACACGAACTAACGGAAAACTTCAGGAACGATGTAGCTTTCACAAGGCCTATAATCATTTTGGCAAACATTTAGTTATTCATTCATTCCACAGGAATCTTTCAGTCCGCAATTCGACTTTTTCTACGATTTAAGTTTTCAAATGAAAGTTATTTTCAAAAAGACGAAGTGTGGACAAATAAAAAGAAAGAACTTCAAAGCTTATCAATTTTATTACAGTGTTGCAAAGGAAATGAATAAAATTATGTCAACTGCTTCTCCGAGCGGTAAATTGTAAGCGTTTTATTCCAATACTCGAAAAATAGGTCAGCGAAATAGTCAGATCTAGAGCTGTCTCGTACTGCAGAGAATTATTAATAAATATAGGTTAACAGTTCAGTCACAATCTTAAGTCGAGCCTCTGTATCTCACGGCAACATCTTGTTTAAGTCGTCAAATTCCGCCCACAATAAAAACCCCCCGACACAAAAAATAAACTCCAAAAACTAAAAAATATATATTTAAAAGCTAATATAATTATTATCGTTTATTTGTTGTGGGGGGTTTTTTTTATTTTACTTTTATTTTGTTCTTTTCAGAGTAGGTATAAATATTAGGAAGGTATTTATAGTGATTAGTTAGTAGGTAGGGAAGTCAGATCCATCAAGTATTAATGAGCTGATGGTCTTCAAACGGCTGATCAGGTCATGGTTACCTTACCATGTTCTTTCAATATCATTGAAGTACCACGGTACCAAATTTCGAATCGATCGGACATAAGGAAGGTAGTCAGATCCCCTCATGAACTAGAAAAGAGCTGATAATCTTCAAACGGCTGAACAGATTTTCATGAAACATGCTAAAAACAATCGGGATAAAATTATCTATGACACAAAAAAAACTAAACGAAAATCGGTTAATCCTTTTGGGAGTTACGATACCACAGACAGATAAACAGACACACAGACACAGATGGCACGTTAAACTTATAACACCCCCCTCTTTGTGTCGGGGGTTAAAAATATTTCTTCTCACTTAAATGCTATGAGCCACTGAAAGACCTGAATTACTGACCTGAGTTGGACGTTAGTATCACTATGTAATAACTTTTCTTGGACACAGCCCCAAATATTATGAGTGACGAGTACTCGTGCATGTCAATCGATTTTGTTATTTAATAATTTTACATTAAACCTACTGTGAGGGAGCATGTCATAAGTAAGCCTGCCTAAATCTTCGGATATGATATGAGGACATCAGTACAGCTTTCAAATATGCATTAGGATCGATCTCTATTCTAGCTAACTTTGTCGCCCTCGACACAGTTTCTGCAATACAGTATTAATAGATTTTTCCTTAAAAGAAGATTTTATATTCTACCTAGCTAGATTTTTTTGAAACTGTGAATTTTCATCTCGTTTTTAGACTGCATTATTGTCTGTTTTGCAATCAATTCGTATGAACGTAATGTAATTAAAATAACTTACATTATACAGAAACAAATAATAATCTGGAAAAGGCCGAGACACCGTAATGATTGCCAATTTTCTAAGTGGGATTTATACACTTCGCTGTTTGACGACATTGTTTATTTGAATTTTATTCCTGGCAACATTTCGTCCGTGTTTTTATTAAAAACGACAATGCACGTCACTATTCTAACTAGAAAATAATTATGCACTTCCTGCGCATTTTAGTACCAGGCGACTGTGCCAAGGATTTTCTTGTTGTTTTAAGACTACTCGTGAAACAAATAATTCAATAGTATCAATCGATCTTAACTATTTAATTTTACTATTGTTTTAAAGTTGACCTTTTTATGTAAGGCTGCATTGTTTTTATAATTGTTTTAGACAAAAAAAGGAACTATCTGGCCTTGTCATTGCGAGATGCTGAGCCGGAAAAATTGATTTTAATTAAATTTAATTACTGGATGATGAAGATTTTTTTTTATAGGTTTGACCACTATCTCACCTGATGGAAGCGATGATGTGGTCTAAGATGGAGAACGGTTGCCTAGAACACATCAGATTTATAAACATAATACAGAAAAAAAAAATTGGGCGTAGATGGCTACATCTGTACCTAACTATATTAAGGAATACCGAAAAACACAATAGGAGTCTCGAGACCGATTTTGATGAAAACTATAATTGTATTGGATTTTTTAAATTCGGTTTTTCTAGCCACGAAGCGAACCGTTTACTTTTGAAAAAATAAAACACCTGTGTTATTACACCATCGGAAAGTATCGCTAATAAGGATTAAATACTAAATAATTTTTAACAAAATACATTATATTTTTAACAAACTTGCCATGTAGGTTCTTTGGGGTGTATAAGACAGGACTTCCCGAAATTCCAACGGGAACGGGCAAAACGGGAAATGCGCGGATGAAGTTCCGGGGGCGTTTTATCAATAGGCCGTAGAGCTAATATTTTATCATTTCTTTGGCTGGAAGTGGCACGAAAAAGGAAAATTAGTTTTCGAAAGGTTTTAAGAATGATGAAAATGAAAATAAAATAATAAAACTTGCAAACAACAGTACCTAAAGTTGATAACAGTCCGTTACTATTTACAGCTTTCCTGTAAGAGAACAGGACAATATTTAAGTAGGTCATGCGACTAGTGAGTAAATAATTTAGTTTTTTCTGGGGAACGAATGATTTAACGAAACTTAGCAAAAATATTTTTTCGTCACAAAATTATTTAGTTGTAATTATTTTTAGATATTAATAAAGCGTCATTACAACGTCTTTTGTGAGAATTCTATGAGCAATCAGTACAGACTTATATTTAGCGAGAAGGTACGTCAAATGTATTGTGACTTAAAGCGCAGTTATAATAGAGGTATTTTATTATACATCGGTATGAGCAACGTCTGGGGTCGACGTGAATATGGGCCAAGTTTACACGAAACTGGGTCAGGGGGATTTAAACAACTGGGAGTTAACGATCGTTCCTGACTGAACGGATATTTCTGTACTCACGTTGCGAAATTGTTGTATGTCTCATGTACGAGATCTTATATATTGAAGTGTTCATTTTGGACACTTATACGACTGAACGTTTTATTTTTTTGCGGTTCCCGTATAATTTGTTTAATATTCTTATCTTGTTCAACTGCATTACTAGGTAAAATATTAAACAATTTTTCTTTCGCCCAGCTTGTGTGACGTTCGTATAGGTAGGTATATACATTATTTAATAACGCTCGAGATGAAAACGACGGACGGGTCATGATCATTTTGAGAAGTAGGTCAGAGGGAATCGCATTCATGCCACCCCTCACACGACGGGTATGGGGCGGGTGGCGCCGGCTGGAGGTAGCCCTGCCCTTACTCCGTCATCTATCCAGCCAAGGCTTTTAAATAGACTAGCTAAATCTCATTGACTAGACTACATTTTGTAATACTATA
The DNA here is from genome assembly GCA_963859965.1 of Ceramica pisi. NCBI lineage: Eukaryota > Metazoa > Arthropoda > Insecta > Lepidoptera > Noctuidae > Ceramica > Ceramica pisi. The sequence goes on from OY982527.1 coordinate 16,120,712, forward strand.
GACATCATATATGGTTTCCATCGGATGGTGGTATAGCGAGAGTATTATGAACCAAAATTACAGCATTATCAAAGGACTATATGAATATGTTTCAATGTGTTTGTGCACTTTGAACTACAGAGATCGTCTAGGTACAGCTAGCGCATAGCCTCTATTATGTAGCCGCGTTACCCTTGACGTAACCGTGAATGCGTCGCCTGCACTAGCAGACTAGCACTCGCACTGCATACGCATAATCGTGTTTCCAACACTTAATAGTGCATTCATGTACACACTGTTTATATCATATAAACATCCATATATCGCCGCAAGTAGGTCAAGTTTACAAAAACCAGGACAGAGGATAACAGAAATGCAGTGGACATTATAATGTAGGTCACACAACTCTATAATATGTATAGACATAAACACGTGGTTAATGTCATTCGTGTTACGTGCACAGTTATTTCTTAGGTAAATAAGCTCTAATATTTAAAGTAGGTCTGGGGTGACTGTTCAAAAAACAGCGCGCGCATTATGTTATGTACCTACCTAAATAGATCAATAAAATTATACTTATGATTCTTCACGAGTGAATGTGAACTAGAGTTAGCATTGAATTTGCAAAAATCTTATTAAAACTATATTTGCGATATATGGTAGCCTAGCGACTCGTTACAAATAAAAACTGCAACGTGCCATGGTATGGTAACCTATCGCCACTTTGTCAGTTCTAGTGCAGCATTATACTGGTCACGTATAATAGGCAGAAAAAGGTGCCCGCTTATTTAATATTTCTACAGTTTTATTATATGTATAGATTAGGTCCTTAAATATGAAATAAGCGTTTTGTCGTACTGACCACTTTGATCTGAAATATCTCCTCTTTGGTTATGAATTCCAAATTCTAATTTATAAATTCATTTAGCTGATATATTTGACTTTTGAAAACAGTCATTCATTTGTTTTTTTTCATCATTATTTTTTCTTTGGCGTCGCTTATTACCGCACAATGGAAAACTGTATAAAATATATATAATGAAATATCGGTATATTTACGAGTACGAGTTCTACCGTGGCTACAGGGCTGCAGAAACAGCTCGAAGGATTAATGATGTGTACGGCGCCGGTGACGCAAAAAAAAAAACCGGAAACTTTTCCCGTAAAAGATCAATGGTTTCGTTGCTTGTGTGGCACGTAGCGCCGTCCTGTTGAAAGTAAACGTTGTCCAGATCAATACCATCCAATTACGGCCATAATCATTAATCATCTCTACCTTGCGACTCTTTGGGGCCCCGTGAAAGAGAAGGTCTACGCCAACAGCCCAGCGTCGATTTAAGACCTAAAAGATGGAATTCATGAGGCTATCAAGGACATAGGGCAGCCACTTGATTTGGTTATGGAAACTTTCATGAAAAGGATATGGTCCTGTAAGCGTGGTCGTGGTGGTCATTTGCCTGATGTTATTTTCCACTATTAACGGCATACTTCCACTTTATAATGTTATAAACATCCGATCATCTATATTAAAAAATTGCAATTTTCTTTGAATATCAAAATAACACCTCTTATTGGAAAACCCTATATATTTAAAAAAAAAAATGACTATATTCCTCCCGTACAAAACGCCAATTTCATATGTAAGGACCTAACATAAGAACATTTGCTTTATTTTCAATAGATATGTCACCGGAAAAATGCAGACGCCGTTTGATGGTAATAAATCTTTATTAGATTATGATTTCTCGATATATTATGAAAAATTTGTTTTCTATATTTACAATCAATCCCACCCAAATTCAATAGTTTCCAATATGTCCGTAGCCTGTTAAGAAAAAACATTTTACAATTTCACGTGATTTTTTACAATTCTACGACATTTGCAATTTTCCGTTGACAGATAGGTATAACGCTCAAATGTCATAAATATTCTTCTAATAACACTAGGTACATAATTTTCCTTGAATATAACGTTTAGTATATTTAACAACATATGCTACAACACTATCTCCGAATGTTAGTATATTCTTATTTAGTACTAGCTGTTGTGCCCGCGGCTTCGCTCCCGTCAACTGCAACTTTTTTATTTTTATCGTTCTGAATCTTCTCCTGACAATAACCATCACAACAAAAATAGAATTAGCGAAATCGGTCCAGCCGTTCACGCGTGATGCGCTGACCCAGAGAAATAGGGATTCATTTTTATATATATAGATAGATAGATAGATATTTAGTATAACGTTCTTTTGATCTAATTATCATAGCTAGTATGTATAACAACAAATTTATTTATTAAAATTTGAATTCATCACCCCGGCAAGGATGTATGGTTCGAACGGCACGCGACGCGATGGCGGGAGCTGGAGTGGTCGAGCGAACTTAGCTTCCGTAATCTCCTCCATGTTAGGTTCCTTTAATCTCTGCAGGCTGAAATAGGACCGACAAGTTCCCTTGGTCACGCTCGTAATTTAAGCTGATTGAACATTCGATAAAAATCTGTGGCGTTTACAAATGCCACATCTTATTCAAAACGGCAACAAGGCGCAGGACGCATGTACTAATTCCGTGTTTCAGGACTTTGCTCCGTTGCTTTTTGGGGCATGTCATGTTGACGGTTATACAATACAAAAGATATAAGTTTTAATAATTTGAATAAATGCATGACATGTCAACTGAAGCTTATATGAAATAAAATTTATATCTCTTGGATGTATGTATATCATAAGTTGTTATTATAACAATAAATGGCTACAGCAAAAAAATAAAATTATATCAAACGACATTATATCATTCATTTTTATATCAAAAATAGTTATAACAAACATTACACACACGGCAGGAAGATGTGAGAGGTTAGTTATTTCGTAATAACGGATCCAAAACCTGTGGAGCGTGGTGGCATCCGAGGATGATGATGGGCCTCCACCACAGATATTCATAAATAATAGCTGCGCTATTTGTTATTATTAGGTTCCTCGCTTGACATGAGTATTGTATGGTATTACTAAGTTATTACCCAGGTAGTAAGTAACTACTTACTGTCCGTTCACCTGAAACATAATCCCTTTTCTGTCTCTTCATACCTCAGTCGCGGCACGACGACCAGGAAATGTCATTGCCTATACTTAGTTGCGCCTGCGCTTCCCAAACCACCCAGCATAACGTCGTATGTATTATTATAATTTTGTTAGTTACTAGTGCACCGTCCCTCATTATTACAGTACAATTTCTCTTCCTTTGCACTTAGTTCGTGAATATTAATAGTATATTGTATTTCCTGTTTTGTATCACTTATAGCTTTAATTTGCAAATGTGATGACTTTAATAAGCAACCGGTATTTCTTATTTGCTTTCTTGGTCTTGAATTAAAAAATGACTGCTATGCATACAATGTAAAACCTATAAATAAAGGACCTTCATTTTGAATGAATAACTTTTTCCTTAAAATTGAACCTTACGTCAACCTGTTCTCTATTATGGTACTTTGTTAGGCCACACAAATTCGCCAAAAGGTTTATACCGTTTGATTGCGAGACGGTTACGGGAACTTTTTCGCCACTCGTGAGATAGTCAAGCTGATCTGACGCATAAAATGGCTGCTATACTTTAGTATGGCTATGGCACATGTAGGTATCTAGAGTCAGTTTTTTAAATTGACAAGTGCAAATGGCAAACTGACATAGATTACAATAGTATTTTAGTCAGTTTTGACAAAAAAACAGACTATAACAGCTCTATACATGGCAGCCAAACAAAACTGTACAATAAATATACTTCATCTAACCATGAACATATTTAAGCCAAGCGTGTGTGAACATGTACCATCGCCGACAATTTTGTAACACATTATGTGTAATACCACAGTTAAAAAAGAGGGAAAGAGACAGATATAATGTTTTGAAAAGATTCGCCCAGTGGCTCGATCCGAACGAGCGAATAAGTAGGCGAAGGTCAAACGCCATTGTTGTAGTCGACGTGAATATGGTGACGTTACACCTTGAGACAAGAGATAAGCTGTTGTAGCTGTTGCGTGAAGCTGTTGTGCCGAACCTCCGCTGCACTCCAAAATATATCAACTTTAAAATCTTTGAAGAATCTGAAAGTTCATAAAAGGCGCGTCAAGGTGACAAAGACACTTTACGAGTCGTGTGGGATTTTCCATTGACAGGTTTCTTTGGAAAAGGGAAAAAAAAATGGTAAACTTGTTATCGCGATTTCAACAGAAACCTTGAATAAGAAAATGTGAAGAAAAACCCTTGACTTAATTTTGAAATAATACCTACCAACATAATTCGATTCTCGCGTTCATTAGCTTAGGCTGGGTGCGTAGGAGTCCCGTCTATTTCTACCTTTCAGGATAGGATATTACGAGTGTCCGCCTGTTTAAAGTACCTAGCGGATTAAGAGTAGGTACCTAAATGGTATCTACGTTATTCTTTATTTATCATTCTTATCTTACTTCTCACAGCCAGGCCTAGTGTTTTCAGGGGGAAGCTCGCGGATCGAACGTATGTCCAGGCCAATAAATTTACAGGACATCTAATTATTATAATCGGTAGTACCTGCGTAACTGCGGGTCAGTAATCCAAAACGGCAGCCATGAAACTCGAAGATAAACCTTTTGATAGGTTTTAAATAATGGGATTATCGTTTGACGTTTTTAAAGGTTTATGAATGTACATGATCATCACCTACCAGCCCCTTATAATTTTTAGCGTCTGCCAGCACCTTCGTCCGCGTGGATTTTGGAAATTATCCAAATGGAACATACTCCCGGGATAAAAATTAACCTATCTGCTATTCCAAACTATAATCTACCTGTGTGACAAATTTCAACAAGACGGGTCTTGTTGAAATTTTCAGCCGACCAGCACGCGTAGCATGACCACTGTAGAAACGAGTTTTGTCGACCGGAGAATCGACAAAATGACAGATTGAAGAAAGATTTCTATCGTCCTAAGCATGGCGATGTTTGACACGTAGAAAAGAAATGTTTCTTTTCTTCGATCGACACACTTGTCTACAACGTCGAGCATGCCGACAATATTTTCTCTACTTTTGACACTTGGGGGTAGAAATAACTCTCTATATGAAATGTCAAATAGCGGGCAGAAGACATGTCGAGTTGGATAGAAAGAGCTTTGTCTTTTCTTGGTAGAATAGAGATAGAATCGCCATGCTACGCGTGCAGGTGTGAACGAGTAACAAACATCCATCCATCCAAGGACAGTTAGGATTTGCTGTCGGAGCAGCATGTTTTCTCTAATATTTGACACAATTATTCATACATCGTGTCTTTCGGAAAGGCCTGAAAACCATCCACATATTTTCTAGTTTTCTTTTTAGGAATTCTGTCTTTGACCCAGTAGCGATTTTTTTTTCAGTTACTGTATCGTTTTTTAGGGTTCCGTAGCCAAATGGCAAAAACGGAACCCTTATAGATTCGTCATGTCTGTCCGTCTGTCTGTCTGTCTGTCTGTCCGTCCGTCCGATGTCACAGCCACTTGTCTCCGAAACTATAAGAACTATGCTGTTGAAATTTGGTAAGTAGATGTATTTCGTGAACCGCATAAAGATTTTCACATAAAAATAGAAAAAAAAACAATAAATTTTGGGGTCCCCATACTTAGAACTGAAACTCAAAAATTATTTTTTCATCGTACCCATACGTGTGGGGTATCTATGGATAGGTCTTCAAAAATGATATTGAGCTTTCTAAGATCATTTTATTCTGAACTGAATAGTTTGCGCGACATACACTTCCAAAGTGGTAAAATGTGTCCCCCCCCCCCTTCTAAAATAAGAGATTGATAAAACTAAAAATAATATATGATGTACATTATTATGTAAACCAGCGAAAATTAGTTTGAACGAGATCTAGTAAGTAGTTTTTTTTTAATACGTCATATATCGTAAATCGCAACTTCTGCTTACGGAACCCTCAGTGCGCGAGTCCGACTCGCACTTGGCCGGTTTTTTAGCCAAATATCGTTCACCTTAATCGATTTTCAAATCCAATAAATTAAATATGTTTATAATTGACGCTAAACAAAGTATTAAAGTGCGTGCTATAACTTAACCCAAGTGTGCCAAGTGCCAATGCTGAGTGAAGAATTGTATTTACTTTTGGTCCAATAGGTAGTGTATAGCAGACGAGTGCTCCTTGCAGCCTGAAAGCTTATGATCGATATTCTATGTAGTATAATTACGTTAGAATGCTTTTATATACAATGCCCCGATTTCTCTGTGTATATCCACTTGTCAGTGCAGACTTGAACGAAAGGGTTGTACATATTTTTTTTTACTATTGATAGGCATACGTTTGACCGCTATCTCACGTGATGTTAAGCGATGATGCGGTCTAAAGTGGAGCAAGCTTACCTAGAAGTAACCTATTCACTCTTAACTTAAAGACTCCTAGGTTGTAGCTTAAGGAAACACAGACTCCGGCAGGGAATTCCACTTCTTAGCTGTACGCACAATGAATGTATTCCCAAAACGTTTTGTGCGTATAGGTGAGATGTCCACCATGTACCGGTGGCGCATCGCCGTACGTCTTGTGGTCCGATGGTGAAACGGGCTTGGCGGGATTAAATTATGCAATTCCGTCGCACACTCCCCAAAATGTAACCGATAGAAAATCGACAGGCCAGCAACTTGGCGTCGATGCTCAAGACTTTGGAGCTTCGATTCGACGAGCCTATCATTACCAATGATCTTCTTGGCTCGTTTTTCAATTGACTTGAGGGCACCAAGCTGGTATCTGGCAGATCCGTCCCAAAGATGAGAGCAGTACTCCATACAAGATCTAACTTGCGCTTGATACAGTTTAAGAAGCTGTTCCGGCGTGAAGTACCGCCTCACCTTTGCCAGGATCCCCAACTTTCTAGCAGCCACTTGAGCCTTGGCCTCTATGAAAGGGCCAAAATTGAGGGTAGATGTTAACGTAACACCAAGAAGCTCAAGTCTGTCGGTTATCGGCAGGGTTACACCGCGGAGAGATGGAGCAGGGTGGAATTGGCTCCTTTTAGCGCAAAAGAGACACGCTTGGGTCTTAGCAGCATTGAAATTGACCAGATTTGCATCGCCCCATTCAGAGACAGCCTGTAAGGACACGTTCAAGCGCTCAACCATAGCCCCCCGGAGAGAACGGGTCTGTGACCCACCAGCTCGTGCATCGGACACGTATCTCTCAGCAACAGTGCTGTCGTCTGCATACCCAAAGGTACCGGGTTTTAGCAGATCATTAATATGCAACAGGAACAATGTTGCCGAGAGTACTGACTGACCCCTAGGCAACCTTCTACTTTTTTACTCAGTAATAATTAAGTTATCAAATTTGGTAACATTAGCAGGAATAAGATCTAAGAATAATAGATAAAAAGAAATGCATTTACCTATGTTTATTGGTGGAGGCGATCCATTTTGGGATAGTTTGAATGGTGTGGTGTAATTATTGACCCTTGTTACGTTGAATAAAATGGAGATAGTTGTAGAATCACAGATGCATACTTTGTGGTCATAGGGTGATTGGTAATTCAGTGGACACAATGATTACCCAATATCACATTTGAAGGAACATCTTTAACTGGCAACTCGTAAGAACCTTCTCCTGACAATAACAAACACAACAAAAAAAGAAAGATCAAAATCAGTCCAGCCGTTCAAGTGTGATGCGATGAACAATGGAAATAGGGGTTCATTTTTATATACCTATGTCACGGGAAAATGGCAAACGTCGTAAGATTGTAAAATATCGCGTAAAATTGTAAAACATTTTCTCTTAATAAGCCACGGACATATTCGAAACTATTTAATTTGGGTGGGATTTATTGTTTATGAGACCGGAAAATGGCAAACTCTGTAAGATTATAAAATAACTTGAGAGATTGTAAACTTTCCATAAATTGTCGACTGAACATTTGGCATTTTTCTCGGAATGAAAATTGTCTTATTTTGATGCGTAAAAAAGTATCCCAAATGTTCAGTTGTCAATTTATCGAGAGTTCACAATCTCTCAAGATATTTTGTAATATTACGTATTTTGCAATCATCCTGTGTCATATACAAAACGATTTTTCCATAGTATTTCGAGAAATCATAATGTAATAAAGATTTATTACAATCTTACGGAGTTTTCAACTATCCGGTAACACATTATATAAGATATATAGATTAATAACCTCGTGTAGTCTATTCTTAGTCTGCAGTAGCAAAAAGGTGGTATATAGAGGGTGGGCATAGACGTAGGTGCTACACACGAGAGGGCACTGACGAGTTAAAGATAGAAACTCAAACTCAAGCATTTATTTCAATTAAACCCTTTACAGGCACTTTTGAATTGTCAATGTTGGACAGTCCAAAAAGATCCAAGCTATTTGCACGTTCCAAAGCGTAGATAAGAACATTCAAGAGACTCCACGGACACTTTTAAAAATAATAAATTGCTACTAAGTTTTGTTTACATCGCGTTGAAATTATACAAACATGTGAGAACGATGTAAAAGACGAGCATGATAAAAACGTCCGGAATAAAGGAACAATTCAAAGAAATAATTAAAATAAACCATGGCAGCTGAGTAATGACCAGTCCCAACCGCCAGGGTACTTGAGTCTATACAATGCAAACTCACGCATATGTACAAATTTTACTAATATCTTCTTATACATATATAAAAATGAATTGCTGTTCGTTAGTCTCGCTAAAACTCGAGAACGGCTGGGCCGATTTCAGTAATTCTTTTTTTGTTAAGTTCGCCAGAACCCAGGGTAGGTTAAAACCAAAAAAAAGAGTGTGACTTGACGGGAGCGAAGCCGCGGGGGACAGCTAGTAGATTTATATATAATAATTAACAACAATGGATCAGTGTGTGTTTTCAATTAAATATAAAGTCATTACAGATATCTATTGCTATAGTAAACATATTAACACGAACATTTATCAACCATTTTGACTATGTTTACTACACCCTAGATTGTTCTATGGAGCAGGACCAGCATGTTTCCTCCAAGCATTCTTGAATATAATCATTTAATTTGTAAAAATATCAATGATGTGTCATCAGCAAATAACACCAACTTTGGCTCATTTTGAAGCAACTGGGGGCAAATCGTTTATATAGACTAAAAAGAGGATGGACCCAATATTGAACCTTGCGGAACGCCCATTGTCATTTCAGACCCTAGTGAGTTTACACCGTTTACCTGTACTTTAACCTGTCTGTCTTTCAAGTACGATCTCATCAGATCAAGAGATGTATTCCTAATCCCATAATGCTGGAGTTTCAACAAAAGTGTTTCATGGTTAACGCAATCGAACGCCTTCGAGAGATCGCAAAAGGTTTTAATGGCGTTTATGTTCTTTATTAGAGTGACACCGGCGTCAGTTGTACAACGCCCTTTGGAGAAACCGTACTGTTGTTCATGAAAGATGGAATTTTTATTAAAATGTAGTAACATCTGGTTAAGCATTAACTTTTCAAACACCTTACTGAGAACCGGCAGTATTGAAAACGGCCTATAATGGTTGGTTTCTTGTCTATCACCCGATTTAAACAGTGGAACGACTACTGTTTTACAGACATTCCCCAAATATCTTCTATTGGTGTAACTTTAATTTCTTTTAAACATTTTATAATGGCTAAGGGGTGGGTGTGTATGTTTAAACTTGAACTCTGACGGGCATACCTTGACATTCTTCCTAAGTAAGGCAGCAGAGTACGCGGGTGACGAATTAAGACTTAAGAGCTTCTGTAGTTTTACGAGGAATATCAGCAAAGAAGTTTTCAAATTCCTGAGCTACCTCTGCATCTGAGTTTATGGGACCAGTTTCACGCTTTTCCTTCCTACCTGTTTCATTATTAATTATTTTCCAGGTAGTTTTTATTTTGTCATCTGCTAATTTTATTTTATTGCTACTTACTTGTCGAGAAATCACATCGGAGGTGATGCAGTCTCACAATAATAGTTAATTTTGCCTTGAATGAACACGTTGGGACTGTGCGAAGGTTATGTTGTATTGGCACACAAATCACACGCTTTAGACATCTCTGACTTTGGAAAGAAATTAAGAGATATCATCAGATTTTACTCTAGTGCGTATTATGGCTATTTTGCTTCATTCGGCTACCGTCGCCTCAATGTGGTTTGTGGAGCACAAAAATACAATGAACATTACGTATTTAAGCTTTAAAGTTTAAAAGGATATAAATTGAGATTCCATGTATTCGAAAACAAAAATTATAAGAAAACTCTCTTGAGTCACAATAATTTATCAACCAGTAAATTTTCTCGGCACACAAATAAAACATGTGCCTTAAGTTATGAACATCCTTGGAGCTTGGAGTGTTCTAGAAATTCTGACGAACATTAATAGATACATTATTTTTGAAATCATACAGAAAATGATGTTTCTAAATATGTAAATTAATCGATGGAGTACTTCAGGTTACAATTCACGCAAGGTACACGTGTATAAAAATAATAACTGATATTTTGAGTAAGTAGGCACCTCAGTTTTTGGCGGCCATCAACGTAAACAACTAACATAATAAATATGCAATATATCTGACAGCCTGACCCCACATTATGCCTTTTACCGCCAAACCACCTTTTCGGAAAAGAGATACGATAATTGAAGTTAAATACTGTTCAACCTTCGTTTCATTTCTAAATGTTGGAGAACGAAGTCAACGGAGCAAGCAATGGACATGATACTGAGGACTGGTTCGCAAAGCAAATCATGACACTGACATCGTAGTTGCTCTCCTCGACCTAGTCTGCTGGTGAGCCATCAAAGGAGAATTATCGAGAGCATGGCCATCGAGCTCTTAAGGGGGCATTGTTGTCTGTTTATTTATTTTAACATTGATCAAAGCAAATATCGATCGATCGATCTTCGTCATTGAGGCTGTTTTGGGGTGTTTCGCAAAACGTGAAAAATCGAAAGTACATTTCTGAGAATTGCTTTTAGACACTGAAAAATACCATAAACAACTTAGTTTCTGCATAGGAATATTCCATGTTACCTCCTGAAATTTCAGACAAGCACATTAGCCTTCCTTTTCAGTCGTTAGGTAAAAAATAATTTACACCACAAAAAGGTTCAGAGAAAACCCAAAAGCTAATCCATGGAGCTCTTGTTGCGATTTCATCACGTAAAGTAACAAATTGGCGACTATCGAAGGCGAATTAGTTTTGTTATCACCGCCTGGCAATATACCGTTACAGACTTCAAGTTACATTATGATAGCGTGTCAATGCGTTAAGTTAGATGCCGCTGATGTCATCATTTATATCTCTGTAGCACGCTATGACATCAAGTAGCTGAGTAATGCACTAAAGTGCGGGCGAGCACAAACTTACATAAAATTATTTATAGTTTCAAAACTTTGAAGACCATTTTACAAAAATATTTTAAATACTCGAAAACTACGAGTATCGCTGGTTGCGACACTGAATCGAATTAATTACCTCGCAACCGGGCGTAGTATTAAAAAACGGTTTGCGCAAGAGTCGATCCGCACCTTGACACACATAGCACTCAAACTGTCGTTTTGAATACACAAAAACCGGACGCTGTCTCACTATTTTAAAGTTACTTGTGCACAGTCAGGCTCGCACAATATTACACTCATGCACTTGTCATAAGCCTAGGGAGAAAGTAATTTCATAACTAAGTATCGGTACAGGTACGTTGGTTAAACTCAGCATTTACAAATAGAGCCTTGAGGTCATGTATTTTGTATAAACTATTTATATTACAAAAAATACATATTTTTCAGTTATTCATTTTAGACAGAGTTACCTGCAGTGCGATTCTCTAAACATGTCGAAGTGAACACTTAGGCGAAGTGAACTACAAGTGAGCTGTCAAACCGTTCAAACCGTTCAAACAAGATGGCATGACAGCTCACTCGTCGTTCACTCCACCTAAGTGGACACGGTGAGATGTCGATAGAATCGTCCGGCAGTATATTTCGTCACTTTCCGGGAGTACAAACGACAGCCCTAAATGCAATGTACAAAAAATGGCTACAAATTTCAATTGAGGTTAAGACATGCTAAGTTATTGGCAAACTCCGCGAGACAAAGAAGCTCATACAAATAAGACGGTACACGTGTCCGAAGTTGCGTAAAAAGCACTCTGTTTAAACGCGCTATCTATGTATTGGCTGGAGTGGGCTGGGAACGATTTCGAAGACGTATGGCCGCCAGGTGCACATGTCAAGATTTTACAGTTGATTTTTTATTTATGAATCAAGAGACATCATTTCAATAATCCGAAAGGGTAGGTTTCTACTTACGTTGGTATAATATGGTTGTTTGTACATGAGCAGTTATGCCAATCCAGCCTATAACGTTCTTACGAACCTGGTACATTCAGACGTGAGCAATATAATGAATTGTACAGTGCAGATAGGGTCCCTTATAAAGGGTGATCCGTTTCAATAGGTCAGAGTGAAAAATCTGGACTTACTAGCCTGGCCCTCGTAAAAAGTTCAAACTATTTTATTTCTTCTGAAAATAAAGCAAGTGTCCATGCATCACCTTTTGATTGCTCTGTATTGCAGTTAACAGCATTTCAGTCAACTGAGACATCTTCAATTAACCAAGAGCTGTGCAATGACAAAGAAAAAGAAGATTGATAAAAACTGGCCAATTGCGAGCCGGACTCGCGTCCGAAGGGTTCCGAACGAATTTAATTTTTGTAACATGTTATTTTACCACTAGACTTCTAGGTTTTCTTGTCTATGGGTAAAGTACATCTTTTTAGCTCATTTTTCGTCTAATTTCTTGAATAACAACAAAACTATCTAAAAATTTTGAAAAATATATAATTAAAACCCACACAATAAGTCCTTTCATATTTCACAGTACAGTTAGAAAAAATATATATTAATATTTTTATTTTCTCGTTAATCACCCAAAAGTGACCCCTATACTCAAAATTTACTTAACGCGTCCGTGTTTCGGTTAAAGAAGTCTATATATGAACCAAATTTTAACAGAATCGGTCTAGTAGTCCGGAGAAAACTGGCTGTGACAGACCCCAGAGTGACCAAAATCGGAACCCTTATGGGTTCCGATTTTGGTCTGGAGTTCCCTAAAAAGGATTGGTTCATCTGTACGTTTGCCTTGTAAATCTTATACCAATTGATTCATTGATTGGGACTTGAGAGGGCATCGCGCTATGTGACGTATGTCTGCTGTCTGCTCACTCATTTGCTCCACTTTAAGAGCGTGAATTCCGTCCACTAGCGCCGCCAATCGTTTTTTATTATTTGTGGTAAATTTAAGACACGTAGATAAAAACCGCTCTGTAGTGTACTGAAAAGAGTTATGTTTTGTACTTTAGAACATAAATAATTGCCAAAGTCGATATTTTTGCTAAAAGTGGCCACTTTTAGCAATAATTGCCGTTTTGGCTATTTAGCCATGAGTGATGTATTAAAAATAGCTGTCAAAAAATAATAGATACATTTCTTCAGTACACTACAGAGCGGTTTTTTATCTACGTGTCTTAAATTTACCACAATTAATAAAAAACGATTGGCGGCGCTAGTGGACGGAATACACGCTCTTAATCATTCGTACACTTTGTAGGTATGTAACCAGGCTAGATTTTATATATATGTAATCTTTAATTAATATTTATATATTTAGGTAGATTCACTTGATAATTTAGTTTAACGCTTCGCATACCCTTTTTTCTTGAAGTTTCTTACACAATATTGTCTACATTTCTTTTCATTTTGCCTTAAGCAAGTCCATAAATTGTAAAATAATTCAACTTCGCTGGCGGCTCATATTATCAATTTTGAACTTAAAGCAAAAAACAATTTGCACTGTAGGCAAAATAATCCAATTTTATATTAGCAGCTAGTCGGTGTAAAATCAGGCGACAACTAATTAATAATTAATTCACTAGTCTGCAACATTTTTGTCCTTAGGATGAGACACATCATCACTTGTAGATTTTTTGATGATGAAACTAAATCCAGACACAGAATTGCTCTAGTAGCTCAGAATTTTGAGATAATTATACCAATCTCATAGTGCTCGAAACACACTTTTTGGCGATATTACAGGTGCTAGGTACCTACAGAATCCTTTAGAACTACTCTTTCTCTTTTAAACCCATTTTTGCTTGTTCCGCTACGAGTTTTTTTTTCTCAAGATATACCATTTTATTGTCATAATGCAGTTCGCTAGTACAAAAATACAAAATATAATATACCTTTGTATTATCGAAGTACCGTAGCTAAAAAATAAATATCTCGAAAAAAAAAAATTGTCCGGATTTAGATTCAGCGTCAAAAAATCTACAGAAAATGATGCGTTCATGCTAAGGCCAATAACAAAATAAAATTTTGTAGACCAGTGTAATCAGTACTAAAACGACATAACTATCGATCGTAGTCTTCAACAAGAACGGTCCCTGTAAACACATCTATAAAAGGTGACCCAAATACTGCCGTCTCTGAAACCGCTAGCTGCTGCAAATTGAGACCATAAATTCAGGGTACCCCAGACACCGTGTCAGTCAGATTCGACTGTGATGTCTTGTGTCTTTTAATTGAAAAAGTTAAATCATATAACACGCCACTTAACATTACATAATAGGCTAAGATCCCACTGCTCGATCCTGCAGCTATCTGCTTTTTTGATGACATTAATTTTAAATGAATGTCGAGGAAGTATTCAACGGATTAGCGATATCCGTGAACGACTTTTTCAATAAAAAATAGATCATTCCTCACCCGAAAAAAATTTCGCTATCTATAATATAAAAATAAGTCGGGTTTTCCTTCCTGACGCTACAACTCCAGAACGCACGAACCGATTTCCACGGTTTTGCATTCGTTGGAAAGGTCTCGGGCTCCGTGAGGTTTGTAGCATTAATGGAAAATGTGACGCAAACGAAGTTGCGTGGGTCAGCTAATATGTCATAAAAACCAATTGAATAAATACTAGAACAACATCTACACTACATTGTACTCTCGTTTACAGCACGTAACAATCCGTGCATCTTTTCTCTTGCGCTTTGCGCTCACACTTACCTGGAGAGAGAATCGTTGATTGTAAGCATTTTTATATGAAATGTAAAAAAAAAACAGATGACTGTAAATAAGTAACAGTAATATACCTGTTTACACCTGGCAACCCTAGTGTTGCGGCAGACTGAGAGCTGGCAACCATTTTTTTTCTATTCTTTACATCATTTTCTTTAAAATGGCGTAAAATTGATTAAAAAAACATATAGCTGCAATTTATTTTACCTAATTAATTACAGGTAATTGCGGCTAATTTTTTATAGGCAATCTATCGCTAATACATTGAATACTTCCTCAACATTAATTTAAAATAACAAGTTAGACAGATTCCAGATAAAAAGGGGTTAGTTATTACAACCCACATGCATGTCGCATTGCAATTACATGACGTGCAGTGCAGAATTTACAAGTTTTCCTAACCGCACTTGAAAACTTTTGACAGTAAAACAAAATCCTCACAGGACTATGAGCTGCACAAGCTTTGAAATGAATAAGTAGTCTTCTTGCTACACGTGTAAGCAATATTTTACTCTATTCATGCAAAATGCCACCTGTGATCAATTTCATGTACCATCCGGTTATTATGCACGTTTAGTACAGCAAATAATAAAATACTTCTAGTGAAAGCAAAAAAATTGGGCGTAGGGTCTTTCAAGATTCAATTGAAAATGAGCGACATCCCGCACTTAATGCCGTTAGACGTAGCAAGAGGATGGACCATTTCACGCCAACAAAACGGATTACCGACACTTTAGCCACAAAGTAAATCAATAGACTGAAAGATTTGTGGTCTGTGTCCGTTTTTTGATATTAAAAACTGCTCGTTGTGCTAGTTGTAAAACATCTAAGAAATATTTAAAGACGTAGGGTCTTTATTATAACAAATAATATAAAGGTTCTTCTACTAGAAATTATCAGTTTGGCTTGGGTAGTGGGACCCTGTTTGTCAAAAACCGCTCTTGATTATGAGACGGAATAACTCATCAGTAGTCTTCGTCGTGTACCTACATTCGATTTTTTAGTTCTTGATAGTTACACTTATCCTGCCTTGTCTGTATTGCCGGCCGCAGCAACCTCTGTTATATTATAATAGTTCTCAATTAATCAGTGAGCTCGTCAGGTTCCTCTAACCTGTCTCTCCCAAGTTGCGCCACAAGGCCGTGTCTGCACCGTGTCTGTAAGCACGTTCGTTCGGCGCATTCAGCCGCGGGTAGCCCAGTTATTTCCAGCAATGCCGTCTAGAAATTGTTTATTTATTTCATCATCCTATTCAAATTCAAGTGACGTCCCAACTACTCCCAACAGTCGATCCGTTAGGTTGTAGTTGAGATTTTAGCGCTGGTTGTTTACTTGAATACCGCTGAAGTAGCAGTTTTGTTAACTCTCTCGTCTTACCTACAAATTATCTACATCTACACTAATATTATAAAGAGGAAAGATTTGTTTGTTTGAAATTAATAGGTACGCTCCGAAACTACAAGGTCCGATTTGAAAAATTCTTTCAACATTAGAATTCTACATTATCCATGATAAACATAGGTAATAATATTTTCAAAAAAGTTAGAGATTCGTATGAAAACTACGATAATGTAACCCAAGGTGTGAAAAAAGACTTAGATCGCGTACTCTGCGGAAACTTTTGACAGTAGAGGAGAGAGATGTACTACAGTTTCATAGAGGACATCAATATCTACAAAAAAAGCCCGCGAGTATATTAGGTTGGGGAAAAAGTCTTTTCGCATTATAGTATGTATATAATTATGTATGAACTTGTAATAAAATCTCTTTGGCTATACTATTTGTATCATCTGGCTGGTTTTGGTATCATTGAAAGTTTGAATTTTAAAGAACATAATTCCAAATTCAAATTAGGAAAATGTGTGATTTTCATTTATTTTTCGTACCGTCAAGATGAGTGAATTTAATGAAGAAATTCGATACATTTTAAAATATTACTACAAGAAACAAGAAAGGTAAAAATGCAAAGCAAGCCGCGAAAAAAAAATGCGGTGTTTATTATGGACCTACTGCAGTGTATGTGAGAGTAGCACAAATTTGGTTTAAGCGTTTTCAATCCGGAAATTTTCATGTCAAAGATGCACGTCGCTCTGGTCGCCCTGTTGCGGATAAAATGGATGCCATTTTTGAAAAAGTGGAGCAAGATCGGCATAGTAGTTACGACGTAGCTGAGAATAAGAACTGGGAATTGACCACAAATAGTTTTGGCGCATTTGAAAGAAACTGGTTACACAAAAAAGCTCGATATTTGGCCACCTCACGAGCTCACTGAAAGAAACCTAATGAACCGTGTACTCATTTGTGATTCTTTATTACGTGACTATTACGACGTAATGAAACCGAACCATTTTTGAAGAAGCTGATAACTGGTGATGAAAAGTGGATTACGTACGAAAAAGGTCGTGGTCAAAGGCCGGTCAGGCTTCACAGACTGGCGAAACCCAGGTTAACTCGCAACAAGGTGATGCTGTGTGTGTGGTGGGATTGGAAGGGCATTATTCATTATGAGAGGATTCTACTGCGAACAACTGATGAGATTAAAGCAAGAAGTTCAGAGAAAGCGGCCGGAATTAATCAACAGAAGGGGTGTGGTTTTGCATCATGATAATGCTAGACCTCACACATCTTTAGCCACTCAACAAAAATTAAGAGAGTTTGGCTGGGAGGTGTTAATGCATCCGCCGTATAGTCCTGACCTTGCACCTTCAGATTTCCACCTGTTTCGGTCTCTTCAGAATTCTTTAGGCAGTGTCAGGTTAATATCACGAGAGGACTGCCAAAACCACTTGTCGCGGTATTTTAACCAGAAGCACAGTATAAATATGGACAGTACGGAAACTACCTACAAACGCTCGAAACGGCACACTCACACAAACATGCGCACCGACAAGACTTTTCGGTGCCCGTCGCGGTACTCTCAGTAGTGAGTGCCACCGGCCGCGTCAAGACGTCACATTTAAGTTTAGCCCCGCGATCTTTTTAAAAATGCCACGAACGTATTGCGTAGTATACAACTGTTAGAACTCGGTATCATCACAACCGGAGCTAACGTATTTTAAACTTACTGCTGATTTTGAAAGGTGGGAATCATTAATGATAATTGTTACTTAATCGTTATCGAAGTACACTATACTAATATTATAAAGAGGTAACATTTGTTTGTAAGTTTGTATGTAGGGGGTAATCTCAGGAACTGCTGGTCCGATTTGAAAATTTTTTTCAGTATTAGACAGCCCATGTATCGAGGAAGGATATAGGCTACATATCATCACGCTAAGACTAAAAGGAGCCGAGCATTCATGGAAAGTGTGACGCAGATGAAGTTGCGTGGGTCAGCTAGTCGAAGTATTAGTCCGTGTGATCGATCAAAATGAATTCGTCAACTTCAAAACTATTAGGTACTACTACTTCTTATAAATCCAAGATGGCGCCTGCTATAGGTATATTTTTTTGTCATGGGTGTCATTTTCATGGTTTTCGAGGGTGTTGAAGCCGACAGTGATGTCAAAACGTGAATCCAAGATGGAGCTGCAATAGGAACCAATTTTTTCGTCATGGGTGTCGTTTCCATGGTTTTCGAGGGTGTTGAAGCCGATAGTCATGTAAAAACGTGAATCCAAGATGGCGGCTGCAATAGGTATCAATTTTTTCGTCATGGGTGTCGTTTTCAAGGTTTTCGAGGGTGTTGAAGCCGATAGTCATGTCAAAAAGGTGAATCCAAGATGGCGGCTGTGGCGTTTTAAAACTATCGGCTTTTGTCGAGATTAACCAACGCCATGAGATTACCGTAGATTTAAATTGTACTTGTAAGCTAGTTATTCAATAAATTGATCACTACAGAACAAAAAAAAAAACAAAACAAACATTAAAAGTGACAACCCTATTGCTTCAATGGAGCGTAGGTATTTATATTCTCAACTAGGCTTAGTTTCCGTACTGTCCATATTTATACTGTGAGAAGTCCCAAAATTTCTATAGCAATGTGATCATGTTCCTACCTACAAGATGGCAAAAAGTTATCGAACAAAATGGTACCTACATACTTTAGTTAAATGTAAATAAACTATATTAAAAAATGTTTTGAATTTTCTAATATATCTAACTATTATGGTAGTCACAGTGACTGCTTTTTGCTTAATTTATTCAATCAAAACCCGGGTGGAATGGAATATTGATGATTTCGGTATCATGATATTAATGCTTATCCACTTAAATTGTTTGACAATTATGGTTGGTTATGTGTACATGACATGTGAATTAATTACACTTTAAATGATTAAAATCGGACCTTTCGTTTAAAAGTTACGAAGGGTATAAAAATACTCTGGAGGAAGAAACATGTTTCGGTTTGAGCAAACTAGTTTGTTTTGTTTATTAATAATTAATTTACACATTAAGAGGGTAGAGGAGAGATGAAGTTCGTGGAGTGCCAACTAAACCAGCGCGAATGACGTCGCGGGCGAAGTGCTAGTTCATATTATAAAATGCTAGTTGCTGCCCGTCAGCGTGAATGTCGAATATTATACCTAGGGACCATACTCTCGCGATAAAAAGTATCCTGTGTTATTCCACCCTTTAATCTACTGAGCCAAATGTTATGTTACGTTCTGACGTGTTTGGGTAACTAATATCCATCCATCCGTAACTTATACAAAACTTTCACATCTATATATATATTAATAAAATCGTAGAGTTGCCGTGTCTGTACATTGAATATTTTTGCATAAAAAATACATAGAAATGTCAGAAAAGACAAAGAACACAAAAATGCTATTTTTGAAATTTTTGTCTGTTTGTCTGTTAGTTTGTGGGAGCATCACGCATAAACCACGAATTGGATTCAAAATGTAGGTAAAAATATTAAGTGATAACCGAAGTAACATTTAGCGTTTAGTTCATCAAAATCGACACACAAAATCAAAAGATATCGAATTTTAAACTTGATCGAGCGCTGCCAAATAGTTTGTTTTCATCGAGACTTCAGATACTTGCAATGCCATCTATTGAGAAAAGTCTGTTGTAGTAACAAATATGTGAAAAGACAATTTTTTTTTTTTTTAAGAAAAACTTTGCCCCTCACTAGGAATTTCTCCTGTATCGTGGGTGCGTTTACAAACATACAAAGTCACATATACAAACAGCCAGACCCGGAACAACTATCTGTAGGTCATACAAATATTTTTTCCGTGCGGGAATCGAACCCACGACACGCCACACAGCAGCCAATCGCTCAACCACTGTGCCAATCGTGCCGTCAAATAAAATCAATCGTCAATTAAACTTATTATGTAGCAAATAGTGAACATGTTATATGCCAAGGAGTACCGTGTTACCCAGCTAATGGGTTGTGGAGGTCTGGTAGGCAGCCGCTCCACGTAAAATACTGGTATTCAGCTGAATCCAGTTTGACTGGAAGCCGACCCCAATATAGTTGGGAAAAGGCTAGGCACTTCTTCATTCTCATCTCTCTTTTGTCTTGGTGATCGGAACTGGTAACATCTATTACAATCCATCATTAAAACCTATGTTTCAAAGTTGATGTTTTATTGAAGAGGTACTGGGAATGCATAACAGCTTGAGTTTTCCGTATTTAACCTGCACCACATCCTTCCGAAATTCATGAATGTTTCAAGGACCCAACGTGCCAGTGCAGTTGTTTTTTGATCGATAACATTAGATTGGTTAAATTATAATACGGCGCTGTGTTACACGCGCGCCTCGAAGAGTTGTCAGCAAAGCAGATGGGGCCCACTTGGGCCAGTGCCTGTCAGGGATGTGGAATTTGATCGAAAGAGTCACCGCGGCCCGAACGATAAGGGCAGTAGGAGTCTGACACTCCCTCCTGCTTTACCCACCGGGAGGAGTCATTTGATGATAACCCATGCTAAAAAAAATGGTTAAATTATAATAAATCAACAAAACTCCACGTACTAGTGCTTCAATACATCAAAATATTCGAGAACGAAGACTTGACACGTGAGTTAAATGCAAAAAGTTGTTTACACATTGACTAACCCAGATGACGTAGTCGTATTAGATAAAAAATAAAAGCTAGACATGCGAAGTTTTACGACCACTATGATATATTTAGCCCTCCATAACTTATGGAAGACACGGAACCACCACAGCAGCGCACCCAAAATATAAGATATGCACAGGACCACTTGAAGCATGTCATGCACAAAATGCGTTAACTGAAACATAGACTCGTGACTACTACATATTATTTAAGAGCGCTTTCACAAAATCGAATTGCTCAGGTTGACTAAAGTTGAATACCGCGCGTCACAAGATTTATATTGATTTTTGCATTGCATACAACAATTATTTAAAAATATTTACTTTACTTTTAATTAGACCAATTTTTTTTCAAGCAATTTATCAACGGCACCTTAATTATTAAATATTTTTTATTTGAATTTGGATTATAATTTCATAGATAAAAATTATAGTTTCGTACGGAAAATTGTCAATAACTCTCAGTTTTACTGAATTATTTTTGGTGTATTACTGTATGAATCGTAATAAATTGATTTGAACATTCCAAAGTAGAAGATACAGTTGTACCGTGGACATTTTTATAAATGATTAAATTATAATATCTTCGGTGTACCACGGCATCAAAAGATTCCCTAAAGCAACATTTTGTGAAACATCCTTTGCGGAGTCAAGGATTTTACTGATGTACGTGAACAAATTGAAATGTTTATTTAGAACACTCCCAAGATAAATGATCAAACTGTCTTAGGCATATCTTTGGTTTTTTTTAAGGCTATATCTAAAGCAAAATCACACATCAAAACTCGAATAACACGCTAAAATTAAAAAAAAATTGTGATAGCCCTCTTAAACATATGGTGAGCATAATAGTCATAGCTTATGGAAGGGCAGATGAAGTAAAAAGAGAATTGTTAGCAGGAGATATAGGATTTTGGCAAATAACAATTGGAAGTACCTGACAGTAAAGAAACTAGGAAGTTATTTATTGAACTGAAATCCTATATCTAGAAGTCGGGAACGGGAATTGGTGCATTTGGTAAAGAAGATGATTAAAATGTACCTTTTCTAAACGAAAACAAAGTTAAAATGCGAATCTTACTAAAAGGTTGCGTTTTCAACTCGAATTTTAATGGGAAACGTATACATATATTGGCTTGAATATAGGTTACTGTTAGATAGAATATTTTATTTAAAATAATTCTAATGCAACTGTCTGTTCACGTAGCTACTTTGATTTTGTTTTTTTTTCTCCAATGTGTTTTTGTAGAAGGATATATATATGCAAATATTTTACTCACATTCACCTAATTTATTCTTTTGAATTGCTGATGGGTATTGTTGTTTACAAATACGTAGCCATGTAGTACGTGACAATATAATTATATTATCATGTATTTTTGCTGAGTTTGTTATATTAAAGGTATATTCTGGTGTTATGAGAGATGTTAAATTCGACTCACCGACCGTAATAATAAGTGGTACGTAGAGCGATCGTCCAAAGTATGTTTTGGCTATTTATTTGTTTTTTTATATGCCTATGTTAAGTAGGCAAAACAATGCAGCGGACAAACTACAATAAAAACTATTCATTTCCTCACATCCTACATCAAGCATGTGGTTGGTTATATACTTATAAATCATCTGCCTAGTCTTTTCCAAACTCTATATTGGGGTCGGCTCCCAGTCAAACCGGATTCAGCTGAATACTAGTATTTTACATGGAGCGGCTGCCTACCAGACCTCCTCAACCATTGATATGTAAGTCAATGTCCACAACAGATTTACTGGCTTCTGACAATTCGTAACGACTGCCAAAGATTTACAAATGACAATCGGGACCAACAACTTAACGTGCTTTTCGAGGCACGGAGGAAAGTCGGTATGTTAAGATGGTCACACATCCACAGACCAACCTTAGCAAGCGTTGCTGAACCTGAAAGATCGACCTGTGCGGGTGTTAATGTTAAGCTCGTGTCATTTTATAAAAAAAACTTTTTACAAAAAAATACAACCGACTTCCAAATAAAAAAGCCTGAAATATTAACCTCTTCAAAAAAGAAGTCAAAGAGCATTATCTGTCAATATTGTGATATATATTATAAGTATGTATTAATTTACTATCATTATATATTTAGTTAAATCTATTTGTGTATATTTGTTTGTATGTCTATTGTAATTTTATGTGTATTTACTTAGATTATAATTTGTTTTAGTTAAGTTAGTACCTTTAATTTGTTTTAAGATTCCTCTCTGGTTTTTGACACACTGTGTCTACATTTTTTTATTAAATTCTTCTGTCGCAGGTCTGCTGGTAGAAATTTCTTTTGAAATAAGCAGTACCTTTGTGCTCTTTTCTCTGTACAAAATTATCTTTTTTCTAAGTATATTGTGTGTACATAAATAAATAAATAAATAAATAAATATAATAAAACACTACTTAGTGCGTTTGTGCACTACAAGGAATTTTACCATCCGGCAGTCCGATTTCTTACAATTGTCAATGAATTCTCAATGAAACTTGATGTGAATCTGACTGCCGGATGGTAAAATTCCATGTAGTGCACAAGCGCCCTTACAAAGTAAAAAATAACTTTAATTTCGGAAGTCGGTGTTATTGTTAGTTTCTTCGTATTTTGACACCGACTTCCGAAGTTAAAGTTATTTTTTACTTTGTAGTGTTTTTTTTTTATTTGGAAGTCGGTTGTATTTTTTTGTAAAAAGTTTTTTATTTTTCACTTTTTAGTGGTCCCACACATAGTACACCACTGCAAAATCGCAGAAAAGCAAAGTACGCAATTTCGATTACTTGGATAACAAAAAACCATCATCCAAGTTAACGAATTCTAGCTATTTCGATTTCAAATACAAACTTCGTAATCGATTTTGATAAAATTTAAATGGGACCAATCTGCAAGTATATCCTAAGAATTTTTCAAATTGGTTCATAATTGACGGTGTTATGAGGTAACAAACAAGAAAAAAAAAAACAACCGAATTGAGACCCTCCTCCTTTTTGGGATGTCGGTTAAAAAGACAAACGACGCATTAGTGAATTATTAGAGTATGGATTGTTATAATATGGATTCATCGATCTGGAGCAATATCGAGGTCGACTGAACACAGCTGATAAACACCAAATGCTATGAAAAGTAACCTAAGCTAAGTTCTCAAATAATCGCAAGTACCTCATTATTAGGGCGGGTTGTACCAAACACTTGGTTAACGTAACATACGTACGTCAAAAAGTAACAATTACGGAAGATCTTTAACGTTCGCTAAATAAGAAGCGTTGTTTCAAAACATTCTGGTATAAATTCTTGCTCATCCCAACAGCTAAGTTATTGACACGGGTCCTATACCTAAATAGCTTTTTTGCATTCCACCACTTATTTGTGTCATCAGAAGAACTGGTATTGAGGAATTCAAAAGAAATTTCACAATATTGTTCTATTGGACGCAACTAAAGTAACGTTAACCAGTGCTCAGACCATCTGTTAACGTAAACGTTATATTTTACGTGCGTTAACGCTGACATTTTGTGAAACAACCCAATTTTTTTATTTAACGATAGTTAGCACCATCTTTAACGTTTACGCTTGCGTTAAGTGAACGTGAAACAACCCGCCCTTAATCTTGCTCATCAAGTTATTATTAGTGACTAAACCTTGGGACTAAAAGCTTGTCTCAATACCTTCTCACATCTTAACAGCCCACATGTCTCCCATCTCAAGGATAGAATCATTATTACGCCAAGTTATTCATCAAACCCACCGTTGTCGCGTCTCTGAAGATTTTTTCCTATTATCTACCTAAATACCTTTTAATGATGGCCTAAAATAACCTAAATCAACAATGGCGCTATTGTTAAATACGATTACGAAAACCAGATTGGGTGTACACGAGTCTCTGATTACGAAATATCAAGGACATGAGCCCTCCCTTACATTGGGAAGCCTTATTATCTGTAACGTAAGTTAAACACCACCTGCCACCGATAGCAGTGGGGGCAACTTCTCTGAATGTGAATCTAGATTGCTAGTGATAGTGTAGGTTACGTTTTAAACTTCACCTCAATTTTAACCTATTTCATTTAATATTTACTTATTAGCGTACATACCTGTGTGCTACGAATGCTTAGAAACCCCCGCTAATACCGACAAATTGATTTCTATCCAAAGCAAGTCGCATGTGGGTGTGCTGTGATTTCTTCTAGAATATTGTACAGAATGTTTTATTTTGATCTCGATTCAATCTCATCTGAATCAGATTGGTTACAAAGGTTTTTAGCTAAGTATTTTGATAATATCTATTTTAATTTTGCAGCTTATTCTATTAATAGATGAAGTACCATCACAGCGGACACTTAGGCCCTATTCGCACTGCGATTTTTAGCGTGGAAATAAATCCACATTGCATCATCGCGTACATTTGCATCAAGTCACAGATTTTTTACGCGCGGTATTTTAACCGCTAGTGCGGATACTCGTCCATAATAGGTCAATTATGGCGCCAAATCGAACATCATGTGCCTAGCCGAAAGACACAGCGTTAGGATGAAGATGCTGTCTATGATTCTGGCTTCTAGGAGCATAAATATTGAAAAACATACCTGATTCTGTATGGTTTTCAGTTGTTACCTCTCAACTCCCCGCAGGGGGCGCTATTGCTGCTTCCCGCGCCCGACCCGGTTCTCATAGAGTTTATGATTTTTGTCGCGTTACGGAGCAAAAGTTTTTGCAAGTTAGAAGTTATTATAATTTTATTGTTTTCGGTTCGAAAATAGTATTTAAATAAACCCGAATATAACAGTAAGTTATATTTATTCAGTGTTTCGGTAGTGAGTGTTGAGTATTCGGCGGCGAGTCGGGTAAAAGTACCTACTTACCTTCATTATGAACTCGGAGGATCCTGCACCTGAACCTGTAGCTCAGATCGCAGCTCCGGATGGAGAGCGAAAGAGCTACGAGCTCGAGCTCAACTCAAAGCAGTTCCTCGTCTTCGGAAGACGAGGAAGGTTTTGCCTCGCCTCCGCCTAACAAGAGGTCTAAGTAAGAGGCGCAGGTAAAAGCAGGTTGAAACCTGTTCGGATCCTCGTATGGATACTTTAATTAACCAAGTCACCTACCTGTCGGACTGGTAGCGCAAATGGCGCAGATTTTCTCTGTAGTTAGCGCAAATTACATTAGTAATAAAGATAAATTCTACTATTAATGGTAGTAAATTTTTTTATAAACCGCCTGTTAATAAAAATATGTGTTTGTGGGATTTAAAAACAAGCTTTGATGAATCTAAGATTATTCCAGTAGCTGACCCCGCAAAATTAGCTGAGTTAAATAATCTTCAGCATTTTAATTCGCAGGCCTGGAAAGGCATTAGATATAAGAAGGATTTGCAAGCATATAGCGACTCCTTCATAGGTTTAAAGTTAAACGAGGAACTATGTCATCTTAATAAAGGTACAGACTATTTAGCTAATACGGAACAATTGTTGGCAGGACTGTCAAACGCAGTTTTGGAAAATAGACAACTTTTAAGAACCGGTTCGGGGGATATCGTTAACTGGGCTGCTAATTCCAACACAGAACTCAATGCACTAGAGTGTTTACATTGAGGTCTGTGTGTGTGTGATATGTTTCCAGAAAAGTTTGGTTCAACATTTCCATCATACAAAAATATGGAATCTTGTATGCAAATCATATGGCGAGCAGAATGTATTTAAGTTAAGCGCATACTTAAAGAAATTCCATGCTCAAGCATAGAAACAACTGGGGGCTAGTCAGTATATATTTGAAAAACAATAACAGAGTCGCATACCGTTCTTAACAAAACCCCCTTTACACTACCCTTACAAAAGGGTTTAAACAAGTTTGCAACAAAACAATCAAAGAAAATGACAGAAGTCATAGAACAGTTAAAAGAAGCAGGTATTTTAGAGAAACCGCGAAAACATAACTCCGGGCTTTCATTCCAAATTTTTTTTTAGTCGAAAAGCTAGATGGGGGATAAGCCCCATTTTCAATTTTAAAAGTTTAAACTTACATGTTTCGACTGTTTCCAGTTTATTTCTCGACTGGATGTGATTCAGTTCCTAAAAGACAGGGACTGCATGACAAAAATCGACCTCCATTAATAGAGCACACCAAAGTAACAATCGATAATCTGGAAAAGTTGGGTTGGCATGTAAACTATCCAAAATAAGTCCTCACCCCAACTCAGGATATACAATATTTAGGCATAACATGGAACACAAAAACGAAACTATTACCTCTACCTGTAAAAAAAGGTTCAAAACATAAAAAAATTAACCAATGAGTTTATTAAAAAACAAAGAGTCTTGCCTCCGAGTAAAACTAATGGTGGGTGTGCTAAATTTCGCGAACTTCAAAGGTAGTCTTCACTGTCGCCGAACTCAGATTTTTCTAAAATCGTTCAGAGGATGCAGACCAAGGCACAATAAGGCATTACCACCTCTAGTGACTCGAGAGTTACAATGGTGACTTGAAAATGTAGGCAAAAGTGCAAGAGCAATGCACAGCCCTAAGTTTACCCACTTCCTCACTACAGACGTGGCGTGGCGGACGCGGGCTGGGGAGCACACCAGCAGTGCGATTCTGTTAACAATGTCGAAGTGAACACTTGGGCGAAGTGAACGACAATTGAGCTGTCAAACCATACAAACAAGATAAGAATGACAGCACACTTGTCGTTCACTCCACCTAGGTGATCACGGTGAGATGTCAACAGAATCGACCGGCTGAACAACATCATGTTGTCAGGCAAATGGAATCGCAGCCAGCTAGGGTGGCATTCCAATGTGAAGGAGATGTTTGCTGTGTATTCAGCGGTGCAGCCTTAGTCAGACAAGGTGAAAACATGAAGGATGCACATGTTTTAGTGCAGTCCGACAATCGAACCCTCATAGCAGTCATAGCTTACATAAGGAACGGGGGGGGGACCCGTTCTTTAGCCCTATTGGGCCTAACGAAAGCTCCTTCAACTAACCGAGCAGTACAACATAACGCTGTCAGCATCATACCTCCCGGGGAGGTTAAATGGGATTGCAGACCGTCTCTCGAGAGGAAAACCTGTCACCGAATGGCAACTACAATCCCAAGCCAAGGAAAGTCATATTCAGAAACTGGTGCGTCCCAGACGTAGACTGGAAAGAAGGCCACTGGTAATAATAATTTTCACTGTCAGTCAAATTCAGAAACGAAAATTGACAATTTTTTTATTACCATTCATTGACACAGGCTAGTCTAGTTGATATGAATTTAATATTTCACGCGGACTAGAGAGTTCCGGTAAATATTTCAAATACGACAAAAAGGAACCAGTTAGAGAATACTAGCCGGCTGTTGTACTCAAACTTTGTACCCACCCGCTCCACTTTAAGTTTTAACAATCAAAGTTTTGATGGAGTTGGCCCTGAAAATTTAATTTATAATAAAACTTGTTTATGAGTTGCCGAAGATGCAGTCGTCATTAGTTTGTCGTACAAAGTACCCACGACATAATGAGGGTTTTCTGAAATGTCAAGCACCAGGTGGCAGCACTGAGGTTTCAGTCCCACACAAATTATCAAATCGCTGGTTTTCTGACATTTGTTAGTTGACATCGGCGTCATGTTAATGTCCAAGTAATTTTTTCAATTAAAAGGACCCCTCGCCTATGTTGCCCCAACTGGTGGACAAAATTTTCCTGAAAATCCTCATTGGAAGAGTGTATATTTCAGTAAGAATTTGAAATGATTTAACTATGGGAATAATCCATACGAGAGTTAAACGTATTTGAGTAGGTGGCTTAAATTAAGGGGGCTCTCACTTAACAAAGGATGTATTCAGGTTGAGGATGGCGATTCCGATAAGAAAGATCAAAGAAAACTCCTAGCAAAGACAAGTAGATACAACACATGGGAGGTTAGCCGTTTAAGAAAGAGGGCTTATGCAAAACTGTTGCGAAAAAAATCTCCATGACAAAGGCAGATATTCTAGTGTTTCTCTCTTGAGGCAGTTTACAAGTAGGTACAATTCTATATCTAAAACTTGTCGTTTTCGTTCTACCGTAGACCACATTCAAATTGTTGGTTGCTTATTTATTGATCTGAGCCATATTTTTAACCGACTCCTTGAAAAAGGAGGAGGTTCTATGCTCGGCTGTGTGTATTATTTTTTTGTATGTTTTCGATGATTTCTCCGCCAATTGTGAACCGATTTAAAAGAAAATGTTTTCGAAAGCTTATACTCTTGAGGTGGGCCCATTATCACCGAGTCAGAATCTGATGATAGGATCCCATGGAAATCGAGGGAAACCCTCAATTTTTATATGCACATACATTGGTTTTTTATATACTTTCTAAGGTAACTCAGATATTTGTGCTTGGTAATCATCATTTCATGTTGCTGAGCTGATGATGGAAGGTATAAGTCAGGATCTGGTGACGGGATCCCATGAAAAATTTAATATTTTCGCCAATTGACAATCGATTCGGATGATTATTTTTTTGGTTTGAACGAGTATTTTCCCGGACTGGTCCCATATCAATTTTGTGAACATCTGATGCAGAACTTCAGAGGTAGGCAACGGAACTCTTCAATTAATGATAGCAAATGGATTGGGATTGCTGAAATCACATTTATGTTTATTATTTACACCGATTCATAACATAACAACACCGGTACGCTGTGAAGGGGTAGGTACGCAGGTACTACTAACTAAAAAATAAAAACTATTACAAAAAAATACAACCGGCTTCCCTAAAAACATTTTTTAGGTAAAGCTGTTTATGAAAGTTAGTGTAAAGACTGAAAAATAGTTTTAATACAGCTTAAATATGTCTTCGTATTGCCACAATAATAACTTTTGTGAATACCTAATAACTTTGTATAGCTTGCCTTAAACTACACACTTTGAAATTGATTTAAATATGAACACATTGCAGTTTTTTAAGCGAGAATTTTCTGGTAAGCTAAACGTCTATAAATTGAAAATGAAAAGAATTAGCGCAGACTTGTACCTAAAACACTCAATATAAAATCTGTATCTAAGGTGTTTTGATAGCATGTTTCGGGTAAATTAGGAATTTCAGCATTTAAAAGTATTCGCAGTTGTCGGCGCCAACTGATGTATGCCAGGTCACGAGGGCTGGGCGTCATACGTATTATTTTTACTGGCCCATCAGAATGTAGCCCGCTTTAAGCGTTTATTAATTCGCTTGTTCGTACTACGCGGGTATTTTAAACTCGTAATATCAGCTATTACAAAAACCATGCATGAGTAGCTTTACAATTTCTCCGACATTGCAACGCATGACCCAAATTACTCGTCAATGCTATTGCACAGTTATGTGCAATAATTAGGTAGATATTCCTACCTACCTACTATGAAAATTACTACCTGTTATGTATTGTATAATTAATTGGAAATTGTTTAAATCTGTAGTTTGTGTCACCTACATGATAAAGGTAGTTAAATTCAATATGTTCGTGTGTATTGCGTGTTTTCTAATGCATGTGTGTGTCGGTGTGTTGTGTAGACTGTAGGATGTACGTTTGTGGACGATACAAGCGATTGCTACTCTGACGCGTAACTGGGTCACTAGGTCACAGACGAGGTCCACTGATAGTAAAGAGCTGTTGTTTCCCAAACTACTTACAGTTTTATACAATCATAAGAAATAACTACTGGCCGTATGCATACTAATCAGCAATTAATACTAACCATAGACACCTTGTTGCTCTTAGTAACATATTAGCTGCATCCGTTTCCACAAAGTTTGTCGGTAGGTAGAGTCTCATTATTATGAATCTACGATGTATTAATTAATTTATTTCGAATTAAAAACTGATAACCAATTGATTTTGTTAGGTTAGAGAAAATAATAGCATTTTTAGAATCAATTTTATCATTTTATATAGAAAGTCATGATTGTCTTGATCGATACGTGACCCAAGTAGGTACCTACTTGAGAGAGCTCCATAAGATAATGTAATTTATGGACAGTAGATGAAAATGAGATAAATAAATAAATAAATTAAACAGTGGAGTAGTTAGCTCGAGCGCTGTGTACATTGAAGTGTGCGTGCTGTAAGTTATTTGTTCTATTTTAATGTTAGTCGAACGCACCAACCTTGCTCTACATTCAAGATTACAATTAAATAAAAAACAGTTAAGTGCGAGCCGCGTTTCTTGTTAAGTATAAAACTA
Source organism: Ceramica pisi (assembly GCA_963859965.1). NCBI lineage: Eukaryota > Metazoa > Arthropoda > Insecta > Lepidoptera > Noctuidae > Ceramica > Ceramica pisi. The sequence goes on from OY982527.1 coordinate 16,151,971, forward strand.
TTTTCGTGAAGTAATTAGATCACACCGCTATATAGTTAATAAGGTGTGTAAAATCGTTTTTAAATCGCGGGTACCTAGGTAGTGTGTAGTGTCATAATCATAACGTTCTTATTCTTACTGGAAACTAAGGCTGAAATTCCCAAAAAAATGGAATTCCGTACTTTGTCCTGTACTTATGGTAGTTTTTAAACCCCGACGCAAAAAGAGGGGTGTTGTAAGTTTGACGTGTCTGTCTGCGTATCTGTCTGTGGTATCGTAGCTCCCAAACGGATGAACCGTAGTTTTTTTTGTGTCATAGATAATTTTATCCCGAGTGATCTTAGCATGAAAATCGGTTCAGCCGTTTGAAGATCATCAGCTTTTTTCTAGTTGATGAGGGTATCTGACTAACTTCCTTATGTCCGATCGATTCCAACTTAAGTACCGTGTTACCATAGTACTTCAATGATAATTATTGATAGTAGATGGTAAGATAACCATGACCTGATCAGCCGTTTGAAGACCATCAGCTCATAAATACGTGATGAGGGGATCTGACTTACTTCCTTATGTCCGATCGATTCGAAATCTGGTACCGTAGAACTTCAATGATATTGAAAGTATATGGTAAGGTAACGATGACCTGATCAGCCGTTTGAAAATCATCAGCTCTTTAATAGTTGGAGGGATCAGACTAAAACACCTCACTATAAATACGTTACTAATATTTATACCTACTTTAGAAAAGACAAAATAAAAGTAAAGCCAAAAATTTTTACAACCCCCCGACGCAAGGAAAGAAACTCTAAAAAATAACAAATAATATTTTAAACCTATTGTAATTATTATCGTCACATTACACAAGTTATGTAAATTCAATATATCTTTAATTTTACTTTTCTGTTAGAAACAGCAGTTAAATTATTTCATTAATGTTGCCGCTTGCCAGCGGGACAGTAAATCAATTCATGAGTACTGTGTTCTGTAAAGATTTATACAGACGATAGCCGGTCACCTTGTATATTGCGATCATCACCTAGTTAACGTTCAGGAAAAACACTGTTTTTAATGGGTAGCATTAATCCTACAACTGTAAATCCAATTTTGTCTATTCAAATAATCGAAGTTACCTCCAAAAATACTGAATTGCACACTAAATTTGCTCATCAAATAAATCAAATCTATTATACTGTTTGATCTATAAAGCTAAACTGTTTTGCTGAATGACTATCTGTTAACTAAAAATTATCTAACTCCCCGTGACGTCGACCGTCTACGTGTCTAGGGTTAGCGTTTCCGTCAGCCGGTCGACGAAGCCCAGCTGCGCGGGGCTCCTATTTCTGTCTGCAGGGTTTAAAGGAACCTAACTAACCGAACCTTGGGGTGCCCCTGACGTTGACCGTCATTATTTAGTGTCTTCGTAATTTAGTGTGCAAATCAGTATGTTATACAGTGGGTAATTAGTTGGGAGATTTTGTTTGCTTGAATTTTAAATAGAAGTGCAATTACATTTATAGGCAATTCACTAGAACAAAAATATTTTTTGTTCTAAAATCTATCACGTTATCGCCAAAAATATTTGAATGATTATTCTCGTAGGCGTTACTAGTTCCGTGAGTAGTAGGGTACCGAATATCCTGCTAATTAGCGGATACTAAGATTCAGTGGCCGTTTACGGAGACGCGGGGCGTCGAGCGTCCGCCGCCGACGCCATGTAATGTTGCCAATGTGTGGCAAATCCCCAAACTGCGGCGAATCTCAAGTTGATTGGGGATTGGCAAGATGTGGGGAAAATGCGGAGATTTGAATATCGATAATCCGGGTTGGCCATCGATAAGCCAAGTCAGTGCACTTTTTCAAGAAATCTAAGCAGCCGATTTGAAAAAGAGCTTCACGTCTAAATAGCTTGTCGTAATATTTGGAAAAAAAAATATGTTACATAAGACTATCTTCTTATTAATTTGACATTTGAAAATTAAAAAAACATATTTTTTTTTTTAATTAGAGGATTTAGCGGGAAATCAATAGAATTTTTTTCTCCAAATTGGGGAATGCAACTTGGATTTTCGGGTAATTTGATAAATTGGTGTTGGCAACGCATGTCTGCGGTGGTGGGTTGGGAGCCGCCGCTTTCGACGCCGCACAGTGTTTGACCGGACCCAAAAAAAATCCCTATGCTGTTTGTTATGTAAACTGATCTAGAAATGCATTTTAAATGCTAGAGTAGAACACTCAAGTGACAAATTTCAAGTATTTTTTTAATAAAAAAATATGAAACTTACGTAACCGGGACCTTAAAAATCATGTATAAAAAATTCTGTAAAATTATCCGTCCAAGATAATTTTTTCAAATAAATAGAATCTAATGAAAGATTTTTAGGCGCATGTTTTTTAGTTTTTATTTTTGGAAAATCATCTCTAGGGACCAAGTAATTTTTTGATTTTTAAATATTTGTTTTTATTTTTTTTCTCCATAAAAACTCAAAAGTTCGATTTGTGACTAACAGAGAAATCTTCCTTGTAATAAGGCCTTTCATTGATAAAAAAATCACATTCCACTATTGCGGCCTTTGGGAAAAATATGCAATTTAGTTCAAAGTGCAAATGGTACGGAATAACCCTGTCGCGTAAAGGTCAAATAATAATAATAATATCCTTGGACATTTCACACAACGCCATATAGTCCCAAGCTAAGCAACCTAATGCTTGTGTTATGGTAACGAAATGGCTGATAAACTACTTATATACATTTTTTTTTGTAAATACATACATATTATAGATAGAAAAACACCCAGACTCGGAACAAATACATGTAGGTCGTACAAATATTTGTTCCGTGCGGGAATCGAACCCGCGACATGCTGCGCAGCAGTCAATCGCTCAACCACTGCGCCAACCGTGTCGTCAAAATAAATATATATTAGGAAAGTAATAAATGATTTTGAAAATGATACTTGTACTGAACATCTTTAACACATCATAGGTTTAAAAACTTCTTAGTAACCAACTGCCAATGTCGTAGCGACAAAGGAACGGACATCGGCACTTCGGCAGTTGGTTACTCGCTACGAGTGAAGCCGCGGACCCCGCCGAGTGCTCGAAATCGTATTTCTGTGAACACTCTCATTTCTCTTTGCTCTCATACAACGCCATTATGTTTGAATTTAGTGCGGGCCGCCTCGCCGCTCGACGCCCCGCCTCCGTAAACGTACACTAAGACCCATCATTTACTTATCAGTATAATTTACAAGCTAACTACAAAAAATCCTTACTTATTTAAAATTGTGTAGTTCCTGACTACTGACCCAAAGGATTTAGCCGTTAAAAAGTAAATTTTTAACGACTTCCGAAAAAGGAGGAGGTTATCAATTCGGTTGTATGTTTTTTTTTTTCTTTTTTTTATGTTTGTTACCTCATAACTCCGACAATTATGAACCATTTGAAAAATTCTTATCTGAAATATCTGAAAGGATATACTTGCAGATTGGTCCCATTTAAATTTTATGAAAATCGGTAACGAACTTTGGATTTTAAACCGAAATAGCTGGAATTCGTCTACTTAGATGATAGTCGGTGTCAAAATACGAAGAAACTAACAAAAACACCGACTTCCGAAATTAAAGTTATTTTTTACTTTGTAGTGTTTTTTTTTTTGGATGTCGGTTGTATTTTTTTTGTAAAAAGTTTTTTAGTACTGAACAAATATGCAGTTTGCATCAGTGGAGACCATCAGGTGCTAGCACTTACGTAGCCTCCGCCATATTAAGAAATGAATAGGAAATAAGAGACACCCTTGACATGACATCCAACTCAAATTTCAGTAAGTAACCTTCGTCTAAAAAAACCTATTTGCGAAGTTTTATGCAGACCAGCGTAAATTTAGTCCACGTCTGATGTTCTACTGAACAGAATGCTCTGCCGAAAATATTTTATTCGAATTGCCAGCAGAAGAAACAGACTATTCAGAGAGAGAGTGACTGGCCCCTCAGTCGAGATGAAGTGATTGAGGAGAAGCAGAAGAAATGAAAGGCACTGAGTATAGGGTGCTAAAGACCAAGATATAGTTTAACCAAATTCAGAAACGAATATAAAGAAGTTACGAAGTAGAAGAAATACATTAGAGAAGGAAGCTGATTTTCAAGCTGACTGGCATTTCCCAACTCCATTTAGAAACTTTTCACAAATAATCAAAATAATAGAGATACTGCGCCCACTACTCACGAGCAATACCTTGAAATAAACACTTAAGAATATTAGGCAACGTGATAGCCGCTCGTTGTGCAACGCACATTGTTATGCGTTCTTTTACAATACACGTCCAAGGACCTCTAAAACTTGACTGTTTCAAACACTAAACATCAATTCAAATTTGATTGAATGTTTTTAAGTCAACATTGAATACAACGTTTTCGAAAAATAATAAATACCTTTTTTGGGCAAGTAGGTACCGTTTTGATTGGTAAACGAACTCGATTAAATCAAAACATTTGAGTGTTGGTCTACCAACTTCTATTAATCTAATTAAAACGCTTCAGACGTGCTTGTGTCTTATTATAACTTGTAGTGCTGAAAATTTATAAGTAGGGTACTAAGTAGAATCGAAAAAGCAGGATAACTTAAGGTTAACTTGTTTAATAACGGGTATTGTTTAAAATAGCCACTACCTGTTCTGCTTACCCTGATAAAAAAGCAACCAAAAGAAAAATTACAGAATAAGAAGTGTAAGTACCTACTATAAACCGGATCCACTTTCGAAATTATGAGCCTATAATTTGTCTTATTATATACTAGCTGTTCCCGCGACTTCGGTTCGCGTGAAAATTTTGATTTTTGACCGGTTGATCAAAATGTGGTGATGAATTTAAAGGTGTTCTTCTGGGCGCTGTAATTCGGGCGGCAGAATTCCAAAGAAAAATTAAATAGCGTTAAGGTGACCCACTCGTTCTTTGGCGACTGCATTGCCCTCTCACACCAGTCTTCATTGTTATATGAATCTCCAAATTGGGAAAAAAGTGCATGATAAGTTCATCTCCTGTAGCCACTGGAAGGGTAAATTGATTTTTTCTATTGCTGTCCCATTCCAGACGACCTTCTCCAATTTGCAGCAGCTTATTCGCAAAGACACTTGATTCGTGATCGTTGTAAAATTGGACGTGCATGTTGCACGTAAGATGAAGCTTATTCTATCATGGTTCACAGTGGTGACGCATTGAGACATGCGTATATTTCATCTGCCGGCGTTAAAATAACTGGCAGTGTCTGTCTAAAACCGCCTAAGAGCAAAACGACAACACCGCCCATCAGCGCCTGGTTGCCGCGGATGTCCTGAAGACTACGGTTCAACTCCTCTTATGCATGCTTGTGCGAAATTGTGCACCCGTCCCATACTATGAGCTTGCACTGCTGCAAAAGGACTGCCAGGCCGCTGTTTTCGGTAATATTGCATGTTGGGGTATCTTCGCTTGCAAGAGTAAGCGGCAATTAAAAATACCAATCACCGCAAAGCAAAGTTGCAGCAATGCCTGAGGAAGCCACAGCCAGAGCTATATTCCGGACCTTGTGAAATTGGGCCAGCAAGAGATTCAGCAAAAATGTCTTACCCGAACCCTCTGATACGTCGAGAAATAACAATCCCCCTCCACTATTTACTCGACACAGAATCATTTCGTAGACTTGACAATGCTCGTGAAGTAATTGTGGTGTCATTTTATTGACATGCACTTCTAAAACCGCAGTATAGTAGTTTAGCTCTTTTACAACATCGCTTGACAATTTCCCTCTTCGTTGCGATGTAGGAAAGCTAAAGCAGCGAAGAAGCTGGAGAGGGTAAGATAGTCCACACGTGCTCACTCAAAAGTGCGGACAGGTCCCTAACTTTGGCTGCTGAACACAAAGGACCGCTTACGCCATAGTCGCGTCCCATAGTCTAGTTCACAAGAGCTTTTTTGTTCAACTTTTATCAGCAGTCTCGGAAAAATATGAATGTGGTGTCATGCGATTCGAAAGAGCATGTAGATGATTTTTGAAAAATAAAGCACCGCTCGAAAAAACTACAAAAGTTATAAACAATTTACTGAAGAAAAAAAACTTTTTACAAAAAAATGCACCGACTTCCAAATTAAAAAAAAACTTTAATTTCGAAAGTCGGTGTTTTTGTAAATTTATTCGTATTTTAACAACGACTTCCGAAATTAAAGATTCTAAATAAAATAATGTTCATGACATGGCAAATGAGACAATTGTTAAACTATAAATCTGAGATTTTATTCCTAAAAGGCTTCAGAATATTCCCCGTTGAAAGAGTAAATTTTAGTGCTCAAGATGTACATATTTGTTCAGTACTTAACAAAATTTTTGGCCCACTTATAATTAAATTAGTAGGAAACATATATTTTTTTAAATCATTATATATCTTGTTCTTCAAAACACAAATAAAAAATTCCATTTATTAAATTTTTCATTAAGCAATGAAATCTATATAAAAGAAAGTCGTGTTAGTTACACTATTTATAACTCAAGAAGGGCTGAATCGATTTAGCTGAAAATTGGTGGGGAGGTAGCTTAGAACCAGGAGACGGATATAGGATAGTTTTATCCCGGAAATCCCACGGGAACAGGAAAATCCCACAGGAACGGGAACTTAGCGGGTTAAACGGGAGCGAAGCCGCGGGGGACAGCTAGTATTAAATAAATCCAATCTTTTTTATTTTTAATAAGTAATTAAATTTTTATTCATATTGTTTTTATCACATGAATGTATTTAATGACTTGATCAGAACTACAGAATTCAACATTTAAATGTGCATTTAGCATTAAATATTTTCGACAACTGGGGTGAATAAGGCATAATATATCTGTTGTCTACTTCAACTTCTAAAGGGCCGCCGCGAATTGTGATTTTAATAGTTCTAACACCATTTTCGGGAGCTCTCCGCTTGTATAGAGGATATCCATTGATAATGGTTTGCGTATCCTTCAGTATTTTCCGGGGGTAGGTACTTTTTCGTTTTCCGTCCATCATGCAAGGAGGCGATGGGTTTTGTATGCCGCAGGGTCCGTGAATCATGTTTTTAACAATTACTTCATGTAAGTCTTTGTCTGTATTTATATTTGGGTCAGGTATCTCGGCACTTATACAATGTCGTCAATTTGGTTGGAACCTAGTTTATCGTTTAACCACAGCAACAAATGTACGTGCGGCAATCTACGTTTCTGCCAATCAATCGAGTGCAAAAATCATTGAACCACCCCAAATATCTGGCCTTTAGTAAGAAGATCGACTTACTTTGGACCTTTATTTGAACACTTTAGCGATGCGATCGTGTTTGTCTTTTGATTTCTGGCCAGGAGCACTTCAGTTATTTCTGTCCAGCAAAGGTTGTACGTGTATTGAACAGGTCCTGTCGCCCGTAGGTGCAAACGAGCCCCAATGCGACGTGTGTACTCGTGGAGGTACCTTGGGTTTCTTACAAAATAATGATGACGCCCATGGCCCCATCGTCACCAGGTCAGCATCTGATGATGCAATTCTGGAGAAATAGCGGGAACTCTTTAAATTTTATAGGCATACTTGAAGCGATTTGGGTATTTTTTGTAAGAGCATTTTCTCGGAGTGGACCAATTCCAATTTAGTGAAGATCTGATGAAGGACTTCGGAGGCAACGGAACTCTTCAGTAAATTATAGCAAATGGACTTGGATTGCTGAAATCGCAAGTCTGTTTATTGTTTACACCAGTTAATAACAACATCACGCCGGTATGCTATAAAGGGGTACGCCACATGTGAATTTTAATTTAATTGTGCAATAAAAAGTGAAAAATAAAATACTTTTTCACAAAACCATACATTCCGAAATTAAAGTTATTTTATACTTTGTATAGTTTTTATTTCAAAGTCGGTTGCATTGTTTTGTGAAAGTTTTTTTTATAAATATACGGTTTCTGTTGGATACAAATTGTTATTCATAGGTACCGTGCATTTTTCTGGCATAAAAAGTAGCATACGTCGTTCCATATGACCTTAAAATTATCACTATGCAAAGAACCAATTCAAACCTTTGCTCTGTGTAAAGTATAACAGATTTTTCGCGAAGGAACCGTACTTTTTTCCGGGAAATAGTCATTTTCTGACCCCTAAACAACTAATTAATAAATAGTAATGTCCCTTGCTCTCTGAAAAAAAAAAATACATATCCCACGGGAACCGTAAACATTTTTGGGATAAATAGATAATCAACCTCTATGCCAAATTTCATCAAGATCCGTTCAGCCGTTCCAACGTGATGGAGTAACAAATATCCATCCAAACTTTCTCATTTATAATATTAGTTAGAAGTTAGATTAGATTAGCCTTATATGATTTTTGGTTTTTATTTGTGGTTTTAGGAACCGATTTAAACTACTTAGTACTTCGCCGGCGACTTCGTTCGCGCGGGTTTAGTAGGTGTAGCAAAAGTGTAGACAATTACTCACTCGTGTGTGTTTTAACAACTGACGCTGTATTTAACGCGTGTTTAAAGATAAATTTTAAAAGTTTGAAAAGAGCAAGCAGATACGTTGACCAATCTATTTATCTACTGATAGCATCATGCTGATAATAATTCCTAGATTGTCCTAAGATTGTAGGCAACCAATAAGAACGAGTAAAAATTGTTAACTGTGTTCTAATCAGACTAGAAAATAGGTCAGAAAACCATAAAGGCTATCGTTATGTGGATAAATAGTGATTGCAATGATTTTTGTTTTTGGTCTTTTGATCCGCGTACTACACTATATTTATTTATTTAACACTTTCAAAAAGCACAAAAAAAAAGTACAGAGGCGGACTTAATGCCATAGGCATTCTCTACCAGTCAACCTTTGGGTGATGCATTATGCGATGAATTAAATGCGATTGATAATTATTATTATTCAAATACAAAGTATAAAAATAAAGTATAAAATCAATTGCGTCAGGTGGGACCAATGGTTCCACCGCCGGATCTAACCGGTAAAAATGAATAATATACACGTACTAACTATACCTACATATACATTATAAATATATAATAATACTCACAATCACAAGATAAATATGTAAACGAAATACTTAAAAAATAAGTACGAATAAGTAACGGGAAAACATCAGCGCTGTGATGGCTGTGTTCACGAACTTTCAATTTAAAAGTTAATCGATTAGTGGCCATCCTGATCTCCTGAGGAAGCGCATTCCACAGAGAAATAGACTGAACGAAGAAAGAAGAGTGAATAAAGTCAGTACGGTGAGTGGGACATTGAAGAAATGATGTTTGCACGGTAGAAGTACTCAAATCCCGTGGGAAATACGCATCCTTCAAGCTAGCTGTGCCTTCTAAACAGGCTGAACTAGTTCTGGCGTCTGAAAATTGGGCAGAGGATATTTGCATCAAACCATGGCGCCGTAACTTTCGTGCCCGAAGTGATGAAACCCAGTAAGCCCTTTTTCGCACACACCGCGCTCGCCCCTACTGATCGTACTGAACGCAATGTCTATCTGCGCTTACTGTACCAGAATGTGCGAGGGCTCAAAACCAAGTTACCTACATGGAGGTCAAGCTTACTACTGTCTGATCATGACTTAATAGCCGTAACTGAAACAAACCTAGACAGTTCAGTAGGGGACTCGGAAATGTCAAGTGGGGACTGGCGTATTCTACGAAGAGACAGAGTGACCTCGGGTGGGGGTGTACTGCTTGCTGCGCGCCCCGGTGTCAGCATGAATAGGCAACATGATCTCGAGACGGCCTGCGGCGAAGATATGTGGTGTGTGATCACAATCTATGGCCTAAATATTTATGTGTGTGTTGTCTATATCAATCCTACTGCAACTGACGATGATTACTTGGCGTGGTTCTGTAAGGTTGAGAATATTATCCACACTTTGAAGGGAACTGTTGTTATCCTAGGCGACCTTAACTTAAAAAGTGCCTCTGTTAATGTTAATAATTATTACTGTTATTTCCTAAGCTTTTGTAGTCTGACTGAGATGAATGAAGTGATGAATATGCGTGGGAGTAAGTTATATGTAGTGTTGGCTCGGGAGGGTGCCATAGTCGACTGCGAGTATGTCAAAGGTACGGAGTTGGTTCCAATCGATCTTTACCATCCTCCGTTAGATATTACTGTTACCATTCCAACGCTTAAGGTAAATGAAAAACTAGACCCTAGTAATATTGACCGTAGCAGAGATTGGAATTTTAGTAAAGGGGACTATTCTCTATTGAACGATCTTGTTCGTTCTGCTCCATGGCAAGATGTTCTTCGCTGCAATGACGCATCGACCGCTGCTTCTAAATTTTATGATATTATGTACAATTTATTTGATTTTTCTATTCCAAAGAAGGCGAGAAGGACCTCCGGTAATAGGCGGTACCCAGTCTGGTTTACTAGAGATATCGTGAGAGACACTCAGCGTAAAGCTAAACTCCATAATAAATGGAAACATTCGCGATGCGACGTTGCATATGCTCAGTTTAGTGCACTGCGATCGGATTTAAAGATAAGAATCGAGGAGGCATATAGATTGCACTGTGCTGCAGTAGAAAACAATTTAAGCAAAAATCCAAAACAGTTCTGGCAGCATATTTCTACCCTGCGATCTAAGGGCGGGTTTGAGCCAAACGTTGTGCTTGATGGCAAGTCCAGTTCAGGTGTAAAAGCAGCTGAGGCATTTGCTCAGTATTTTGCCAGCGTATTTCTGCCTGATGCACCTGAATTGGACCCAAAGACTATAAAAGTGAACAGCGAGGGGGACAGTTTTTCTCTGCCAGTTTTAATAACCCCGGACGTGGTTAAGGGAATTGCCAAACTGAAACCCTGCAGTTCGGTTGGTCCTGATAACATTCCGGCTTTTATCGTTAAAGGATGTAATAATATCTTGGCGGCTCCTTTATGCCATATTTTTAACCGTGGAAGACTTCGCGTGTTATTCCCATCCCCAAAACCAGCAACAAAGCAGCTGTGGATGAACACAGGCCCATCGCCATCCTGCCAACCATTGCAAAGGTTTTTGAGCATATCCTCCACACTGTTATCAACAAGCAACTAAACATGTCTCTCTCTGATGCCCAACACGGTTTTCGGCCTGGTCGTTCCGTCAACTCGAATCTGCTGATTCATGTTGACTTCATTTCTAGTAGTTTGGACACCGGTAGGCAGGTAGACGTTCTGTATTTTGATTTCCAGAAGGCATTCGACAAAGTGGACAATGACATTCTCTTGACAAAGCTGGGGGTTGCGGGTTTCTCTTCCGGGTTTCTTAACTTTTTTGCCGACTACCTACGGGACCGCAAGCAATTCGTCCGGCATGGCTGCTTCGAGTCCAAACCTTATTATACTCGCTCGGGCGTGAGTCAGGGATCCGTGTTAGGTCCGCCTCTGTTCCTGATCATGATCAATGATCTTATAGCTGAGATAAGGTTTGCAAAATGCCTACTATATGCCGACGACCTGAAACTAGTTGCACAAATCAGAACTGACGTGGATTGCGAACTCCTACAAAGAGATATTGACACAATCCATGAGTGGAGCATTAAGAACAAGTTGTTGTTTAATACTGGCAAGTGCTATGTCATGACATACGGTCGAGGGTTGCGACCTATCCATTACGACTATAATTTGGGTGGTAATGTAATTACTCGTGTCACCAACATAAAGGACTTGGGAGTTACTTTCGACCGCTGTCTGACATTTAAAGAACATGTAGTTACCCTTGCGAAGGAATCTTTCAGGCGCCTGGGATTTGTATTAAGGAACGCACGTGAATTCCGCAATCCCAGTGTTATTAAACTTCTGTACACCACTTTAGTTCGGAGTAAACTTGAGTCCAGTGCCTGTGTCTGGAACCCGCATACCGCATCTCAGACACTGATGCTTGAGAAAGTGCAGAAAACCTTCCTGAGATTTTTATTTCAAAGGCTGTACTATTTCTTCCCCTACATGTACCCCACCAACTATCTTTTAGGGGTGTTGGGTTTTAACTCATTAGAAGTGAGAAGGGGCTTTGATCAGCTCACGGTTGCCTGTAAAACTCTTAGGGGACGTATGGACTGCCTTGAGCTCCACGGCCTTTTCAGCCGATTATTTGTACCTGACAAATACATTGGGCACCGTCAGAGCCACCGTCACAACCTGTTCGCACCACCGCCGTCTAGAACTGTCGCTAGAGCCGAATCTCCAGTGTGTCGTACTCTAAGGATGCTCAACGCCCTTCTGACTGCCGATCCTGAATGTGATGTGTTTTCTGATGAATGGAGAAAAATAATGCGAGCTTGTCTGGTGTTCTGTGAGAGACAGTATGCGAGGGTGTCCACTGTTTCATGTTAAATTCTTATTAAAATTTCAAATTTGTGCACATTTTGTTTCTTGTTATGTTCTTTTTTTTGTTCTGTTAATTCTATGTTAATTAATGTAATTGGACTTGTACCGTTTTAATTAACTATAAATAAATAAATAAAATAAGGAGACGGTTGTTTGATGAGCGTAGATTGAGATTGTGGCTGGCGCAAATGTATTGAAAGTGAGGGGCTAGCTAACTGGGAGAGCTGGGAGAGACAAGAAATCAAAACAAGGTAGTAAGAGCCCTTAGCTCTCTACGCTCGCGTATGGGCAACCACTTTTAAAGTGACCGATGCGCAGAGACATGATCATAAATATGATTGTGATAAACATGATCATAAATATGTTTTCAATCTGCGTAAATACGCAGATTGAATCGAATGCAGTAATTCAGAAGACGGTCAAGTATGTTGAGGAGATCTGCATTCAGGTCATAGTAACAAACATCGCCATAATCGATGATAGGAAAAATTAGGGTCTGTACAAGCATTGTCTTCGTGTTTGCTGGTAAAAAGTTTTTCAAACGATACAGGGCCTGTAACGTTCCCGTAACCTTCTGACTGACACTAGCAACTTGAGCACGCCAGTTTAAGGTATTATCAATGCGCAAACCTAGATCCGTCACATCAGTGTTAAATGGGACAATCGTATTGTCGAACAGAACATTTGGCAAAGCTGTTTCATCGACTTTAGCGATGCTTCGAGAACTCCCAATGATGATCGCTTGACACTTATCAGGGTTTACAGCCACACCAAATCTATCCGACCATGTTTTTATGGCTATCAAGTCTCTATTTAGTTTGCTGATAGCGTCAGGTAATTCATCGACCCTCCCTTGATAGTGCAATTGCAGGTCATCTGCATACAGATGATACGCACATTGAAGTTCAGAAGTTATTAGATTAATAAAAATAGAAAACAAGAGAGGAGAAAGAATGCCGCCTTGAGGAAAGCCAGTTTTCAAATCACGCCAACAAGATGAGGAATCCCCAACGCGAACCGACTGCTGACGTCCCTGAAGATAAGAGGTGAACCACTCCAGTGGTATATGGTCTACTCCATATAATTATATGTTATAATTATGTGTTATTTATTTATGCTACTGGAAAAACGCACATTGATCAAAAAGTAAACCATATGGCATGGGCATCAAAACCAAAATTATTGAATAATAATACATCGTAGTTTTAGGCGCGATGATTTAATTAAGCCCAGGGATGCAGCTGATTGATTAAAAGTCTTGCGAGACAAAGGCATCATGAACACAACAGACGCATGCCCTTAAGCGTGCGTCAATCGACACGTTCGCACTCCAAGCAACATTTGGGGCAGTCGCAGTCACGTATGTTACCTTTCGACACTCATTTATTCTCGAAATTAACAACTGTCACTGTTTTGTCATCGGCTGGATAGACACGTTTTATGCAAACTTCTCAGACGATAGGTTTCCAAAAAACGTCTATAAAACTAAAACTAGTTAAATAGAAGTACCACCAACTTCGAAGCTTGTAACTAACAAACATGAAAATCTATAGACTTTCATACCTTGATGTGAATTTTCTAAAACTTACTCTTCTATAGATCTCAATGGAATCTTTTGTAGACCAATGTATTGTCGGTAACAATATACTAGCACTTCGCCCGCGACTTTAGTTGGTACTCCACGAATTTCATCACCCCATTTATCTTCTTCTTCTTCTTGTCGTGTGGGCTGTAAGATCTAACGACCCCAACCATCCTAGAGTCAGAGTTCCTCACCAATAATTAGAATAAATCTAGGCCAGTTCGCTCAAACCGCTACATTTCTCTTGGAGTATTTTTAGACCCGTCGGTAACTTTAAACGGAAGGTCCAATTTGAATAATTTAAAGTGTAATTTACATGTACATAACCAAAATTAATTATCAAACAATTTAAATGGATAAGGATTAATATCATCCTACCAAAATTAGCACTATTCCTTTCCACCCGGGATTTAATTGAATATCTTGAACAAAACAGTAAGATATTTTATTAAGGGCGGGTTGTTTCAACTACACTTAACGCACGCGTAAACTTTAAAAATGGTGCTAACTATCGGCAAATCAAAAAATTGGATTGTTTCACAAAATGTCAGCGTTAACGCACGTAAAATATAACGTTTACGTTAACAGATGGTCTGAGCACTGGTTAACGTAACTTTAGTTGCGTCAAGTAGAATAATATTGTGACATTTCTTTTGAATTCCTCAATACCAGTTCTTCTGATGACACAAATAAGTGGTGGAATGCAAAAAAAAGCTATTTAGGCAGGACCCGTGTCAATAACTTAGCTATTGGAATTAGCAGGAATTTTTACCAGAATGTTTTGAAACAACGCTTCTAAATTTAACGAACGTCAAACATCGTCCGTAATCGTAACTTTTTGACGTACGTATGTTACGTTAACCAACTGTTTGATACAACCCGCCCTTACCCTCGCAGACTTGTAGATTTTGATGTTCTCTATAAAACTGTACATCACTTTGTTCTTGTTCACACCTTGGGTTATATTTATCGAAGTTTTCATAAGGATCCCTAACTTTTTTTGCAAATATTAATATGCTCTATGCTCATCAGGGATAATGTAGGATTGTAATGGTCTTTCCTCTTTATAATATTAGTGTAGATAAATTAATTTTGGGATATGGATAATCCCACTAGGAGTCTCTTTAGAAATCAAGAACTAGACGACATCACTTTTTAGTCTTTGGAAAACGCTATAATTATGAAGCAGATAGGTATTTTATACTGTACTGTGATACCTTATGACCTCTTGGAGTAATGATTTCAATGATGGGTAAGACGTATTCCCGATAAGTGTGAAAAAAATGCCTCATCTTTACCGGCATCATGCCAATCGAAGGTAATAGTTTAAATTAACTTTGTATCGGGGAACCCTCGTAATCTTTCTTCGGTTTTGGTACCATATTGCATACGAGTGAAAACTTATAGGTATTGTATTTTTTAAGTGGTTATGATTACTTTCGACCCAATTGTAGGGTTAGGTATCTTAGTCTATTTTTTTATGAACATAATTTTTCTCCATTGTCAAAGATGACCGAGGGCAGCCTACGTGATCGGCGGAGAATGGATATAAGATGGAATGGAGAATGGATACAAGGCGGTCTATTGGATTTTGTATTATACGACACCCAAAGAGGTTTGCTGCAGCGTTGGCAATTTTGCAAGCTTAGAGATGATTAAGTTTAAATGTCATAAGTACCTATAATAAATGCCAATACCTTTCATACTGAACCACAACAATGCTGCTTTGCGTCGGACCAAATATGGTACAAGTATTTCCTCGACCGAGTTCTTTCACATGGAGCTATATATACTAAAACTGACATATGCCTGGTTTACGCTGAATTTTTCAGGTAAATCTAGTAAGTAAGTCAAAGTAGGTACAGGATTTAGCCACTTGGTAACAGTCCTCAGCTATAAAAAGCGGAAAACCCATCATGCAACAGTTTTATTTTGCACGTGTCCAATTGAGTGAGGGGGAGTTTGCAGATGCTTCATGCCTAAATACACGTAACACGTGGACTAAATTCGCACTTATTTTAGACACCAATTTCTATGTAACTAGATTCGATTGCTCCAAGTTAGTGTACATGTTCTTACTTTGTGGCCGCATGCCTATTTGTTTCATCCAGCACATGTTTAAGTTTAAAAGATTGGTTTTGACTTTCCCAGTAAATTCTGCTCGTAGTGTGATTTTTACGACTTGCTTAAAAGGTTTCTTGTCTTTAGATTTAAAACACAACGTACATGTGCTTATATCATTATATATATAGTCTACTTTATTATCTTATAACTTTTTATATTTATTTGCTTTATACAATGTTTTTCTTGCAATAAAGGCAATAACGCATGAGTACTCAAAACTGCAACTTCATTTACCATATTTTTAATGATACTTTTTTTAATACAACCGATATGAAAACTTCTCTTCTCTGGCCTCTGGCGGTTGCGAGTGGGAACAAAAAAGAGAAAAGAGCTCGACTTATTCTCTGTATTTCAACATGCAATATATTTCTCAATTTGGGTTTTCTCTGTTTCACAAAACATTTAAATATCCGACTCGTCATTCATTACGTAATATCTCGCTTTACTGAAAGCGCTTCCACATCCTTTACAAGGATGAATCATACAGTACGCATAAAGGAATATGTGGGATGTGTGCTGATTACGAAGAGTGATACATGTACTTTTATATTTCTGGTTAGTTCAGGTGACATTTGTAAAGTGTCTCTAGTGGATTTCTTTGAATGCGAGTCTGTGTATTAGATTATTTGTGGTCAGTCAACAAGAGAAGACTATGTACCTATGTAGGCAAAAATAAAGAGCTCTGCAAACGTATTGAGTGTTTATCATTTGTTTTTAGGTCGGTGTGAACTATACGCATTTGTGGATAAGTACACGGAATTCATAGCTGGGTAAAAAAATATTTGGGAGCCAGCATAGTGAAGCAGACCGCCTAGTGTTCGCCGGATGTTTCATTTAGAATAGCTACTCTTGGCAGATTTTAATTAATTTATTATTTAATCGTGCGTAATAATTTGTTAGAAATAAACCCATCTCAGACGAGCTGAGACAATTACTTGACTACATGACATACGCACAACATGGGCTTGAACGTAGAACCCTCGTTTAAGGAGTAAAAATTCAAAAACCATAAATTCTTGTTGTCCACTAACCGTAAACTTTATGAGGTTTATTGAGCGACTAGCTGACCCGCGCAACTTCGTTTGCGTCACATTTTCCATTACTGCTCCGCTCCTATTTGTCTTAGCGTGATGATATATAGCCTATAACCTTCCTCGATAAATGGGCTATCTAACACTGAAAGAATTTTTCAAATCGGACCCGTAGTTCCTGAGATTACCCCCTACGTACAAACTTACAAACAAATTTTACCTCTTTATAATATTAGTATAGATAACACTACATTTTGAGCTTACAAGTCGTCCTCTCTTCTTATTAGTGAGAAAGAAGAATCAAAACATGAGTAGTGAAGCATTCTAATTAGTAGTGTGAAGTTAGCTAGACGACGCCTATCGAGCTTACGTTAGCGCCTACGTAAGACTCCGTAAAACTCATGGTGCGAGCATTATCGAATACTATTCGATCGACGTTAGTTCGCTAGCGAGTAGCGAGTAAGTTTTCGATGACATCTCATGGTAGAGGTACTGGTAACTAATTTTACGTTTCTTACAGTACGAATAATTCATGTTTGCCCATGGGAAGTACGTCGCAATCGATTGCGCAGAATGTCAATTTGACAAGAAACTCATACAGCGCATGCGCGGGTAGATCGCGTAACATGCAGTCTCAGTCCCTCGTATTATATACTTGAGACACAAGTATGCATCGAACTCAATGCAATAGGACTGGTGGTACGAAAAGTGTTATTGTTTTAAAATATTTATTTTGGTTTTTCTTACTGTTTCATTTGTGTTTTGTGTGTTTTTGTGGTGTATATGTTTGTTGTGTTACTTTGTGACCTTGTTATTGGTACTGGTTGTCTTTCTTACTTGTTAATAATACAAAACGTATAAATCAGAAAAATATTCCACGAACGTAACACTTTTTTACGCGATGGGACCTGCGCGGTCGTCACTAAAAGCTAACTTCGCATGGGTAAAGATAAAATATTCGTACTGTATATTCCCTCGTTTCCTGAATTATTATTGAGAATGCGTAGTTGGACACTAAGATTTAAGAATCTCTACTTTAACATGAGATCTAGTCAATCACTTTTATGTAGACTCATAAAAGGATATTGTCATAGATTCTGCAATTTACATCTGTTTGTCGATGCTCAACTCTGCAAGTAAGTACCTACTCTACTGAATTCTGTTTGATTTGTTTCAATATCTCTATTGTAGCTATAACTTTCGACTCTTGTTATTTTATTACTTCATCGCGGACACAGACGCAAATACCGCTAGTGCAACTCGGTACAACATAATCTTTCGCAGCACACTTGTCAGATTCCAAACAGAACTTCATTCGCCCTACTTCCAAAAATATCCCAAACATTCGCAACAACGCGTCATTATGACAGGCGATCTGTAGAATATCAAAACGTATTATGAACTAACTCCGTCCGAGTTGGCTCCTATGAGTGTGCAGTAACTGGTAAGTAGGTATAGCACGTGAAGACAAGACGATTATTTCATTTATGGTGTAACAACCGGAGTGCCATGCTCGAGCTACTGCAGCCCGCTGCCGAGTAAACGTGTCCCACTGACACCAAACGAAATCAAAATGCGACGCTGCTGCGCCACCAATTGAATACAAAACCAAACAGCCGTTTGACAGTGTACTTATGTACATTAATTTGGTCACTGTGATGTGGTTTATTATTATACAATCAAACTATTCTCGAAACACGTTCTATGAGCCACTATTATTCAGTAAGTCTTAAAACACTATTTCACACAGCCAACTCTATCGCAGGATAGCGCGAAAAAACCAATGCGGCGTTGCCACACCGTGCAGCCGAGCGTACGAGCAGGTAGACTCCACAATGCATATACATAATGTAGCTACCTATCTAATCTATGTGCGTATTATTATACAACACTTGTCTTCTTTGAATAGCTAATGATATTCACTACGTACAGGTATTTATCTCTTAGACCTCATGTCCCCAATTAATCTTAGTAGACTCCAATTTGAATAATAATATTGACACTGAAAACGAAACTTTTATTACCTAAAATTAATAGATTTCAATATGAAAGCAGTTCCAAAGATGCGTTTCAATAAATGCAGTCACTTTATTGCTCAAATGTGAGCTAAAAACATGCTCGATTACTTCTTCAAGTCATTTCTGATGTTCTCTATATAATGGAGCAAGTTACACAGATACAAGTAGTAGAGTAATTACAACATAGAGCATGGTGCACTTACCGCTAGTGGGGTTCACATAAGCAAGTTTAATGTCCATTTCAATAGTTTGAGTCGGTTTTAGGTCAACAGAGTTAATTTCATAGTCCACGGGGACCTCAGTCACGATCTCACTCTTCGCCTGGCTCGTGGAGGCGGCTAGACTTTGAGCTACACTCATTTTTGGAGCGTCTTCGTGCATTATACACAAGTTATTGGACAGGGCGACAGAATAATGCCGCCCAGACAACTTTAAGTATTTCACCTACCGCCGTAAGTATATGATTTATCTCAAAAATCACGTATAAAAAGCGATAATACGTTTTAAAAACAAAATGTAGGTCTCTAGGCCACTTCACTTACACTTTGATATTCCGACCGACATAACTCAGGTTCAATAGAGCTACCGTACTCATGACTGACATTGAACTAAGTCGGTAAAGGGCAGTGAGAAAATAACCCAATTAAAAAAAAAACTGTGTCATGACCTATTTTGTAAATTAATTACCCAAAATGACATCTTTATTCATAAAATATTTGATTTTAATTTAAGAAATGTTTAAATGTGGTGTGGAATAATGAAAAACAATAAATAATTATTTTAGCGCGTATATTTCAATACACTCTTGCAAACTTTAAAAAAACATGTAAATGATGCAAAATGACTACGTTTGCTTATGAACATGCCGTGTTGTGTAATAAATGACCGTTTCTATTGCACAATCCTTTCACAAGGGCTCTGAATGTAGGTCAATCTTTATGAACATGATCGCAATGTTACATCTTAATAAACAAACGTCTAGATGTTCTTAATGTTTTAATTATTTATAATTTTATTTTTAATTTTAGTATTATTTTTTATGAAAATAAATTATTAGATTGTTCTCAATTATCTAATGTGTAGCTAAAAATAATACAGTTTCCGGTGATCTGTAACGCCATCTGCATTGTATTTTGGTTTATCTTAAGAAAAGATAGTAGTTTCGGCAATAATCAATAGATGTCGTGTCTTTCGCGGACACTGACTCACCGAGAACAGAATAAATTTATTATTTTTTGCCCAAAAATCCTAAAATGTGTGCACTTCCTACACCTTCCCGTGTTGCTTCTAAAGAAGTTTCGTTTAGCAACCGTCACCAATCTGGCGAAGCTTGCTAAACGAAAGAAGTGTCAAACTGTTTCTGTGCAGTTCCACCATCTACCTACATCTAACGTTCTACCCTAAATTTCAATGAGTCGAATTGAATTGTATTTTGAACCGACTTCCCAAAAAGGAGGAGGTTATCAATTCGGTTGTATGTTTATTACCTCATAACTCCGACAATTATGAACCGATTTGAAAAATTCTTGTTTTATCTGAAAGGATAAATACTTGCAGATTGGTTCCATTTAAATTTTATGAAAATCGGTTACGAACTTTGGATTTGAAATCGAAATAGCTGGAATTCGTCTACTTGGATGATAGTTTTATGTCATCCAAGTAATCGAAATTGCGTATTTTGCTTTTCTGCGATTTTGCAGTGGTGTTGTTAGGTGTGGGGTACCACAAGAAAGTGAAAAATAAAAAACTTTTTACAAAAAAATACAACAGACTTCCAAAAGTCGGTGTTTTTGTAAGTTTCTTCGTATTTTGACACCGACTTCCGAAATTAAAGTTATTTTTTACTTTGTAGTTTCTTTTTTTTGGAAGTCGGTTGTATTTTTTTGTAAAAAGCTTTTTATTTGTGATACATATTGCTCGGCATTTCTAATTTTGTTAAGAATAATCGCTATCTTGGGTTTGAAAGTATTATAAAACCAGGTTTTAGAAGTACCTAGTTTATATGCGACGCTTGCATTGTTATTCCTCTGAACAAATACTGGTGCCGAAAATAAGTCTATCGAGCAAGATACTGGAGGCAACATCTTCGATAGGTACTCCTAATAAATTCTAGTTCATAGTGCTCCGACCAATTTATTGGCATGGCCAATATTTCTTCCTAGAGTGCTTTGTCCCAGAGACAAGTCGACGGCTCAAGATAAATGGACAGTGTGAAGAGAAATAATATTCAAAATAAATACCAAGAAACTTTATTAGGCAGGTACTTATTTTTTTAAATGTCGCAAAATTTGTTGTTCTTCAGCTCTTTTAACATCTTCGAGCTTGGAACGAAAATAATCATTTAGAAAATACTTGCACATTCTAACATTTATTACAGTTGATATAGCAATTCATAAACACAGTTACGTACGATTGCATAACAAAAATATCATAGTGAATGAAAATTAAGAGATGCCACGAATTTACATAAAAAGTAGTTCAGTGAAAAAAAAAAGTACGATAGAATGATTTTTAAATAATTAACATATATATAAACAAGATTAACAAATTGAGTTGTGTAACAGATACTATTGTTTAGAATAATATATCTGTTATCCAACTTAGTAATAAAACAATTTGGAAATCCTTGTAGAAAGCCAATATTTATTTAGTTGGATTGCATGGCATTGGTGATGATCTCCCTGGAGATGATGAGTCTCTGGATCTGTGACGTGCCCTCGTAGATCTGGTAGATCTTGGCGTCCCTCATGAGCTTCTCGACGGGGTAGTCGGTGTTGAAGCCGTTGCCGCCGAAGATCTGGACAGCGTCGGCCGCAGCCTTGTTGGCGATCTCGGAAGCGTGGCACTTGGCTACGGAGGCGAGCACCGTATTCCTGATACCTGTAGCAGAGAAATATACTGAAAGTCTGAAATCTTCTTTGCAATCAAAATTTACATATACCTACAGGTGGTAGGTATATTTGAAGAGATAATTATTATGGCCTCGTGGCGGGCACAACACCATTTTCAGTAAGTAGGACAGAGCAAGAACGTTTTAATATTATTAAGCTCACGCTAATATGAACAATAATCATTAATAATAAGGGGTGGTTTAAAATATTTTAGAAATTTTGCATAAGTCATTTTAAGGCGTAAATCGCATTAGTTTTGAAGTGTATACGTACATACATAAATAATCAATAAATAAATAATAAATGTATTAATTGTATTTATAACTTCGGTGTAGTTTATTAGTATTGGCTGTATAAAAGTATTGCTGTCGTCTCCGGTTATGTACCTACTGCGCGGGCTTTACTGACTAACTTGTGAGCTAGTCGTAAATTAGATGGATAGCTGTCAGGGAGCGAAGACGAGTGCATGAACTAGTGAGCCGATATTTATGTTATTAAATATATAATTATCTAGTATACATCAGTATACAAGTTTGATAATGTAAAATTGTACTTTTTGATCCTATAGAACACACGAGTGAGGGATATATCTTGTGTGCCACATAATAAATCAAAATATATTCATAACTCATCATCACTATATTTGCACTTTTCGGCTGCGGCGACGAGGCCCGTATTTCAATATGACTATAAATACTTTAACCTACTTATTCGTACTGTCCTTTTAGGTTGTTGGATGTATTTCGTCGCGCTTGCAAATAGATACTATTGATCAAATATCGAGACAAGGCACAGAATAAGAATAGCTGCAGGCCTAGATACACTATCGCTCAATTAATCGATACAGAAAATTGTAACTTATATAACACGGTTCAAAAACTATCTTGTCTTGTGAGTTCCCGAAATGAGAGCAAATTAGTTCTTTTTAAGCATTCATTTTCTATACACGGTGCATTTTTTTTATTCATTCTCCAAATAGGAGCGGCGGCGGGCTGCCGAAAAAACCTTATTAATTAGGTACTACATTCAAAACCTACATACAAGAACCGAGTTAATATTGAGTTTAGCCCTAATAAGAAACCAATATACTGAAAATTTTACATTCTAGATTTGCTATTTCCCAAGTCCTATTGTTGTATGAGCGATCGACCCCAACCCACGTATAATACATTGCAGTATTAGTGAGCGATCCGAATCAATAATTCGTTGCAGTAGAGCATGGGAAGTAGGCCACCTGAAGAAGTGGCACTATAATTGTCTATTTTTGCGCAAGGCTGTTACGGCGTCATTTAGGCACAAGGGACATTTCAGCATTGAAACTAGCAGTATTGAAGTTGTCCATAAGATTTTCACCGTCGTAACGTAAAAAGTAAAATAATAATATGTATTGATCCTTTTAATTAATTATAGGTACGATTCTTTGGGCCAAGCGTCTTCGCCTCGGGAGACCAAAAATTTTTGTATTAAAATTTGTTAAGTAGGTACCTATACCGCGTGTATCTGACATCGACGCACAAACGATTTCCATGGGTCCAGGGCATGATTCTGGACACCCTAAACTTAGAATTTTTCGTCGGCTTTTTTCTCATTTTTTTCAAGGGTTTTTTTTACTTTAGACTGCTCATAATCGTTATTCTGACCTAACCCATTGAGATTTTTAATAAAAAAACAATTTATTAACTACTTTCACTAAAAAGAGCAATCTGAATAAAACCACAAATAGATATGAGCTCAGCTGAGCTGATGTCTATTTGTGGTACTCTTGAAAAAATTAAAAAATGAGAAAGGAACCGACGACAAATTCCAACACTGGGGTGTCCAGAATCATGCCCTGGACCCATGGAAATCGTTTGTGCGTCGATGTCAGATACACACGGTATTATTAGCCTCTACAAGTCTACATACATATCATTTACACTCACTTAAACGGCCACCACCAACCCGGCCGGCCGGCCGGCCGGCTTACCATATTCATTAAAATCGTTATCGTATTTTAAATGATCATATCGGTAGAACGAGTGAAAGTAGCTTAGCATCTGTCATCAATATATTCACTCACTCACAATCACAATATATTTATAACCTATTCATTGCGACCATTTCAATGAATAACGAAAACGGAAGGTCTTCTGTAAGTAAGTGAGGAGTTGGGTATCTTGCAGATTTCAGGAGATACTTCAGAATCAGGTTAAGGTTAATGATCTAAAATACAATCTCTTCAATTCAGTACTTATTTCAAAACAAATATTCACAAATCATCCGCTTACTGCCTACAAAACAATCACACCGTTCGTTCGTCACTGTGTCACCTTTTAGTCTAGCTTGATTACTTGGAATGACTGCTCACTTCGTCATTGATTCACGCAATTCTTCACTTCGACATGTCTACAGACTCGCACTGCTATATTATATATCTTTACTGGGCTGATACCGTTGCGTTTATATTATTTTCATCGAAATCGAATCGTGCAATTTAAATTTAAAACATCAAAACGTAATTCGAGCCAGGTGCCAAGTTAAGGTGTACCGGTAGTACCTTCTTCTTACTCTGGCCTATCCATAACAATAAAAAAAAAGTTACCATGATCAGCCATCCAGGCGGCTTTCATCCAAGCCAGACGCGCGGTCTCGACGCCGATGGCCATGTCAGCCAGCATGAAGGCAACAGCCTGGTGCCGGGCGATGGGCACACCGAACGTCTTGCGTTCTAGCGCGTACTTGGTGGCTTCGGTCAGGGCTCGCTGTGCTAGGCCTGTGGCTCCAGCGGCTACCTGTGAGTACAATGATAGCTTACAAATAGGAAGAATGCTGTTTTATTGTATGCTGTGTGAATATTCTATCAATTTATGTAGATTAGAAAAAAAAAAGACTTTCAAGTAGAAAGACTGCAGGGACGGGAACAACACCACATTGTCATCAGATTTGAATTTCTGAGAGTTGTTGAAATAAGTTGACAATGTATTAGCCTCAATTTTCTGAATTGCGACTTCACTAAGCATCGCCAGAAAGCGTTTTTGTTGTTCGTGTATCTACTTGTATTGACAGTCTGAGAAACATTATTTTAGTTTTCATCAGACGCAGGCTATCATACTTAGATCTTGATATCTACACCTAATCGATTTATAATTTAAATTCAAACCAACTATACAAACGTGAATTTATTCTGAAACTAATTAAATTTGCATTTGACAATGACAAAACTTTACCGCATCAAAATAAATAAAACGAAGGTGTATCACCGCATAATTACTGCAGTGACACATCACAGTCGTCTTAACTGGAGCACTTGTCGACCGCCTGTTATTAGCCCAGAACGGCGCGATCGATTTCTTACTTCCAAGAAAATAGCAAATTAATTCTCTATTGTGAAGGTAAAATATGATTGAAATGATATCGTATTCTGTTAGTACTAATTTCTATCTACCATCCTTTGAGACTCTTAATTAGTCTTTCATTACGGTAGTACTACGTGGCCCTGTATGGCCTTGTGAAGAAAGATACAGTGCAACCTTGAATTGTACAGTCCCTCGCTTGACTGCCCCGATGGCCAGCACACATGCATCAAGCACGTGTAACTTAAGAAATGATAAGCTAATTAATAATAAGGTCAGCCGCGAGCGCGACCAAGACCATAAGGGTCTCAACGCAATGGGTTCGTCATGATGGAATGCGTCATCGAGCCCTGAAAGAGCTGTGACTTCAATGAGTACCTTGAGGTTAGATTCGAAACGGCGCGAATGAAAGGACTTGGGGGGTCTTTACCTGGCAGTAAAGACTACAATGGGTCCATAAAAATATGGGGTTGTTACCGGTGGGCGAGTTTTGTCGAAAGCTCCCATGGCGATCTTGAAGCCGGCACCCTCTTCAATGAGAACGTTCTCTTTGGGCACACGCACGTCTTCAAACGTGATGCCGCGGGTGTCAGAAGCACGTTGTCCCATGTTTTGTTCCTAAATATAAGAAAATAAGCAGGCCATTACGATAAATTTAAATAATGTTCACCTTTTTTAAATTACATAAAAATCGGTAGTTTTTCTATAGATACTTCATTAGTTTCATAATTTCAAAGATTAAATAATGCAAATTAACGATAAAAGCTGAAGAAATAGATCTTCAGAAAATCAACGTAGGAAGTCAATATCCGAGAAGTCATATGCATCACGCGACACGAGTGCCAATCAGTTACTAACAGAGTGCAATTGACTCCGTTTAAAATGGCATTGACCGATTGCATTGACTGTGTAGACTTGCAGCACAACAATCAAAGATGAGAAAAAATGCTGACACAATCTGTTAAAGATATAAAAAACTTTTTACAAAAAAATACAACCGACTTCCAAAAAAAAACACTACAAAGTAAAAAATAACTTTATTTCGGAACTCGGTGTTTTTGTTAATTTGTTCGTTTTTGACACCGACTTCCGAAATTAAAGTTATTTTTTACTTTGTAGTGTTTTTTTTTGGAAGTCGGTTGTATTTTTTTGTAAAAAGTTTTTTATTTTTCACTTTTTAGTGGTATCCCACACCTAACAACACCACTGCTAAATCGTAGAAAAGCAATATACAAACGCACTAGTTGCCCATACGATTTTCGAAAGTTCCCCTCGACTTCTCTGGGATGCCATCATCAGATCCTGGTTTCCTTATCATGGGACCATTTGGGAAGTATTCCCTTTCCAACAAAAAAAACATTTTTAAAATCGGTTGGCAAGCGACGGAGTTATGCCCGAACAAACATAAAAAAAAAAGTACAAACATCCGAATTGAGAACCTCCTCCTTTTTGGAAAGTCGGTTAAAAATATATTTTAAGCATTTATTGCGCTTTTCTCCTGCAATGAGAATGATATATTTTATTTTTCTTTTTCAAAGAAACTAGGATCCCGCTAACCTGATAGGTACTCGCAAAACCTTAAAAGCACATGCTTTTGACCAAGAATCATGAAATTTCGTAGAAAGAAAAGTCTTTTAATGGCACGGAACACTTCGTATGCGAGTCCGACTCGCACCTTACCAGTTTTCTTTGTAGTTTATTCAGTGGTATAGGGTTCCTAAATGTAAAGAGCTGATTGTTTGTAGTTTTGCTCAGAGAAAAACAAAATATTTAAAACAAACAGGAACTTGGCAACAAAAACTTGTGAGGAAGCCATGAACCACTCGGTTAGTTCAGCTGTTTCCATCTTAACAAACAGTATAAAGTAAACTAAACAAGAATCCATGTAAAAACTTTAAAACTACCCTCAAATTTCGCAAGAACCCCGAAATTGCGTAACATTATTTTCTTAAAGCTACACAATTTTTTTTTACTTAAAGTTGAGAAAGAGAAGGTAACATAATTTTGAGTGTTGTCAAACCTTGCGTCCAGGAGTTACTCCAGCCCAATCTCTCTCCACGATGAATCCGGTGAATGCCTTGCTAGCAGGGCACTTGGGGTCGGGGTTGGTTCGTGCCAGTACGAAATACCTGAATTTGTAACGTGCCTAATGTTAATAGTTGATTTTTATGCACACAATCTGCATAACCTGACCCCGTAACGATACTGAATAACGTCTTTTGACTCTTGTATTGGGTTTGCGAGCGTGTGATGTTCTAAGACGTACCAGTTGGCTACCCCTCCGTTGGTGATCCACATTTTCTGTCCGTTGATGATCCACTCGTCGCCTTTCTTCTCGGCTCTGGTTTTGACGCCGGCGACATCGGATCCCGCGCCCGGTTCAGTCACACAATACGCCTGAATAATAAAACAAACCCCTTAGCTTACTATAAAGTTGCTGTGCCGTTGTCAAATATGCTAATAAGGATTTTAGTAAGCACACAAGTTTATAACTAGAACCTGGCGTGTATTGTAGGTCATTTTTTTATTAGGGAAGATTTATTCCCACAATGTACTTACAGCAACAATGGGCTCTTCCACAAGCCTGCCGAGGTACTTCTTCTGCTGTTCTTTGTTACCAGCGATAATAACGGGCATTTGCTGAAACACAAGTCGACGATATATCAAACAAATATTTAAAAGCTTTGTATGTGCCAAACAAAAATTAAATAACTATCTACTTAAATGAGATGCCATAACGTTTATTGGGTTAGAATCGAAAATATTTTTATACAAATACTTCTAATATAACATATAAACGTACCTCGTACTCGTATACCTAAGACTTATAGTTTTCTACAATTTTATACCTGTTAGTTTGTTAGTAAAAGAAACACTGCCAACATGCTTTACTTTGAAAGGGTGGCGACCATTTTCTTTTAACTTGGATTCACACACGTGGATTTCCTGACCTTTACGATTTTTAGTTTGTTTCAAATCATTCGATACGCCACTACCTTTCAAGTTTTCATGGAATACAAATTATTAATAGTAGTTACATGATGGTAGGAAATGAAGTTATATAATCACACATGCAAGCTGTAAATTGTTTTAAAGGTTACTGAAGCACCAAATAAAATCCTAAATTAAGGGTTATGTGAGTCGTAATGCGGTGTTGCTGTTATTGGGGTAGAAGTTCATGCGTAAGTAAGCTAAGCATGGCACACTGGCCACTCACTCCGAGCCCACTGGCTTCCATTGCAGTCATAATGCCAGTACATCCGTACGCCAGCTCCTCGGCCACCATACACCCGTCAAACACATCCATATTCATACCACCTGCAGGAAACAACACTGACAATGAGCTTGATGGTATTATGGACATGAGATGACAACGACACTGGAGATTTAGAACACTTAATTCTGTGATACTACCTAAGTATTAGGTGAATATTTAAAGGCACCTATTTTATTTAATACCTTTTCCCGCCCTAGTAATTTCTCCAGAGTGCGATTCTGTAAGCACCTCGAAGTGATGCTCGGGTTAAGTAATTACAAAGTGAGCTTTGTAATCGGCATGGGTGAATTGATCACAAAGTCATTTCGAAATGTTGACAGAATCGACCGGCTGAACACTGGGTGCGTACATAAAAACAAAGCTAACGTATATACAAGTAGTCATGTTGGCTCATGTAGGCACATGAGCCAACATGACTACTTGTATACGCGTTTAGCTGCCAAAGTCTATGAAATTCTCCTGTGCTGCACAAAAAGCATAGCTTACATTTACTTAGCCCAGATGTGATTTAGGTATTAGATTGCATATTGTTCCAACATTAGCTAACTAATACAGGGAGAATTTTTAAATTGTGCCTTCATGACCAATTGAGGAATATCAAAAACACAGGAATCTCGAGCCCGATTTTGAGGAAAACTAAAACTGCATCATTGAATTTTTCGCAATCGGCATCGTTATTCGTACCCAGGAATAACGATTTCTCAAACTCCCTACACCCGTGGTGTAGGGTGTGCTCGAAGCAACGCATGCTCTTTGAACGTGTCGCGAGCAGCGCTGGGCACCCCTACACTCGCTACCTCGGCGCCCGGGTGCACCGCGCACCCTGTACTATAGTGCAAGACCTCTGCTTATCAGACACTACATACTGATGGAGTGTCTTATTCACTTCTAGCTAATAAAAAGATAGCTACTGACTATTGAGTTCTCTTTTTACTAACTAGAAGTGTCAATACCCTCCTACCCACATACATTATCACATTGTTGACACAAAAGCATAGCACCGATTTCAATACGTTCTATAAGAGTTCCAGTAGGCTAATTCACGTAACTAAATAAGTGCTGTTGCAGTGCAGTTGAAGTTAAGTTCCGATCAAAAAAACGCTTTTCGTATTCTCTACCGCTGTCAGACACGCTCGCGTCAAATTCGCGTCACGCGAGCGCAATAACGGCATTCTACTGTTGCGCGTCTTTGGTGCGCGCTTCGGAACGCAACACGATCGGTATTCTATTTGTTTGACGTCTCAAAATTACAGCTGATAAGTTTATGTTTTAATATGATAATAACGTCATATTCATTAAAATATAATCGATTCTATTCGATTATTGAGTGAGTAATATTTGTACTCACCACCATACGTAGGTAGTAAGTTTGGTCGAGTTTGGTTGTCGTGCAGTTCACGTGCAGCTTACGCGCAGTTCAAAGATTACAAGAATACCGTTTATCACTCAAACTTAAACTTAACTGCAACTGCACTAAAACTTAATCGGCGCGTCATAAAATTACGTGAATTAGCCCTCTGTACATTACTACGAAGCGGAAAAATTTTAACCAATGGAATTTATAAAATTTCCGCACCATGTCAATCACTAACATTTTGACTGACATCATTGGTTTAAATTTCTCCGTTTCTCCGATCCGCTGCTTCGCGCACATGGATAGGCACCCTTAAGCGGGACAACAGATACATCAACATCCTTATAGATACACTAGATTTAGAATAATCATTACCTTACCCCTATAATAAGCACATTTTTAGCAACATTGAAAAGCGCAAAAAACACCGCGTCAAATAAGAACATAGGTGACCTATTTGAAAAACGTTTAAAATAACGCACAACTTGTTCTAACCCTTCCAAGAATCTGTCCAACCATTATAATGTTTTCTAAGCAAATATGTAAAGGTATAGTATACCTATGTCTGAGTAGCGTAAATACAAAGAGCAGCGTGTTTTGTGATTACATGGTGAGAACTTTATCTGGACTTTTGTTACTTGGACTAAGATGTCGCCTGGTTGACCTTGATATATTCATGTGTAAATTATATTTCTTTTAAAGCAGGAAAGAGTAAGTTCGTTTCACAATAACGGGTAGTAATAATGTTCAAGGGGCTTTCATCTTTTGTACGAAAGTCTAAAGCAGTTTGAATATTTTGGTTTCGTTTTGTGATTTTTTATTATTTGCCTATTTTGGGAGGGTAGTTTAGTGGTACGATCTTGTTATTAATAAAAAACTTTTTACAAAAAAATACAACCGACTTCCAAAAAAAAAAACACTACAAAGTAAAAAATAACTTTAATTTCGGAAGTCGGTGTTTTTGTTAGTTTCTTCGTATTTTGACACCGACTTCCGAAATTAAAGTTATTTTTTACTTTGTAGTGTTTTTTTTTTGGTAAAAAGTTTTTTATTTTTCACTTTTAGTGGTACTCCACTGCAAAATCGCAGAAAAGCAAAATACGCAATTTCGATTACTTGGATGACATAAAACTATCATCCAAGTAGACGAATTCCAGCTATTTCGATTTAAAATCCAAAGTTCGTAACCGATTTGCATAAAATGTAAATGGGACCAATCTGCAAGTATATCCTTTCGGATAAAACAAGAATTTTTCAAATCGGTTTATAATTGTCGGAGTTATGAGGTAACAAACATAAAAAAAAACATAGTTACAACCGAATTGATAACCTCCTCTTTCTTGGGAAGTCGGTTAAAACCTAATTATTACTGAGTGTTTTTTGATTTGTGATGAAATCGATCAGATTTTATAAAAACGTATTTATGTTACAGCTTATCTATAACAATGCTTTGATATTTAAATTTATTTTAGCAGTATTAAGCCACACAGGAATTATTTCGCAGTAAGAAGCAAAATATTTCAGTATTTTTTTATTAGTAGGTACTTAGGTAGGCAGTTAGACGAGCACAAATGTTAAGTTCTCATTGGATATTTTTTTAAGTTTTGATCTTTGAAACTACGTTAGCAATAAAAGCCCGTTTGTTAACTGAACCTTGATTCATATTTAAATATCCCTACGAGTACTTCTATTTCCCTCAGTAACGACTACTAACTTAAGTAAGTGCAGTTCAAAGAATTTAGCGTGAGGAAGTATAGTGTACCCAAAATACTCAATTTTTTTAAATCTGTAATTAGATTGAAGAAAATATTATGAGATGGCAACTCAGATAGGCGTTTTATCGATTAGCCTACTGGATTATCAGGACTCACTCCTAAGGTGGTTCCGCCAACAGCTGTAGTAATGCCAGTGCATCCGAATGCCATCTCTTCGGCAGCGATACATTCTTCTAGCACCCCCATACTGCCACCGACGCCTCCTGAAATGTCTCTACAAGCTCAAACGGACTGTTTTTTTTCAGCGCATCCCTCTTCGACATTTTAGGATGACGATGCCCTAGGTAGGTAGGTCACATCTTTGTACGTTAGAGTCCTTTGTCGTTTTCGTCCGATGTTTAAATTATAAATTTACTTTCCTATGATTATTATTTTCTATTTTTACACCGTATTAATTATTTTAAAAGTAAGTAGTTTTTTTATTAGTAGTAGTTTAATTATTGTTACACCGTATTTATTGCACGGTGCAGTGTGGGATCGAGAAGATACATTCAGCAACATCAGATAATATATACGATATATAAATGTTCAGTATATACGCAGACATTTTGGTTTACAAGTAACCGTAGTATTTGATGGCTATACCGATTCTACTAAAAATATGAAAGCCGCAAAACAACGTCGCCGTGCGGGAAAAGCATCGTCATCTACTGATATTCTCTTTGATCAATTTATGATAGTCCCAAGCCCAACTAGTCAAGATCGATGGGGACTTTTCACAATTTCATTATAATGGTATACCTACTTAACGTTCATGTTAATTTTCAGCATCTTGGGAATCTAAGGGCGACTCTATTTTGACCTGACTATACGTTAGTGTATTGTTTTGATATTGAATAATATATCTCACAATTTATTTACGGATAATTGGAAATATTAAAATCAGAATAGTTATTTATGATATTAGTGCGGTTAGCTGGTTTGTAAATACCAATGTCCGCACGTGTATCATACAACGTTTTACAATACATTTGCAAGAAAAATGTGCCAACTTTTTGTTTTTAGATCAGTCGAAAAGTCGCAACAATCTATGCAATATACAAATGGCTCGAATTTGAGAATTTAAAATTAGAACTCATCGTCATCTCATCGTTGTCTCAAGAGAGCTTCCAAGGAGGTTCAATCATTCAGTTTATTACCATCATTTTGATGATGTTGTACATTGAAAACGTTAAATTTTTTTTTTTAGATTTTTGTGACGGTCATTTTTAATATGTGGTCGCGCCGGAGCGGAGCGTGTGGTAAAGTAGGTACTTAGATGAGAGTATCTAATTTACCGCACGTTCCATTGTGTGGTGCGTAATGTTTAACTTTCGAACAATATACAGGGTGTCCAGTAAATAGCACGACATACTGCAGGGGGTGATAGCTTGGGTGATAGCACTACCTATCAATACAACACAATATATGTTCAGCAAAATCTTACGGATTCACAGTTTTACAAAATTTTCCGAAATATCGATAAATCTCTACCTTGAAACAGATTTTTAGGCATCTCGTAATGAAAAAATCCTTTTCTAGAACTTTTTTACATCAAATTATTCGTGAATAGGTTACTCTACTCATTATAAGTTTTTTTTTGATCAAAAACAAGAAAGTTTTGAAGAAATTTTTTTTTTTGTTAAAATTTTCACAGTACAATTTTCTTTTCGCTTAACTTTAACCTACAGTGGTGAAAAAAAAATGTATGTGGCAGTTTTGTACAACAAACTTAAAAGATGCATTTTCAACAACATCAGCTTCTCTGGAACTAAAATAGCATTTTTTTGTATTTTTTTAATGAAAATGCACTAGTATTGTATCTTTCCTAAATCACCATTAAACAAGCTTTTTTTTAAGTTTGTTGTACAAAACAGCCACATACATTATTTTTTCACCACTGTAGGTTAAACTTAAGTGATAAGAAAATAGTTCTGTGCAAATTTAAACAAAAAATAGTATTTCTTGAAAACATTCTTGTCTTTGATAGAAAAAAGACTTATCAACGAGTAAAGTAACTATTCACGAATAATTTGATGTAAAAAAAGTACTAGAAAAGGATTTTTTCATTACGAGATGCTTAAAAATCTGTTTCAAGGTAGAGATTTTTCGGTATTTCGGAAAATTTTGTAAAACTGTAAATCCGTAAGATTTTGCTGAACATATATTGTGTTGTATTGATAGGTAGTGACCCTAGCTATCACCCCCTGCAGTATGTCGTGCTATTTACTGGACACCCTGTATACAGGCTTCGCAAATGCATTTTTTGAGCAAGTGTATTGTAAATATTATTACCTAACAGCAGACTTAGAAGACACCTCCCTTATTCACGACGCATTTCTTGGTAAGAAGTTACTGTTTTAAAGTCAAGACACTATTATAATAGGGAATATGCACGCGATTTTTTTATTTATAAAATGAATTACTTATAAGCTCCAGTAAACACTCTAGAAAATATTTTTTAAATATCAGCGAAGAAGTTATAACGCTTCACAGATTACTTTTAGAACGAGAAGTCCGACATATAATTTGACGTCACATTACGTGACGTCTATACATCTGCCATAGAAAACAGCGTTTTCGCGAGAGGGACAGATATATTTGTTTAAAATGATTATATCTCGTTTGTTTTTCGAGCAATTTTGATCCTATTTCCACTGTTAGTAAAATATTTTTGTATATTTTTAGATAAAGTGTTTAGATACTATTGAGCCACGTAAGCACTGAACTATCGTTGAACATCGTTTCTTATCAAAGTTTACCTAACCAATAAAGATAGTTAAATTACTGAGTACTTCTTGACATCCTATCATATTTTTGGAAAGTGCATGGGTTAATATTTTAAGCAATAATAGAATTATGTTTTAAAGCAATTAATAGAATGAATAGCGACGTTGATGGCACCTCACGTAAAATTGATCAAAGCCGATTGAAATAAGACTCACTCCTAAGTTGCTACCATCAAGCGCTGTAGTAATGCCTGTACACCCGAATGCCATCTCTTCGGCAGCCAGGCACTCGTCGAACACACCTAAGGTCCCAACGCCCCCTGAAATTACTCTACAATCTCACGGACTGTATGATGGTCTGGATAGCTACTTAGCACCCTAAATGTGTAACTCACTCCGAATGATAGATATCACTTTTGATAAAACAAATAAAACCACGTCATATTTGAAGAATTCATCTGCTTGAAAATGTTAAAATTTTCTCTTGATAGAATAGTTTGAGCCATTAGAGAGTGTTACGCATTAAGGATACTGATAATGCTGCTTCATTTTTTAATAATTATCTATACATATATTAAAACTGTAGAAAAGTGGTTTTGTACATGAAAAAAAAAATAGCTAGGGTAATAAAGAACAACCAATAGAGGGTTCTATATATTTCCAGCATTTTTTGAATTTTTGTCTGTTTGTCTGTTTATTTGTTCGGGCATCACGTCAAATGTGCGAAAGCAATGTAGATAACTTTATACACAAGGATTGAGCAAAACTTGAAGTAACATTTAGTTTTTGTGTCATTGCAATCGGTTCAGTCTATCAAAAGATATTTTAATTTAAAGTTTTCCAGAAGTAAAATTAGGGTTATGTGCACTTGGTCTCATTACTTCACGTAACTTTTATAGTGCGTAAATTATAGTAATATTGAGTTTTTTGTTTCATCGTAATCAGTTTATACCTTATAATAAAAAAAATGTAAAGTAATCTATATCTATAGGTACTAATATTATAAAGCAGAAGCGTTTGTTTGTTTGGTTGAACGCGCTAATCTCAGGAACTACTGGTCCGATTTGAAAAATTACTTCAGTGTTAGATAACCCATTTATCGAGGAAGGCTATAAGCTATGTTTGTTTTGTTGCAGAATAACTTGCTACTCTTGTCGCTAGCGCGGCAGAATTAGCTTCATCTATTTGACTGACATACCTTGACTATTCAAAAGTGCCTGTAAACTGGTCCATTTGAAATAAAGGATTTTGTATTTGTATTTATTTGTATTTGCTATATATCATCACGCTAAGACAAATAGGAACGAAGCAGTAATGGAAAATGTGACGCAGGCAAAGTTGCGCGGGTCAGCTAGTTATTGAAATAAGAGTCTACTGAAATCCTGTGTGGGTCAAAGTTTCATAAATATTGTAAGGATTAATCAATTTGGGGTAGGTTTACAGTCAAACCTGATTTAGCTCTGAATACCAATATTTTACGTGGGGCGCCTACCAGACCTCCACAACCCGTTACCTGCATAACGCGGCGTTAACTGGATGTCATTCTTGGCAAGACCTCTGACAATCAGTAACGACTGCTAAAGATCTACAAATGACAGCCGGGACGAACGGGTTTACGTGCGTTACGAAGCTCGGAGGAATCTCGGTATATTACAAGTGGTCACCCATGCACAGACCGACCTTGACAAGCGTTGCTTAATCTTGAAGATCGACCTGTCCGGATGTGATTATTTAGCCCATACACTCATGTTTCATCATGATCATATCAGCCGAAACGTCCACTGCTGGCCACAGGCCTCCCCCAAGTGTCGCATGTCGCCACAACAACGGGTCCTGTCCGTCTCGCATGCATCGGCTACCCGCGACCCTCATGTTTATGGGAACATATACGCCATACGCATTCCCATTTGTAATAAATTCTCGTTCTAAATTATCTTCGCGTTTGTTAATATTGAGAACTAGATGTCCCCCGCAGCTTCGCTCCCCTTAAATGCAACTTTCTTATTATTTTTTTCATAAGACCCTTCTTCTGACAGTAACAAACTCAACAAAAGAAGAATTAGCGAAATAGGTCCAGCCATCACGCGTGATGCGAATGCGATAGCCAAGGGAAATAGGGATTCATTTATATATTTATTATTTATTTCAGTTATGGGTTTATGTTTTTCTTTTATTTGTAGATCATATTGTTGAGTTGTTGAATGTCTCAAAACAGCATGTTTTTTTAGTAGGTATTAGTGTCAAGAGTCTGCCATCTAAATAATTATTGTTAGGAATCAGCTAAGATGGACGCACCTAATTACAACTTTATTGTCCCAAGACATGCAGATTTTAACCCATTTCAAATGGATCCTAGTAAGTTTTGTAAAAAATGCTTTTCATAACTATTTTAAGTTAATGAATATTGTTTATTGTTAGCTTATTTAATATTGTTATTTCGAGAATATTTTTCGTATATTTATCCTTTCAGATGAAATTAAATTAAGTTTGAAGCAATTAAGCAATGTGATATTAAGTCTTAAATGTATTTTTGCTAAACATTTCTCTCCCTAAATTAAATAGAAGAACAGTTTATGCAGCAAATAATAAGCGACGTTGATGGCACCTCAGGTAGAAGTTATTATGGCCCATTGAAGTAAGACTCACTCCTAAGTTCGTGCCTCCAACGGCTGTGGTAATACCAGTGCATCCGAAAGCCATCTCCTCGCCTATGATACATTCTTCCAGCACTCCTAGGGTTCCAACGCCCCCTGAAATATCTCTAGAAGCTTTAACGGACTGTTTATATAACACCCTTATATCCAAAGTACAGTCAA
Organism: Ceramica pisi; assembly: GCA_963859965.1. NCBI lineage: Eukaryota > Metazoa > Arthropoda > Insecta > Lepidoptera > Noctuidae > Ceramica > Ceramica pisi. The sequence continues at coordinate 16,189,194 of OY982527.1, forward strand.
CTTTAGAAAACCGCGACCATTTTTTGAACTTAATTGTATTAATGCAGCTATCTGCATTACCAAACGTGCCACTTGCATCATACAATATACTAAATAAAGTATGGTCAAGGTTCTCGTAGGCTTAGCCCTAACTTTTTACTATACATTTTTTATAATACATAGTTTACCTACTAATGTTTATGAAACCAGCCGTTATTTAATCTTAATAGTGGTAGCTTTATATGCCAAACTAAAATCAATGAAATAATGATTGATATGACTGAATGTCTAGTTTTGATAGAAGTATATGAGTAATACTGCCCAAACCAGAGAACTAAATCATGAAGTCAAAGGTCCATGTCCACATGCTATCACAATTTAAAAATGATCCACACAATAATATCTAAGGTGCTTACTCCAACATCGGTGATAGTCATGGCTGCCATGATTCCCGAACAACCGAAGGCAAGTTCTTCGCAGACCAAACTTCCTTCTAACACTCCTAACCCTAAGCCCCCTGCAAATTTTATTCGATGACGTATCTTTGTCTAACGTAAAATCTAACTATTTATATTGTACTTAACTATATGTATTCGTATGTGTTTGACTCTAATTAACTTAATAAAAAACTCACCATACTAACAAATACCTAATGATTTAATTAAATACAAAAAAATAAAAATGTGGGTACAAAAAATGTCACACAATATATATACGGAAACCATGTTGTCACGGCAATAGTCGAGGGCTTACCATTAAAAGTAAAAAACGTAAACGAATTTTAAAAGTCGTTTTTTTTAATCAATTTAATTCCAAAGGCGAATTACTGTACTAGCGAAAACATTAGATAAGTATGTTCTTCTTTCTCTCAATCTGATCATTTTTTTACTGGAGTTGTATGCCATCTCTCCAATGAATTTAATATAGAATTATGTTGCAGTGAAAAGCCATGATCGTCAGAGTCGTCATTGGCTTTTACTGCTATTTCATTAACTTTATAATTCGACCCGATTTTCCATTATGGCTCTACATGCATTGGAGAGAATCCAAGGAAAGAAATACAAGGTACATTTTGAAGTTGAATTTCCGATCCGTGGAAGCGAATTGCAATGATAGTTCCGTTTAAATTAAATGAACACTGAATTGAGTGAAATGGCTGCAGCGTAAATATTACAGCTACTTTTCCTGGATGTGCCGCTTTTATCACGGTTTATTAAATTGTCACAGATTTACATTTGAATTTTTTCCTAGATATCGTCTCGTTCTGTATGGAGCAGCCGGTCTATTCTGTCGACATCTTACCGTGTAAACTTAGGTAGAGAGGGAGTGAACTAACTTTCTATCGTATTTCACAGCCGGTCGATTCTCTCAACATGTTTAAGTGAAGGCTTGGATCACGAAGTGAGCTGTCAATCGAAGGAATCAACATGGAATGACAGCACAATTCGTGATCACTTCACTAAAGCCTTCACTTCGACGTGTTTTCTGCAGTGCGATTCTCTAATTCAGTGGAATTAGTAGATAGCTTAATGTCGTACACTTCACTGAAAATATTTACCCCCAAAAAATAATTAAGAAGTTTTATACAAAACTGGCATACCTCTATATTATGTCGCCGGGAATTTACCCAATCTTCCTATCAGTGGCGAAGGGTGAATTTTCTAAAAAGGGAAGCCGGACCAAAAAATGCTTACCTTGCTCAAGTGTGATGCGTAAATTCCAGCTGTGGCCCTGTTTCGTCAATCATGACTATTCATGACCGATACAAACTGAGCTTTATTTATTTCAAATTTAATTTGGTCGCGTAAAACGAATGCGATACTTTGTATTAAATCATTTTGTATACCTATCACTCGAAAGGCCAGAGAATGTGGGATTGTGTTGAGGAACATTGTTCCAAATGCGAATTGATTACAGTATCATACTTGCTTAAATATAACAACGTTTCGATATAGTTACCGCGGTTATCGGATTTTCGTGGTGGCCGCGAAAAGCTAATTCTTGTTTACCTAGCAAAATTACTGTGTCGTTGAACCGTTTCATTAAACTTCTATTCCGATCTACTTTTCTATTATGAACTTCATACGTATTAGCAAAAAAGGTTTCTATCCTACGATTTCCCCGAAATCATGCAAAGATATACAACTTCGGATAATTTAATTATAACTTCCCGTAAGCCACGGGTATTTGTCGTACAAACAACTGTTAAAATGTTTGAAAAAACCATCGCGTCGTTTATAATTTATAATCATGTCAGGGCGAGCACGGCCTATCTGAATTACATGTTTATTTTATTTCCAAAACTCAACTTTGAAAAGGATGTTTCCTCAGTCAACAAATAATCTGTCAGACAGCATTCTACGTTCACTAATGCCGCCATGCTATCGAACTTACTTAATAACAACAAAATCATTACATAAATAACTTCTTTCTAATAAAACTATAAACTAAAAAAACTATCTTACTCCTTACTTACCTAATCCGATCACCAAACAATACAACGCCACTAACCATGTTTTCACTATGCAAAACTTTCACTAGTTTACACAAATAACTCAATTTCAACAATAATACACGAATAATGCTATAAGATTCTAAATTATGATACCAATATATCAAATCAAATGAAAATGAACAATGATATCAATAAACATGACACTTAAATTCGCGCGAAAGAAATCTGTTGTGGATCTGTCATGACTGTCATTCAAATATTACTATCCGAACAAATTCGATTTACAACTTCAGTATACTCTGTCTACGTTCAGTATCATTCCATCTCGTTCTGGCGTACACATTTCCTATCTCTGTCCTGATCGTAACTCGATGATTAACGGCTTGCTAACTGCCTAAATCTAGCAGTGTTATATTGTGGCCTCAAGGTCACGATCGCTACAAGAGACTATGAATTAAATGTACTGAATTCCTGTTTGAGCGGCCGGCTTATTCTAGGCTGTAGTCTTACATTCAAGTTCATTGTTAGTTTTATTAGTTCATAATTACTCGATAGATGGCGTTGATAAATTACGTCACTAAACTGAATCTCGGTGTTAAGATTCTCCGCGATTCAACGACCTCCTCGTGCTTTTATTGAAATAAATGTCTTCGTATTTCTAAGTTGGTTTTTGTTCAAGGCACTGATATTATTTCTTTGATTGTTTTGTTAGTATTGTTACTTTTTTAAAGCAAATTTTATACCTGCAATATAACTTCGTAAATAGTTATTATTTTGTTTAAATGATGATTGAAAACAATATAATTTGATACTAGTATTTGCCATATTTCGAAAGGGAAGCCGATAGGAATCGAGTTGTATGGACCCTTCGCCACTGCTTCCTATAAGGAATAAAATAAAAAAAGGTCGTCTCTAGTCATTTTAGTCACCAGGCTGTCTTTGTAGAATACTTAGCTGTTCAACGTAAATTAGTATTTAATGGACAAGGAGTACAAAAAACCTAAGCTTTGAAATGGCTAGAAAAATAGTTTTCTCAGAATGGGTAGCCTCTACAATTACGAGTATAGATTTAAAATTACTAGATTTTCATTTTCAATTTGTGAGATTTAAATAGCAGTAATATTTTAGCTTTATATTGGTAAAAAAGACACCATAAAAACTTTCAAGGATAACCTTATACAGATTCACGTACCTATTTATTTAATGGAACAATATTTTATTAGCAATAGTATAATATTGTCCTTTGCTGTTTAGCGATCCCGATTTATTCTTGTAGAAGATTTCTCGTATAAGCTACGGTTCATATGCTCCCTTTTAAACCGTCTTCAGCCTCTGCAGCATACTAATATCTATTCCTGTCATAAAGTTATAGGAATTCCTTCAAAGAACATCCGGACTTGCACCTTAACTGCATGTGGGCGGTATAAGACGAGTATATTCTCGATTCGACCTTTACCTTTATCAGCTTATTGCATTACCTATGTATGATCTCGGGATATATAATTTATTTTAAGCGCTTTTTTGTCTTTGTAGTGCTTAGTAAGTAAGTAATCAAAATACTTTGAACTATATATCTTCTTAATGTGCTATATTGGTTTTATCTCTATCTTGAGGACTCGGGAGTGGTTATGTGCACTTTATTACCTTCACTTAGGATTGACAGGTGTTAAAAATGGAAAGCCGGACAGACCAGTTAATTAAGCCGGACTTTTAGGTAAGATTTAATGAAAGGCCGTGCAACTTATCCTATACGATTGTGTGTCTTTGTAGCAATATTGTAAAAAAGTAACTAATCTGGTGAAATATTAAAAGCCTAGCAAAAGCCGGATAGGCCAGACACGGTCTTATTTGGCCAGACACGAATCCTAAAAGCCTGACTATCTGACTATCTCGGCTTTATCCGGACGCCTGGTAACCCTACCTTCAGTACAGTCTTCAAATGGACTACACTATAAAGTATTATGCATTAACAATCTATCATATTATATCTATACTAATATTATAAAGCAGAAGAGTTTGTTTGTTTGTTTGGTTGAACGCGCTAATCTCAGGAACTACTGGTCCGATTTGAAAATGAAATGTTGAAATCTGTCAGTGTTAGATAGCCCATTTATCGAGGAAGGCTATAGGCTATATATCATCACGCTAAGACCAAAAGGAGCGGAGCAGTAATGAAAAATGTTACGCAGACGACGTTGCACGGGTCAGCTAGTAAAGACATAAAGCGGTCCGGAATTGACATCTATCGTGAATCGTGATCCTTTAATGCAGTAAGGAAAAAAAATCCAAATTTATTTTTCGGTTACCTACGAGAAGGTATAAGGTTAAAGGTCAATCAAAATTGTTTCAAATATCTGGTGGCTACCATAGACAGTCACATGACATTCTATCAGCGCTTTGTTCTATTCTGCCAAAAGTTCAAAAAGGGTTGGGACTAACATGCACTACCGAAACACTACATGATGAATCCCTTACATTTTGGTATTTCGACAGTCGTTATCAATGAAAAAACTTCACTATTTCTAGTCCCTAGAATATTTATAAGGTACATGATATCATTACCGCAGTGCTCGGGGATGTGACCGTTCATGAGTCCGATCTCCCATGCCTTCTTCACGATGGGCCACGGGTACTCTCCTGTCTTGTCGTATTGAGCCGCTACGGGCACTATCTCCTCCCTGGTGAACTTGCGAGCTAAGTCTTGTAGGGCTTTCTGTTCCTCGCTAAGCTCTGAAAAGAGATGGAAAAAATATTTAGTGTTGAGTGCAAAATCACCTTACGTAGTAAGAATGGACATCAACTAGATGGTGTGACCAGTTCCTGACTGAAATCTCAGCATGATTACGATCTACAAGCTTGAAGGACTTACCAGAGGAAGGTTTAAAATGGTAAAAATAAACTTTTAGTCTTCGTCATCATAGGTAGTTCGTCATAAATAACACTACCTAATACGAAAGATCTTACCACCAATTCTACATATTTTTATCTCTCTCTGTTAAAAAGCCTCAATCTCCATACATTTTTGACAGAAATTGCGACTGACTAAATGCGAACGTTGCTTAGAAATTAGTAGAACTGGCACTCATATTTGCGTTGATGCATATTTGTACTTGCTGTACCTACGTGTTCAACTATCTATGGCGTCGTCCTAACTGGTTTACGATCGTACGAGTTAATGATGCAATTTCGTCGCACGACGTGTTTACATTTCTTTAGAGTGTCCTAACAGAAGCTTGCAAATCATCGCGCGGCACAGTAATAATTTTCATCGCACGACGATACATAACGCATTGTTTGCTCGTACGATCGTTGCCAGCTAGGACGACGCCTGAGGCACCTATGGTAGTAATTTCATAATAAAATACTTACCATATGCCATTTGTAATATCGTATTTTCAAAAATTCATTGTGCGCTTATGCGATTTATGAAAGACTACATAGTGTTTTTTTATAACGTTTAAGTTTCTTGTCTTAACCGCAAGAAGCCAATTTTATTCATGTTTGTGCTTTATAACATAGAATGTAAAATATGTAAATGGTATCGAGTGAGACGAATATTTATCAAAGTAGGGACACCTACATTCCGACAGATGGGTCTAAGGTGTAAGTCTAAATAACCTAAACGTATTATATTGGCCTCGTGTCATCAAACGGGCCGAAAACTTTTATAGAAACAAATCCCATATTATCGCGTACCACCCTGTCCTATGTAAAAGCCGATAACAAGAGGTTTAAAAAAAAATTATTTGCAAAGAAACAGCGCTGCCAAAAGTGAAGCCACTTTAAACAAATACAAAAACACGAGGAATTCGTAGTTGAAGAATTACTCAATACTACAAACGTAGCCTTGACAACAATGCCATTTCTCAATGACGGGAAGTATAAAGTTAAAAACAACTTGGAGGACAAGTAACTGGAAGTTCAGCGGGAAGTAGAAATTTTCTGGCTTGTTTAATCAAAGACCTTGCAGTTTATTGATCTGGTTTCCGAGACCTTCATCTAAAAGTAGAAGTATCCGACAGTAGGAGGGTTTAATAAATAAACAGACTGTATTTCTTCTTTCGAGGACTTTATATTTCTGCTTGTGATTATAGGCAGTTAGTAGTTTGACAAAACAAATAAGTATCATTGTATACTGTTATCAGTTTTGGACTGTGGACTTAGCTAGCTAAATTGTTATTCAGCAAAGTCGAAAGTCCAAAACTGATAACTGGTACATTATCAGTTTTGGACTTTCGATTTTGCTGTTCTACATAACAAGGCACTGCTTATTATGTAAAACAGCCACTTACGTATGCAAATTTTTTGTAATTACCTATTAACTGTAATAAATAATTGCTTGTTAGGCCTATTGTCATCACAACATAATAAAAAGTCCTCCGCAGCGTCTGTCTTTCTGATCGCGATAAACTCAAAAACTACTGCACCGATTTTCATGCTGTTTGCACCAATGGATAGATTGGTTCTCGAAGAAGGTTTTAGTATATAATTTTTCAAGCGGGCGAAACCGCGGGTATCAGCTAGTTTATTATAATACATAACATGTCGTCTGTATTCCCCGGTGGGTTAGGCAGAGGTCCAGACTTCCAGAGGTGTATAAGTCGCTAATGTTTAAGCCCAGTAATAGGAAGCGGGCGATGGCGACGGGGCGTATTGCCAACAACAGCCAGGCACAAAACCAAAGCCCGATCTGCTACTAAGAGCACTTTACCCGACACAGGAACCGAACACAGGACCTCGTGCTTAATAGTAGTAGAAGGCAGTCCTTTAATTTCTGCACTTTCTTTCTATAAACACACACACGATACAAAAGTATTGAATTACCCACTGACCTGGGTTACTGCGTCTCGCACTTAACTAAAGAAATTATCTTATACATTAGTGAGTGAGGTAACGCACAAATGCAATGTCGGGTCGACTAAATCCAGCATTCAGCAATCGATGGCCTGCGCTGAGCAACGGACTTACAATAAAGCGCTATCTATTTGTTCTTACTACATTGTCAATGAGATTGAATTATGAATGAGTACTAGTGTCTAGTGTGCATAATTGGTACCTACATACTATGTAGCGACCGGAACTCGACAGTTTTAGTTGCGTAACAAATGTCCATTGAACATCTGTTAATATTATAAAACCAAGATGCTGTCTGCCTGTCTGTTTTTCCCCTCATCTTCTAAACAACGCAACGGATTTTGGTACGGTTTCTAATAAAAAGAGGGATAAACGAGAAAGGTTTGTCTCAGTACGAATTGCACACGTGCGGTTCAGCAGTAAGTAGATCATTGGTTTCTTTATAAATATGTAGATAGATATCTCTAATTATTTATAAACAAACTAACGATCTTAGTGCAGTCATCAACGAGACGAGAAAGACGATTAGAATATGATCCGGGTTGGTTACTGAACTTTGCATCAGCACGTGCCTGCGCCTGACACGCTCAGTCGTCGCGTCATAACCTAGGTACATAATTGTACCTTGAAATACCTACACACCTACACATTTGATAACTTATCGATAACAAGGTTGAGGAAATAAGCCGTTTGGGTTCAATAGTGCCACAAAATCCGGATAATCGTGACAAGTGATATAAAAAAGTTTTGTTATTGAAACAGATCAGATACTATACTGCCAATTGCCATTAAAGAATCAATTTTGAAAGATAAACATCACAAACTGGAGAATTTACATGATATTATGTGAAATATGTGCAAACTACAGATAATATCAATTGGCTTCTGAACTGACGTATTTAGGTCGAGCCCTTTATTATTGGTTCTCTTATTGGAAGCGGCCTGGAAATGGCACCAGACGTTCGCCCCAGTTTACATGGACCGTCAGACAGTTGAGTCTTTAGTTTATTTGATGTGTATTTCCCGGTGGTTGAAAGGTAGCGAAGCGAATGCTCTTACCAAAGCACATTCCTGTCGTTGGCAGGGGTTTGGCAGCTGCGACCGGGGCTGTGGTCGACAGCTTCCTGTAAATCGGCCTGGTGGCGCGAATAACCTGAAATATTAAAATGACATTTTTAATAAGAAGATATTACTGTAAACTGTGAAAATGTTTTTTGGGCAATGCTTAGGCATGACATTCGCTATCGTAAAAAGATCGTAATCATCAGTTGGCAATGGCAAGAGATGTTTATTAAATACGAAGCTGAATAAATGGTTCTGTGTTTTGAAGGCATCTTTTGCGGATGAGGTGTTCGTGACCTCTCAGTAGGTACCTAGGTACTTAGTCTTGTCAAGATAATAAGTATTCCGTGTTGTGTGTCGTACCTACTCGTAGCAGACATTTAGTTTTATCTGATTAAATTGAGCGTATAATAATTGTGATCTCTCCTTAAATGTTGATTTTACACCAAGATATTGAGAAGAGAAACTATTATTTACAAAAACTCGCAAAGCAGAAAAGTGTTAGATAGAAAACTTTCGGGGTTGACAATTCAAAATAGTTTTATTATACGGACATAATAATGTACGTAGGTATGTTTAGGGCAATAAACTCATAAAAGATGATTAGGTGCCAAACTACGCCTTAAAAATTGTTTCATTTTATTAGTAAGTACCTACGTAGATTATATGAAAATATTGGTTGGGTAACATAGTACTTATAACATTTATCTTTACCTGCCAGATGACTTTCAAACCTCGATTATTATTATTTATAGTAATTAGTAACCAAACTTGGTAATCAAACCTTATCAAGACGAATGTAACATGAATAATCTCGTTTATTTAAAAAAAAAAACTTTTTTTTTTTTTCTTAACAGCATTCTAAGGTAAAGATAGACTTTTAACGCACCTACTATGTTGTTTGGACGAAGGGATTAGCATGACGTCACCAGTTATTTGGCAATAGGTACTTATGTAAATAACACATTAACATATTTACACGATAATGTTGAACTGTCTAAGGGCGGGTTGTATCAAACAGTTGGTTAACGTAACATACGTACGTCAAAAAGTTACGATTACGGACGATGTTTGACGTTCGTTAAATTAGAAGCGTGGTTTCAAAACATTCTGGTATAAATTCCTGCTCATCCCAATAGCTAAGTTATTAACACGGATCCTACCTAAATAGCTTTTTTTGCATTCCACCACTTATTTGTGTCATCAGAAGAACTGGTATTGAGGAATTCAAAAGAATTTTCACAATATTGTTCTATTTGACGCAACTAAAGTTACGTTAACCAGTGCTCAGACCATCTGTTAACGTAAACGTTATATTTTACGTGCGTTAACGCTGACATTTTGTGAAACAACCCAATTTTTTGATTTGACGATAGTTAGCACCATTTTTAAAGTTTACGCGTGCTTTAAGTGTAGTTGAAACAACCCGCCCTAAGGTGTCGTCCAAATTGACGCACGATCTTACGAGTTAACTATTTCGACGCACGACGATTTCCAACACGCACATTTCTAATTTCTATACAGTGTGAAGTTGCGAACTGCATCGCGCGAGTACAGGAATCATTTTCATCGCGCGATAAAATCGCATCGTTTCCTCGTACGATCATTAGCCAATTTGGACGACGCCTTCGTGTGTTGTTGTAAGTTCCATTACAAAGTTCATAGTATAACTATACAGAATATAATAATTGTTATTTTTACATATTTTTTCACAATTTATTGAGTAGGATGATATTAGGTATCTACATAAAAAAATGATAAAAAAAATCCTTACAAATCAAGTTTAAGTATATGGGACAAATGAAATCTGCCATATTTAATTATATTTATGTAATTGATGTATTAAACTGACTTTTAAGCCATATTAAGAAACGATGTTTGTTCCATTGATTTAGATGACGCGTGAGCAGAAAAAGTCGCAATAATTACAGAAGTAACAATGAAAGCACAGCTTAAGCTAAAACTATAGAAGGCATTCGCAATCATTGCTTGAATTCAAGAGGAAAATAAAATTGCATGACATATCAACAACAATTTTTTTGTGCAAAAAGTATCTACCTACAGCTTTATAAAAGTAAGTATAAGTATATTATGAAAATGCGCTTGAACAATTTGAGGTTTTAACTTTGAATCAAATTGTTTATTTAAATTACCTAGGTAGGTAACTACATCGCAAGTGAAAAGCGTATTTTATTTCAATGATTATTGGCTCCGACGGATAGATCTAGGACAAGGTTCATAGACCAGTGTTATTGCAAACATTCCATCTGAATCTTATCAAATAAAAAGCAAAGCATGATCTATGAGGCTTTCCCTAATTCTTACTCAGAGAAATGATCACACTTATTTTAATGGTACACCATGTAACGAATGAACGCAACACCTAAAAAGGGGTCTTTGTACTCATTATTATTAACAACTTTTCCTTTGGCACCAACACTCAATTTGCAAAAAAAATCGACTGCCCCATTCATATTTATGTGCGTATAACTCGACAAAATGTACTATACAGCTGATTTATTTTTCGCGATTTCAGGGTATATTCCAAAGTAAAATTTGTTCATAATGATGTGAACAATGAGCTTTTTAAAGGTGTTGTGTTTATTTTGTTACATAATGTTAACGTTTTAGATACCTAACTTAACCATGTTTTTGAAAGCATGTGCATATAGGCGGGAGTAGCTCAATACGGGAGAAAGACATAGGTTTCGCTCATCCTGGAAAGCTACAAGGGGGAACTGATCAATGGACAAAACTGGCTTTTGTATTTTTTTCACTTCCTTTGGGGCTACTATTATGAGTATGAGAATACATCAAAATACACATCTGAATTACCATATAACATTGATTTACATTGTGCCTAAAGAGACGGCCAGTTTCATTGATTATAACTCCCAGGGTCATATTTAAAGATACAGGTTATATTTTAAGCGGGTAAAATCAACAATCTTAATTTTATCAAAAACTAGCTGTTCCCCGCGGCTTCGCTCCCGTTTAACCCGCATAGTTCCCATTCCCGCAGGATTTTCCCGATCCCGTGGGATTTCCGGGACAAAAACTATCAAGTATCCTATTCCCGTCTCCTGGTTCTAAGCTACCTCCCCACCAGTTCCCGTTCCCTTGGGATTTTCCCGTTCCCGTGGGATTTCCGGGACAAAAACTATCCTATGTCCGTTTCCTGGTTCTAAGCTACCTCCCCACCAATTTTCAGTCAAATCGGTTCAGACTTTCTTGAGTTATAAATAGTGTAACTAACACAACTTTCTTTTATATATATACTAGCTGTCCCCCGCGGCTTCGCTCCCGTTTAACCACAGTTCCCGTTCCCGTGGGATTTTTGGGATAAAAACTATCCTATGTCCGTCTCTTGGTTCTAAGCTACCTCCCTACCAATTATCAGCTTAATCGATTCAGCCGTTCTTGAGTTATAAATAGTGTAACTAACACGACTTTCTTTTATATATATAGATATAGATATATATATAAAGTAATATTATAATTTCGCCATAACTTCAAAACCAAACGTCCGATTTTAATCATTCAAAGATCAAATATTATCTACATAAACTGTACTTAGTGATGAAATACTTTATTTTGATAAGGATTAATAGCATGAGTAAAATAAACGCGTTTAAATGTAGGAAGTCCAAAAAAAGTCAAGATTTTTAAATAAAAAAATGGTTGTTGTGCCTCACTCGACATAGATAGGTATAGTGTGTCGTGGACTTTTTTGTAGATATTCATAAGATATACAATTAATTAGAACAATTTATGGTTCTATCTTTTATAATTTAGGCAGCGTACGCACAAAATAAGTAACTTTTCTGGTTGATTTTTACACCTTGTGTCCGAAAAACCCAAATATCTTACGGAACCCTATATTTTTCCAAAATAAAATATAGCCTATGTTACTCGTGGATAATGTAGCTTTCGAATGGTGAAAGAATTTTTAAAATCGGTCCAGTAGTTTTTGAGCCTATTCATTACAATCAAACAAACAAACAAAGTTTTCCTCTTTATAATATTAGTGTATAGATAAACCAAACAACATTGCAAAAATGGTAATCGGTTTTGAAAATAAACAAGAAATATTATTTAAATGTCTATTGTTATTCTTTAAACTTGGTGGTGGGTTTATAAATGCAAAAAATTAAATAATAATTAAATTCGATTTTATCAATTTAATCTTCAGAAAAGCATAATAGAAGAAAATAAAATAACGATGCATGACCATGGTACCTATGTAAATATTATGACCATCATTCCATGAGGTTAGGTAAAGCTTGAGGTGGGCATTCATGGTGTGGTCAAACGTAATGTGAACTGGTTGATGAAATGGCCAGTTAAATGATTTGGCTATGTCATAAATAACTATTGGCTTGTCTTTCAATGCTTTGACTCCAGATGAACTTTGAAAGGACCTTATTACAGTCATAATCGCTTCACTTGGCAACCACATTAGCGATTGTTGCTCATGCCAATTTGCATTCACTTATACATAATGATGCGTTTATAGGTGGTAACTAAGCAATATTATATCACTGATAAATTAAAGGAATAATGCAGTAGTATTATATTTTTTATGTTACTGGTTTCTTCCTAACTGTCAAGATTCCTTTTACCAGCATTGTCAAAGCCTTTGCCATGCAGTGGGACAATAACATGCTGTTATTATAAACCCCTCTTGTTTAGGATTAGTTTAATAGTAATAATAAATCTTCTTTATTAATCTACTGGTAAAGCCATTACTTAATCTTATCAGTTTTATCTAACTAAAGTTAATCTTTACAACATGGGGCAATGAGCAGGTGAAATATCTGCAAGGTGACTAAAAGCTCGATGTGGATAATTTTAAAAAGAATTAAACAGTTTGGACACCTGATCTGCCCCAGAAATCGCTCAGCATTGCATAAATTCAATATTATAAAACAAGTTCAATTTCAAAGAGAATTTCAAAATATTATAGCTCTCTAGAGTCAGGGTTTCCCAAACTATTTCAACTACGTACACCTAACTATATTATTGTGGCGCACTTACAGAATTATTATTTTAAATTGGAGCCCTAGGCTAACCGAAATAGGGTGCAATGATTTTGAACAAAATAAATTGGCTTTTTCTTTTATTCTTGCAGGATTTAATAGACATTTAATTTTGTACCCTCACAAATTAAGTCTATAGTTAGTTTATAGTTTAATTAAGTTTCCGAAGATTTCTAAAGAGTATAGAAAGTAAAGAGGGGCATTAATCCTTGCGGTGACCCTCTTTCCTTTCTATGGCACACCAGGGTGGCGCGGCTCCAACTTTGGGAACCCCTGTGCTGGAATGTTAGTGAAGTGAAATCCCATAGCTGGACATATTCTGTAAGTATGAATTAATATTTTGAGTGTTAATATATATTTAGAGTGTATGGAACCTGCCAACACACCCAAAAGGTTTTTAGGTTACTTTACATTTTGCAAACACTTTTGTTTTTTGTTTATTTGTGAGTGCCAGGATATTATGTACATTATGAACAAACTTAATTGACATTTGAATCTTGTATTCTATATGTAGAACATTCACCAATAAGTAGAATAGCAGAGAATTAAAAATTATTTAAATTTAGAAAGTGTTCACATACATAAAATGTCCAGTTCTTGTTAAATAATACTGTACGCATCAAATTAAGAAAGGTAGAATTAAATGCCAACACTGATAATATTTTCATTACGACGTAACTGATTCATTAGATGTAACTGTTCAATGAACTTTGGACTTCGGACTTGCAAACTATATCAGGGCCATTGCGATTTTTTCCGCAGAATTGATTCAATTTAAAGTTGTAAATTAACAGTAAGTGTCAACGTTTTCTGCAAATTTTTATCGACTCTAAAATAATAAAATGAATTAAAAATAAACTTACATAAAAATAAGGTGAAGAAGATTTTCAAAGAAAGTTCACTTACTTGGGTAATGGGATTCATTTCGAGTTTGTTCCTTTGTATTACTAACACTAAGTTCCCTAAATCTTCAAAATTTTTATGTTGTTAGACTTTGAACTACGAAATTGAACTGTGCCCTTGTAATTTGTGAAACATGAAGACAAACAAACTCCTGCGCCGAGTCGACGTAAATGACATTTATATATAACACGGTCACAGATAAAAAATATGTACCTAGCTCGGCTCATGTATATTGAATATGAGTCTTTTAAGAATTGTTGTTAAAAATAATATTAGGTAATTACATAAACCAGTAAAATATTATTTTGTTGTCTTTGTATCTTTTTTTAACCAAAAATAATTTGATAATGATTAAATTCATACATTGAGTATCAGTATGACTGACAAAATAATTGTATTAACTATACATTTGTGGGTATGGTACCTACTCGTAGTAAGTTAAAAATCCGTTTTTTTTGCTTTCACCATTTTCCTTTTATTTACCTACTAATAATTTTATTTACTAAATACCTACCAACTTTATGTTGCGCTGACTAGCGCAAGCTTCGTACGGGTGCAAATTTTATCTAGCCCAAAGGGCAAATAAAACTACATTTATTCTAACTACATAGAAGGATAGAACTATTGTGGTAAAAAAAAAAATGGCGACGCGGGCGTCGCGCGGTGCTATTTTGAGTTTTTTTCAAAGTGGCGGCACACCATCTTAAGCATAACTATATGGGTAGAAGGTAGAAGACACTTCAACAAACAAAATATGCTAGGAACAGGGTGCCCTAAAATGTCACCTTGCCGAGATACTATGAGGTAAAAAGACATTAGGTATTTACTTTGATGCGTTAGATAAGTACAGCCCTCGCCAAACTTTGTGACCGCTCTGAAGTTAACTACAACGGGGGCGCAGTAATAAATCTCATACAAAAACAGCACCGCGCGAGGCTTGCGCATCGAAAAACTAACTTCAGGGCGGTCGCAAAGTTTGGCAAGGGCTGTACTTACTATGCGGTAGAGTTAGACAGTAACAATAACATCTCCGATTCACAACACGGTTTTAGACGTGGTCGCTCGATCCTCAATAACTTAGTCCCTTACATTTCCAATATAGCTAATGAAATTGACTCACACAAGCAAATAGACGCCATCTATACCGATTTTAGCAGTGTTTTTGATCGACTTAATATTATTCATTCCATTCGTCTTGGGAAGCTGTGTAAGTTTGGTTTTTGAGGTGGCGCGGTTCGTGTCTTAATCAGAACATAGGACCCAGTCAGTGCCAATGTCAACGGATTTAACACAATTACTTATTTTGGAATTACCGGTGTTCCTCAGGGATGCCATTTAGGACCCCTTCTTTACCTAATATTTTTAACGACTTAGTGGACAAAATAAGAAACTGGAAGGTATCTCTATTTGCCGATGACCTAAAGATATACAAAACTATATAACTATAATACACTACTGGCAGAAGTCAACGAAATTTGAGATCTTATATAGTTGCTATTTTCTTGAGAATATGCCTTTTAAGTTTCCCCGCAGCCTTAGAATAATAACGCATAGAAGCCGCGTCTAGAACAAAACCCGAGCAAAATCGTGTGTCCACTTCATTTTCTTTGTGTGCGTGAGCCGAATGTGTCTACGTTCCTCTAACGCACACAGATATAGCTTTCAGTGATACCATTACTAAGCCGTTACCCACAAAATATGGGAAGACGCATTACTATTTTGCTATCAAGGCAAGTATTTTATGTTGTTGGGAACTGGAAAAGGTAAACATGATTTTTCATGTAATATGACATATTTTTTCGGAAGGTATAATTCAATTTATTTCAAAATAAAAGGAAATAAATCGCATAAAGAATGAGATATTGTTCAATGCGTTTAGAATGCTTGATGGGTTATAATTATAAACAATGTTAAAACATCGGGTTTGATATGAAATAACAGTAAGTATTGTATTTTAAAATTACAAAAATGAAAAACATGAATGAAAGCAATGTGGGTATTTCTTCCTCACAAATAGCAACACTGTGTTATGACAAGTTAGGTTATTAGAATTTTGTTTTATTTATCGATTTACGTAAAAATAGTGCATATAATGTGAGTACTTATTTGTGAAATGTTATTTTATCACATTTTTTGTTTTCCTGATGTGCTATAACATCCTTTCACGCAACAAACTGTCATTTTCAATTATTTACTCGCGAGCTGTGTTCGACGGAACGTGACATTGAGTACTGACGGCCTGATGGCTAAGTTTGACGGATTAGGCTAAGTTTTAGTTGCCTCACTTTTTGCACTCGTACTAGGTTTCTATGCGTTTTTATTCTAAGCCCGCAGCTATCCTCGAGAAAAACATATATTTTTCTAACTTCACAATGGACGACAAGCACCCCTCCATAGAATCAATCAGTACCACTCCCTTATTACAACAATACCCGATTTTGACGTATTTCACGATAAGCTAATTAAAAACAAAATTAAAAGTGTCACTACCCTCATTTAGATTAAATTGTTTTTTTTTTTTTGCAAAATGAAATACTTTTAAGTAGCTCTTGTAAACAAGCATGAATTTATTTTTTAAATAGCTTCATCAGCGACAAAGTTATAAAGCTTCAAATATTACAATTAGAAACAGAAGTCCGATATGAACTTTTATGTCAAAGTCCATGACGTCTATACAGCTGCCATAGTAAACAGAGTTTTCACGAGAGTTTAGGAATCGGCAAAATAGCACTCTTTCAAGTACATTTGAAACCCCTTTCTGTCCCCGTTGCAAAAAATAATATTTTTATTTATTTCTTACTAGATGTCCCCCGCGGCTTCGCTGCCGTTAACTGGCAACTTTCATTTTTTTTTGCTTTTAAAAGAACCTTCTCCTGACAATAACAAACACAACAAAAAAAGGATAAGCGAGCATATTCGGCCCAGCCGTTCACGCGTGATGCCGTGACCAAGTGAAATAAGGATTGATTTTCATATATAAGAATAGCTACTGCCTGCGACATCGTCTGGATAGAGTTTAGAACTGGCGAGCAACTTTTTTATCTCATATTTACATCCTCGGAAAGGCATCCTCATTATTCTGGTATCTTTTGATAGTTTTTGAGTATTTGCGGTTCCTACTCTCAGTCCCGGAATCACGTCGACATGTTTGTGATCGCCTAGTTCTTGTGATTCTTTAGTGCTCACGATTCCTGCTGAAAAAATATTTTGACATGTTTCTGGTCTCCTGGTTTCTACTTGTGAATCTGTAGCACTCATAAGAAGCCCCGGTAATACTTTGACACGTTTTTGGTCTACTGGTACTTTTAAATCCTAAAACACATAATTTCAGCCCCGGAAAACTTCGATATGTTTCTGATCTCCTGGTTCTTTTGGATTCTAAAGGCCTGGTGA
Organism: Ceramica pisi; assembly: GCA_963859965.1. Taxonomy (NCBI): domain Eukaryota; kingdom Metazoa; phylum Arthropoda; class Insecta; order Lepidoptera; family Noctuidae; genus Ceramica; species Ceramica pisi. The sequence goes on from OY982527.1 coordinate 16,206,879, forward strand.
AAAAATCTTGCTCAATAATACTTTTTATTTTTTCTTTTATTTGTTCGGGAAAATAAACATTTTGGGGGTCGAGTCACCCGCGTCCGTAGGAGAATACCCTTCAGCGAATCCCTACACGTGGTCCCCGGGTGGTGCTAAACAGGTGACACTAACCGCCTCCGTGGTCTAGTGGTTATACCACCTGATTCAGATCCAGAGGTCCCGGGTTCGATTCCCAGCGGGGGCAAATTTTTTGCTCGGTTTGGTTGGTGGTAGGACTTGTTCTAAGTCTGCCTGGCAAGCTACCACCATCATGTCTAAGTCTGTCGCCATAACAACGATGTTAACAGCATTGGTGTGTTCCGGCAGTTAGAGGTATGATAGCCAGTTCCTCTGTGTAAGGGGATTCCGGGTGAAACTCGCTTCCATCTTCGGCCTAATCATCACTTTCCATCAGGTGAGATTTGGGCCAAGAGTTTCCCCGTTTTGTATAAAATAAAAAAACAGGTAGGTATACATTAATGTTATACCTGTTTACCCGCAAACATGTCGAAGTTCTTTTCCGGGCAGGAATTATGAGCGGTTTGGAATCAATAGTACCAGGAGAACCTAAACATGTCAAAGTATTTTTGAGGCTGGAAATATGACCGCTAAAGATTCTCAAGTAGCTACCAGGACACCAGAAACTTGTCAAAGTACCCCTACGCCGCCTTACCAATCAATAAAACAAAATCTTTGTAGACATTGACTTCTTGTCTGTCTCTGCTCAAAGTTTAGATGTCTTGTCTATAAAATTATTTTGGATTATAATAGCTTCTAACTACTTTTCTGCTTGAATAGCTTAGAATAGCGCACTGTTATATGTATTACTTTTAATATGTTGTGGAAAATGTCGTAGGTACATTTGTCATTCTGATGTATTTATAACTTTGTATAACATTAATGTATACCTGTTTATTCGGAACTAAAGCCGGTCGATTCTGTAAACATGTCGAAGTGAAGGCGTGGGTGAAGTGGTCACGAAGTGAGCTGTCAAATCATACAAACAAGATATTACGGAGTGAAAGCTCACTTGTCGATCACTCCACCTAAGTGAACACGATGTCAACAGAATAGACCGGCTGGACCGATTTGAAAAATTCTGTCAGTGTAAGATAGTCCATTTATCGAGGAAGGCTATATAATATATTATATATATCATCACGCTAAGACCAATAGGAGCGGAGCACTAATGGAAAATGTGAAGCAGACTACAGTTACGAATATTAAAAATCATTACACCTGTTTAGGTGTAATGATTATAAAAAAATAATTAAAAACAGTGACGATGATATGTTTATGTTATGAATGTGTTCTACTAGCTGATCCTACCTGGGTTGGTAAAACTTTACCTGGGCGGGCAGAGTTACAAATATTTTGGATCCACGCCATAATGCTATCACTGTCTTACTCCGATTGCGCGTAAGTTTCGTGAAAGCTGTGCCCCTTGTCTAGAAAGGCGAATGGAGTCAGTCTCCTTTACGACGTCTGATTGAATCCTTGCTGTCCTCCAAATAGCGACGCCCTAAACCTTCGTACGCGCCAGAGCGGCTGAAGTGTGTCGTCTCTCAGTATTCAAGTGAAATGCCTTAGCTGGTGGTCTAAAGGAGTGTCATATTACAGCTGATCACAGAGCCTATCGTACATACAGAATATCTGTAAACTAAACGCCCGCTAACCACACACCAGATGATGTAAGATGGCGTCGTTCAGGTGCACCTTAATATTTTCACAACACTTATTAAACACTCTCAACTTCCTCTCAACACACAAAAGTACTTACACAATTATTTTGAAGACACTGTTCATGATATTGTAATCTGCACAATGGATGCTGCGTGTTTGTAAAATAAGTCGGCCCCAAGTTAAACACAACGAACTGCTCTCGATCTGGCCATTACATCTGATAGTGTGGACCAGGACAGTGGTATCGGCAGCATGAGGTCAAAAATAATTGTATTACTTTTATTTTTTGCTGCAGTGACGGCTAAAAAAGAGATTTTTATCCGAGACCATGATGTATATCCCACACGGAAAAGCGCTGATAATACTCGTTTGCCAACAACCGGCCGATCGCGATTGACTGGTGAATTTATGAACAAACCAAATGTGGGAGATGCAGTCGTTGAAAAGTTTGTCGAAACTCTGATGGCAAGTGAGAGATATTTGAAAATGATTGAATCTGTGGAACGCAAGATGACCCATTTGGATATGACTTTCCATGAAAGGACTAACAGCATTCTTAAATATTTGTCTGAAATGCTCAGACTGATCAAGGCATCCTCTTCTGAAATGTTAGAAAAGGCTTTGAAAAACGTGAAAGCAGATATGGATAGTTTGAAGCAGTCTTTGTCAGAAAGACTAGACGAAAGCCCTAAATTGCGCGGTGAGTGTATTGTTTTCATTTGAATCCTAAAACAAGTTATTAAATGATGCTTTACTATTTTCCAGGAGACTAAAAACTTAAAGGGCAAGTAACTATTTGCTGCTAAAAAATAACTTTGGCAGCTATGAAATATTTTTTGCAATAATTGTATTAGACTAGCACTCCACGAATTTAATTTTTTTCTTATTAATAGCTTTTTATACTCGTCATAACCTTTAAACGAAAGGTCAGATTTGAATTATTTACATGTACCTAGGTAAAAATCAACGTTGATTATCAAACCATTTAAATTGATAAGGATTAATAATCATGATACCCAATATCACTACTATTCCATTCCGCCCGGGTTTTGATTGAATTGTTTGAACAAAAAGCGGTAGATGCGACTTAACCATAATAGTTAGACATTATACCCTCGCGGACTTTTTTATAGGTAAACATGAGTGCCTAGGTACCTACTTCAGTTATGTACTACACATAAATCATTTTTATGTACTTATCATTAATAATTTTTCTCAATGCACGCCAAATAATAAATTTTCTATGCAAACTTTTTAGGTTAGGTCCATTATTGCAATTTTCTTGAGGATCTCTAATCTGTTGAAAATATAATAAAGCCTCGTTCATCAGGAATAATGTGGGATTTGATCCTATTCATGTTAGGTTCCTTAACCGGTTAGATCTGGGCGGTGGAACCATTAAGGCCGCCTGCCTGACGCAATTGATTTTATACTTTATTTTTATGACATTACGATTTATATCAGTGACGTCAAGTGGAACCAATGTTTACACTCCGGGCGCAGATAGAAATAGTCAACATTTAACAAACCAAAAACTCGATGCTTGATGGAATTAAAACAAAGCTAACAGCTGATTATTAGGCTGCTACTTTCTTCTTAAAATTATCGTTCGCTGTAGCTGCCAACCTACTAAGTAGTTTAACTTCAATCCCAAATACAGATCAATCTTGTAAAGATACTTCAATTAGGCACCTGTATGCCCTGTATTATACCCTTCTATCCAAATTAATTGCCATTATACTTTTGGTTTAGGAAAAGAAATCTAGCTACATATATGTAAAGAAATTCCGACACACGATTATTTTAACGGCTCAGATACCATTTTTTTATTTTTTTTATCTTCTATCTATTCTATACATAATAAAATCGTAGAGTTGCCATGTCTGTACATTAAATATTTTCACATAAAAAAATGACAGAACACAAAAATGCAATTTTTGAATTTGTCTGTTTGTCTGTTTTAACTGTGCGTTTAGAGGAGCATCACGCATGAACCACGGATTGGATTCAAAATGTAGGTACTTATATTAATTGATAACCGGAGTAGCATTAATTTACTGTTTATTTCATCAAAATCTATAATTATCTTCTATTCTATATACTTACATATAATAAAATCGTAGAGTTGCCGTGTCTGTACATTGAATATTTTCGCAAAAAAAATGCATAGAAAGTTCAGACAAAAGACATAGAACACAAAAATGCAAATTTCGAAATTTATGACTGTTTGTCTGTATGTCTGTTTGTCTGTGCGTTTGCATCACGCATAAACCACGGATTGGATTGAAAATGTAGGTACGTACTTAAAAATATAAATTTAGTGATAACCGGAGAAATATGTAGTGTTTATTTCATCAAAATCGACTCACAAAATCAAAATACAATAGACTTCCACTTTCTTATATCTTGATCTGCTTTTTTTTAACTCATTTAAAGATAAAGTAAAATCTAACCTCTGTTCGAAGGCATACTATTCTATTAATGATAATTTAGACGATAAGAATAGTTGGTCGCTGTGTTGAACGCAAGACAAATTATCATGTTCTTTGTGTGTAAGTAGATAGTTAATGACAGGTAATATGTGTTCATATGATATTTTTTTTTCTTTTTTATTATTTATTTGTCTGACTATGTAGGTCATTTTTTTTTATTAGCGAGGATCGATCGGAGGACACGGTGGAGCACACTGTGCAGGTGTGCCCTGCTTGGGCGGAGCACCACCGTGTCCTCGAAGCGGCGATCGGCGGCGACCTCTCGCGTCCGGCCCTGGTCCAAGCCCCAAGCCATGGTCCGGAGCGAGACGGAATGGGACGCCGTCACCTCCTTCTGCGAAGCAGTCATGCTAGCGAAGGAGGTGGCGGAGTGGGAGAGGGAGAGAACCTCTCGTCCCGGCCGCCGTGGTAGACGCCGCGGGCGTCGGAGGCCACCTGGTGACCTCCGGCCACCGTAGGCGCGGGCCTGTGGAAGGTGAGCTTTGGGCAGCTCGCCGTCCTTCCGTGTTATGATGACAGGCCGTGTCGAGAGAGAGAGAGAGAGTCAGCATTGGGAGGGGCCCGAAAGGGACGACGCCTGCCGGAGTCGCGGAACTATTCGAAAGAGATACCGTGGCTCCGGAACACAAAGGGCACTGAAAGAACATGGATGGGTTTTAGTCAGTAGATGTCTGACACTCCCTTTCGCTCCGCCCAGAGCGGGAGAAGTCATTTGATGATTTCCCATCCCTAAAAAAAAACAAAAAGGGCCAATTCTACAAATTTTTAAACAACTTTCGCATTCGCATGTCAATAGCAAACTGTCGATAAAGCCTTAATTTTCATACGTTTTTGACAGTTTGCGATTGAGATGCGAATGTGAAAATTAGTAGAATTGGTACACAGATACTTGCAACGCCATCTATTGAGAAAAGTTGTAGTAACACATGTGTGAAAAGTACCCAAAACAATGTAGGTATTCTTGAGTTATTTTTAATTAAACTTAACCGGTTCACAGTCCAACAGACCACATGTGGTCTGAGCTGATTGTTTTACTATTGTGTCTGCTTTGCGGACAGTGAACCTATTAAAATGTAGCAAAATAAAAGTGATCGTTTTATTATATTATCATTATTTATCGTAATGTGTAAGCTTCTAAGTTCGAACTTACGAGTATATTTTTGACAGTACAATTACGTTGCCGATAGATGGCGTTGTACTTACGACGCGTTTTCCGCAGAAGCATGACCTCAACCCCACGTTTTTGTTGATAATTTTGAAGTTGTATATTTTGTAGTTATATATTTTGTATAGCCATGGAATTGTATGACTAGATTGTTTTTCGATTGAATTATCGAGTTTACTTGGAGGAGAGTTGTAAACTGTATCCATAAGGAAACTGCTTTAATAAAGGATTATGGTATTATGCTTCAAAGTGGCTAAACTATAACAGCCGAACGCGTCGATCTTCCAGGTTAAGCACGCTTGCCGAGGTCGGTCTGTGGATGGGTAACCATTATAACAACCTAGCCTTTTCCTAACTATATTGGCTCGGCATACAGATAACCCGGATTCAGCTGATTACCGGTATTTTACGTGGAGCGACTGCCTACCAGACCTCCACAACTCATTCAATGACTTCAGTCAGATTTTTCTGGATTCTGACTATCCGTAACGACTGCCAAAGATCTACAAATGACAGCCGGGACCAAAAGGCTTAACGTGCTTTCGGAGGTACGAAGGAAACTCGGTATGTTAAGATGACACCCATCCACATACCAACCTTCGCAAGCGTTCCTTAACCATGACGATCGACAAGTGCGGCTGTTTTTATTTAGCCACGAGCTCCTCTATAATAAATCGATTCTATGAACCCAGTAGGTAAAACTTTTTTAATATTATAAAATGTTAAAACAAAAAAAACACTACAAAGTTAAAACTAACTTTAATTTCGGTTTTTAGGGTTCCGTGGCCAAATGGCAAAAACGGAACCCTTATAGATTCGTCATGTCAGTCCGTCTGTCTGTCTGTCTGTCTGTCTGTCCGTCCGTCCGTATGTCACAGCCACTTTTCTCCGAAACCAGAAGAACTATGCTGTTGAAATTTGGTAAGTAGATGTATTTCGTGAACCGCATAAAGATTTTCACACAAAAATAGAAAAAAAAACAATAAATTTTGGGGGTCCCCATACTTTGAACTGAAACGCAATTTTTTTTATATCGTACCCATACGTGTGGGGTATCTATGGATAGGTCTTCAAAAATGATAATGAGGTTTCTAAGATCATTTTTTTCTAAACTGAATAGTTTGCGCGACACACACTTCCAAAGTGGCAAAATGTGTCCCCCCCCCCCCTTAACTTCTAAAATAAGAGAATGATAAAACTAAAAAAAATATATGATGTATATAACCATGTAAACTACCTACGAAAATTGGTTTGAACGAAATCTAGTAAGTAATTTTTTTTTAATACGTCATAAATCGTAAATCGCAACTTCTTACGGGCTTACGGGACCCTCAGTGCGCGAGTCCGACTCGCACTTGGCCGGTTTTTTTTATTATTTGGAAGCCGGTTGTATTTTTTTGTAAAAAGTTTTTTTAGTTTTCACTTTTTTGTGGTACCTCACACCTAACAACACCACTGCAAAATCTCAGAAAAGCAAAATACGCAATTTTGATTATTTGGATGACAAAAAACCATCATCCAAGTAAACGAATTCCAGCTATTTCGATTTAAAATCCAAACTTCGTAACCGATTCTGATAAAATTGTAATGGGACCAATCTGCAATATCAATATCCATCCTATCAGACAAAACAAGATTTAAGAATTTTTCAAATCGGTTCATAATTGACGGAGTTAAGAGGTAACAAACACAAGAAAAAAAAAATCATACAACCGAATTGAGAACCTCCTCCTTTTTGGGAAGTCGGTTAATTAAGTTAATCACTGGTCTACAATCAACAATATTGTCAATAAAAATCGGAGAAAATGTGTTTCTTTTTGGACTGTGCTGGACGAAATTAAGAATCCATTTAATTCACCACCATTCGTTCGATAGTCGGTTTTGTTGATTTTGATTCAAGATAGGTTTGTACCAAGAGATTACCAGGGCTGGTCAGCATTTCAACCGGTAGAGATGAAACAGTGCCCTGCTTTAGGTACCCTCTTCCTATATTCTTAATTCTGAGAGAGATCAGGATACGTAACTGAACGTAGATTTTGTAAATGCAACACATCACATCATGAGGTCTACTCTAATTCAACGAAAAACGAAGTTTCGATTGAATTTTCGCATGTTTCCTACCACGGTTCTATTCGTTCCGAAGTTCAATACGAACGAAGATTATTTGACATTTAGTTTCTCTAAACCTACTCTAATTCATTTACGTTACGAACGAACATTTGAGTTTGACAGATGATTGTTCGGAATTTTAACCTCAAATTGACGAAACCAAAAGTGTTACCTTTTGATTTTCGTTAGTTATTCGTTTGTGTGGATTTTGTGATAAATTTGCTTGAAATGGCTACGAGACCGCTCTTAATCGAGGCTGCTGTACGTGAAGAACGTTTGGAGCGTAGAAGGAACCGGCGTCGCTTGCGCAATCAACTCAATATTAGAGAAATTCCCGACGTAGAGTTTGTAGGAAATTAAAGACTCAGTCGGCAATTATTTGAGGAGTTGTGTCAGGAAATAGTGCCTTTATTACCTCCAAAGGCAAGGCGTCATGGAATCGAGCCCACAGTTAAAGTGGTGTATATTTTTTATTATCATTCTCTTCAATAAATAAAGCATTTCACTGTTCACAATCCTCATCTTTTTCCAGATCCTCCAGAAAGAAAGCCATGTTATGTGTGTGTGTCATACATAGGCTATAATTAGGTATATAAACCAACGAAGCGGGCACAAATAGGTATTAAATTAACAAAACACAATTAATGTTTCGGACGGCAGGAGCACGTCCAATGCTCGCACTGTCGTCCTGGGACAATCTCCCACGTAATTTGACGTACGCCCCTTGTACTACCTTGCGCTCGGACGGCAGGAGCACGTCCAATGCTCGCGCTGTCGTCCTGGGACAATCTCCCACGTAATTTGACGTACGCCCCTTGTACTACCTTGCGCTGGTTACGTACGTCACCATCACCACGCACCCCTGAATGCGTAACGTTTTTCGACTACTGTTAGGGACCTCGGGAGACGGAGACGAAGAGCCGGGGAGGCAATAAAACAACTCTTCACGGGGAATCTTGACCCGCAGGTTTCGGCTCCTATTTTCTTCCCGTAGTGTTGCCTCTTCGACGGCTGTGCTGCGACTGCGATTGAGCCGAAATTCGGCTCTGTTTACAATATACTGCCTGTCGTTACCTTATTGAGAACCGTGATTTTTGGACTCGATTCGCGTGTAATTTGAGCCGAAACCTTTGGAGCCTTTATTTATTGTTTTTTATATAAAAACCCTTACAATATATATATATTTAGATTCCTTAAACCTTGCTTAACAATATGAAACACAAATTATTTCGATATCCTTAAAATACTCGTACAAATAGTTTCTAGAACTAAGACTTCTAATTTTGTACCTTAACAAATTTTCACTATACATTTTTGGAAATATCTCGAAAAATATAAGTCCTATCAACTCAATTCTTTTTGTCAAAGTGGTTTTGGGTCAAGACCTTTATTTTAACACCAATTCCAAAACGCTATCACTTAATTAAAACAAAAAATTACATTTTCAAACTACGTAATTTTTCACAATTCAAAAACCTTACATCTAAATTTCCTTATAAACTACTAAAATTCGTTTGTGTTAGAGTTTTATTGGACCTAATATACATATATAAGACTTATAAAACTAATTAAAAGGTAATTAAAGCGTGATCTCATCAAATAATTAGTTACACCTTTCTGTACAAACATAACATAAAATGAAACATTAAATTCGCATTTAAACTGCAATCTAACTAAACCCATGATGCGAAAATATCCTTATAACACTAATTAGAGAATGCTAGACCGAATCTAAGCTGATTCCATTAAAATTCTAATTAGTTTTCCTTACAAATTTAAGATCAAGTTATCGAGAAGGGTGTCGATTTGCTCAGAAGTGGCCGAACCCGTATGTGGAGCCATTTTAAACTGAAAAGATGTTTAAGTAAATGTATATTATGAAGGCGATATTTATAAAGAAAACATAAATGATTAAATAGGTATAATATTTGTGTTGCTTACAAAGTTTTTAAATCCAAAACAAAACTTGTGGAGACCCAAAATGCAGACTGCGACACAGTATGGCTTGAAAGTTTCTGACGGAATGTGTATCGCGATTGCGAAGTATGTAAAAAAGCACTTGAAAACATGATTCATTAAAAAAATACTTGAGAAACAAACTTAAGGAAACTTTTTAAAGAATTCAACCAAAAAATCTCAAGTTGACATGTTATGATTAGATTGCGCGAACGCGTGTGAATACACGGATAATTTTGGTAGTCATAAGTTACCACCCATCGTGGGCATGAAATAGTAGTCTTCGGTTTAGTTGGTTAACCATAACCGTGAAAGGGTTTTTTATAGTGTATCGGTGAATTTCGTAGGCAATTAAAAAAAAATCTGTATGTTCATCTTTTCTGCATGAATATTACATGAAATATTAATTAAACCACATGTTCACTGTAAAATTTAAAAATAAAGCAAAATAGTTTGTAGATTTTAAGTTAAATTAAAAACCGTAACTTACTTTAGATGACATAATAAAAGACCCACACAATATTGCTCATTCCAATCGTTCACGAAAATTGTTTATGGATCCGAACTTCGTCTGCGTGTCCGAAAACAAAACAGAGTAGCGACAGTTACGAAACTTCGTTTAAATTTCGTTCGTTTGCGAAGTTTCGTTTCAGAGAAAGAGAGTAGACCTCCATTTTCCGACGTCCACGCGAACGAAGTCGCGGGCACAGCTAGTCATTAAAATATGTTGAAAGGAAAACTATTTAATTTTCACTCGTAGGTACAGGCGATTCATTTGGTATAAAGCCGTTTTTCGTTTTAGCGTATCTTGTTAGGTTCCTGCTAGTCTATTCTGTAAATAACCATTTCGATATCGACTTCACCTGAGTGACTAAGCTTACAAATTGAACTTTATTTCACACACCAGGAGGTCTACTCTAATTCAACGAAAAACGTAGTTTCGATTGAATTTTCGCATGTTTCCTACCACGGTTCTATTCGTTCCGAAGTTCAATACGAACGAAGATTATTTGACATTTAGTTTCTCTAAACCTACTCTAATTCATTTACGTTACGAACGAACATTTGAGTTTGACAGATGATTGTTCGGAATTTTAACCTCAAATTGACGAAACCAAAAGTGTTACCTTTTGATTTTCGTTAGTTATTCGTTTGTGTGGATTTTGTTATAAATGTATTTGAAATGGCTACAAAAATGCTTTTAATCGAGGCTGCTCTACCTGAAGAATGTTTAGAGCGTCGAAAGAACCGGCTTTGCATGTCGCCATCAACTTAATATTAGTGAAATTCCCGACTTAGAGTTTGTAGGAAATTACCGGCAATTATACCATCATAGAACGAACATGTGGTTTATTAAAAGGTTGATGGGACGTCTTTTTGCAATCGGGTACTGCATTACTGTCCAAAACAGCATGGGAAGTGTTAATAGCCTGCTGTGATTTACCTAAATTATGTATAAGGGGTGGTATTGATGTTTCCGAGTTGACATCTATGATGAACTCCCAAGCTGAAAGAAGCAGGCAGGTTCCCACTCAATCTGCTGCTTCTTGAGCTCGAGCTTTACAGGCAGGCCAAAGGGCAAGAGCTGTATTAGTGCAACTCTTAGAAGTAAATAGATAGGATGAAGGTAGAACCTTATCTTTCTATTCCTTTCTAAAAGTAGTGATATATCTATCTTAAGTAGGTAACATATGTAAGACTTCAATTAAAAGAATAAAATTTACTTTTAATAATGTTTTAATCAAATAGACAACAAATAATGTAAAGTAACAAACAGCCCGTGATGCCTGCGAGCTCGGTGTTGCTGACTGTTTCTCTTTCTACACACTCCTCTTTATAGTGATATAACCCTGCTTCTGATATCACAGACAGCAGCTGAATGTCTCCCTCTGGTAGGTGTGGGTTGTGAGGCTGCAAAAAAACATTCCAATTGAAACGGGTAATTACAAGTTAACAAAAAATGCCTAACACTATGTTTAAAGTAAATATAGAAATAACAGTAAAGATTACTGTTTGTTGTTCCTTTTAAATAAAATAAAATTATGACATGAGTGAAAATAGCTTTTTTTTTCTGGTACCTATTACATTTTATCACACAAGATAGATACAATTTACTAGCTTCCCTCATTTCTCTGCAGTTAACAATTGCAAATTATTGTTTTTCTGTAATATACCTAAATTAATGGATCATCTCCAGTTGCTCAAGCTGACTTTCGAGAACCAGCAGCTTGGCTATTTGTTTTCTATCAACCCATACCTGCAAAATATAAAAACGTGAGATTTTCATGTCACTATATTATTATGTCATAAATTAATAAAACATTAGGTACCTTTTGCTACTGCTGAATTGTTTTTGTTCAACCGCTCATAGAATCCCACAGCCCTATTGCTCTTCCGTTGTCGAGTGATTCGGGAGTAGCCGGACCCGTATGCGGAGCCATTGAACACTGAAAAGATGTTCACCTCAGTAAATCGATGAAAAGCGATAGTATTCATAACGAAAAAATAAATAATTATGTTATGTAAGTTACTTACGTACAAAGTTTATCAATCCAAAACAAAAATTCCTGGAGACCTAAAATGCAGACTGCAACAAAGTACGGCTTGAAACTTTCTGACGGAATGTGTATCGCTATTGCGAAGTATGTAAAAAAGCACTTGAAAACATGATTTATTATCACAATACAAACTTCACAATTTAACATTTTAAAGGAATTCAAACAAAAAATCTTATAAGTAAGTTGACATGTTATGATTAAATTGCGTATGAATATACAGATAATTTTGGTAGTCATAAGTTACCACCCATCGTGGGCATGAAATAGTAGTTTTCAATTTAGTTGGTTAACAATAACCGTGAAAGGGTGTTTTATAGTGTATCGGTGAATTTCGTAGGAAATTTAAAAAAAATCTGTATATTTATCTTTTCTGCATGAATATTACAAGAAATATTAATTAAACCACATGTTCATTGTAAAATTTAAAAATAAACCAAAATAGTTTGTAGATTTTAAGTTAAAGTAAAAACCGTAACTAACTTTAGATGACATAATAAAAGACCCACACAATATTGCTCATTCCAATCGTTCACGAAAATTGTTTATGGATCCGAACTTCGTCTGCGTGTCCGAAAACAAAACAGAGTAGCGACAGTTACGAAACTTCGTTTAAATTTCGTTCGTTTGCGAAGAAAGAGAGTAGACCTCCAGGAGGTCTACTCTCTTTCTCTGAAACGAAACTTCGCAAACGAACGAAATTTAAACGAAGTTTCGTAACTGTCGCTACTCTGTTTTGTTTTCGGACACGCAGACGAAGTTCGGATCCATAGACAATTTTCGTGAACGATTGGAATGAACAATATTGTGTGGGTCTTTTATGATGTCATCTAAAGTTAGTTACGGTTTTTACTTTAATTTAAAATCTACAAACTATTTTGCTTTATTTTTAAATTTTACAGTGAACATGTGGTTTAATTAATATTTCTTGTAATATTCATGCAGAAAAGATAAATATACAGATTTTTTTTAAATTTCCTACGAAATTCACCGATACACTATAAAACACCCTTTCACGGTTATTGTTAACCAACTAAATTGAAAACTACTATTTCATGCCCACGATGGGTGGTAACTTATGACTACCAAAATTATCTGTATATTCATACGCAATTTAATCATAACATGTCAACTTACATATAAGATTTTTTGTTTGAATTCCTTTAAAATGTCAAATTGTGAAGTTTGTATTGTGATAATAAATCATGTTTTCAAGTGCTTTTTTACATACTTCGCAATAGCGATACACATTCCGTCAGAAAGTTTCAAGCCGTACTTTGTTGCAGTCTACATTACATTTTAGGTCTCCAGGAATTTTTGTTTTGGATTGATAAACTTTGTACGTAAGTACCTAACTTACATAACATAATTATTTATTTTTTCGTTATGAATACTATCTCTTTCATCGATTTACTGAGGTGAACATCTTTTCAGTGTTCAATGACTCCGCATACGGGTCCGGCTACTCCCGAATCACTCGACAACGGAAGAGCAATAGGGCTGTGGGATTCTATGAGCGGTTGAACAAAAACAATTCAGCAGTAGCAAAAGGTACCTAATGTTTTATTAATAATTTATGACATAATAATATAGTGACATGAAAATCTCACGTTTTTATATTTTGCAGGTATGGGTTGATAGAAAACAAATAGCCAAGCTGCTGGTTCTCGAAAGTCAGCTTGAGCAACTGGAGATGATCCATTAATTTAGGTATATTACAGAAAAACAATAATTTGCAATTGTTAACTGCAGAGAAATGAGGGAAGCTAGTAAATTGTATCTATCTTGTGTGATAAAATGTAATAGGTACCAGAAAAAAAAGCTATTTTCACTCATGTCATAATTTTATTTTATTTAAAAGGAACAACAAACAGTAATCTTTACTGTTATTTCTATATTTACTTTAAACATAGTGTTAGGCATTTTTTGGTTAACTTGTAATTACCCGTTTCAATTGGAATGTTTTTTTGCAGCCTCACAACCCACACCTACCAGAGGGAGACATTCAGCTGCTGTCTGTGATATCAGAAGCAGGGTTATATCACTATAAAGAGGAGTGTGTAGAAAGAGAAACAGTCAGCAACACCGAGCTCGCAGGCATCACGGGCTGTTTGTTACTTTACATTATTTGTTGTCTATTTGATTAAAACATTATTAAAAGTAAATTTTATTCTTTTAATTGAAGTCTTACATATGTTACCTACTAAAGATAGATATATCACTACTTTTAGAAAGGAATAGATAGATAAGGTTCTACCTTCATCCTATCTATTTACTTCTAAGAGTTGCACTAATACAGCTCTTGCCCTTTGGCCTGCCTGTAAAGCTCGAGCTCAAGAAGCAGCAGATTGAGTGGGAACCTGCCTGCTTCTTTCAGCTTGGGAGTTCATCATAGATGTCAACTCGGAAACATCAATACCACCCCTTATACATAATTTAGGTAAATCACAGCAGGCTATTAACACTTCCTATGCTGTTTTGGACAGTAATGCAGTACCCGATTGCAAAAAGACGTCCCATCAACCTTTTAATAAACCACATGTTCGTTCTATGATGGTATAATTGCCGGTAATTTCCTACAAACTCTAAGTCGGGAATTTCACTAATATTATGTTGATGGCGACATGCAAAGCCGGTTCTTTCGACGCTCTAAACATTCTTCAGGTAGAGCAGCCTCGATTAAAAGCATTTTTGTAGCCGTTTCAAATACATTTATAACAAAATCCACACAAACGAATAACTAACGAAAATCAAAAGGTAACACTTTTGGTTTCGTCAATTTGAGGTTAAAATTCCGAACAATCATCTGTCAAACTCAAATGTTCGTTCGTAACGTAAATGAATTAGAGTAGGTTTAGAGAAACTAAATGTCAAATAATCTTCGTTCGTATTGAACTTCGGAACGAATAGAACCGTGGTAGGAAACATGCGAAAATTCAATCGAAACTTCGTTTTTCGTTGAATTAGAGTAGACCTCCTGGTCTTATCTTTATACGAATTTGAAACTCACCTCGGATTCCGCTGTCGAGACACGAAAATGTTGTTACAGAATAGCACTGCTGGAACAGGAATGTGTAATTGTGGTTACATGTGCTTTTTGACTATGATCTAGTAGGTACCCAACTGAAGGAATACACGATACGAAGAAATTTTCTCGATAGAATAAAAATACAAAGTTCGAAATATCATTTTACTTTTTTAGCTAAAAGACGCAACGCTTTATATTGATCCTATGAAATTGACTTTAAAATATACAAAATAATCTTATCGAGGCTTTTTATAACTGAAAGGATTTTAATTTAATAATACGTTTTTTTATCCCAAGCTAGTCTCTTATTATCGTCATCTCATATTTTGCATATCTCTCTCGTTTATTCAGTTCTTCCCCCGACTTGTCTGCGTGGGTTTCAGAAGTTACAGAAATAAATGAAAATTCTGTAAAAAGGCAAATGTGCAAGGAAATAGGTTACTTCTAGGCAAGTGTGTACCATCTTAGACCGCATCATCGCTTACCATCAGGTGAGATAGTGGTCAAATGTATATGCCTACAAAAAGAAAAAAAAAACTACTAATATTATGAATCTTAATCAATATGATGTGGTAATATTTGTTAGCCCCAATTTGACTTAAACCACCCCCTGGAAATACATTTCATGTACAGAATTATTATAAGTATAGATTACATTTTTTTGTTTTCTTTCTCGGGTCTCTGGAGACCCGGTCCTTTGGTAGGCGTACGAGGGGCCGAAACCAACTCGCAGAGGCCCCGTTAGAAATTTCAAATGTAATGGGGCACCAACCGGCGATTATCCCTGTTAGATTACATTATTATTACAATTACATTATTATTACAATTAATTGAAAACGCCTTCATTTGAAAGCCTTACGTGCTCTATGCAGAATTTTCAACTTCTCATTAAATATACTACTGCTGAACAGTTGTTAATCAAATGCTGATAGCCTTGTCATTACGTCGGCAAAGAAAATATACATTATTTGTTAAATTTGGTCCCGGATTTGTTATACCGCGTGTATCTGACATTGACGCATAAACGATTTCCATGGGTCCAGGGCATGATTCTGGACACCCTAGACTTAGAATTTTTCGTCGGCTTTTTTCTCATTTTTTCATTTTTTTTTCAAGGGTTTTTTTACTTTAGACTGCTCATAATCATTATTCTGACCGGGTTAGGTCAGAATAACGATTATGAGCAGCAATGAGATTTTTAATAAAAAAATAATTAATTAACTACTTTCACTAAAAAGAGCAATCTGAATAAAACCACAAATAGATATCAGCTCAGTTGAGCTGATACCTATTTTTGGTAATCTTGAAAAAAATTAAAAAATGAGAAAAGAACCGACGAAAAATTCCAACACTGGGGTGTCCAGAATCATGCCCTGGACCCATGGAAATCGTTTGTGCGTCGATGTCAGATACACGCGGTATAATAGCAGCGGCGCTCATGTATACGTCTTATGGAATTTTTAACCGACTTCCCAAAAAGGAGGAGGTTATCAATTCGGTTGTACGTTTTTTTTTTTATGTTTTTTACCTCATAACTCCGACAATTATGAACCGATTTGAAAAATTCTTGTTGAAGGATATACTTGCAGATTGGTCCTATTTAAATCATATCAAAATCGGTTACGAACTTTGGATTTTAAATCGAAATACCTGGAATTTGACTATTTAGATGATTCTTTGATAATCGAAATTGCGTATTTTGCTTTTCTGCGATTTTGCAGTGGTGTTGTTAGGTGTGGGGCACCACTAAAAAGTGAAAAATAAAAAACTTTTTACAAAAAAATACAACCGACTTCAAAAAAAAAGTACTAAGTCGGTTGTATTTTTTTGTAAAAAGTTTTTTATACTGAACCCATTTAGGTTCTTGGGTATTGGTAATTGGTAAGTATTTAACTAACATAAATGATAAGTCACTTGTCTCACCACCGGCGAGGATGGGATTAGCTATAGACTATTTGCTGTTCAGGGACAAATGATTTAGATCTCGTGTGAGTAAAAGAGACACATTCATTTATAGCCGATAGCTGGCTGTTCACACAGCTATCAAAGATTGTACACGCTCAGCACTCGGCACTTGCCTGGCGATGCTAGCTTGGTGGTCAGAACTAACCAACCAGCGATCATTCGTACTTATATTTATAGTGCGGGCCGGAGCGAGTATTGCCAGTAATCGCCCATCGCACAAAAGCACTCGCTTAAAGCCGAGCATCTAAACTATCGAAACTTTTCACTCGCTACTCGCTGCTCGCAAACTCGTTTCGAGTTTCAAGCTTTACTCGCTACTTGCTGATCTCTGGAGGTGAGACAGAATTTTTTTCAATGATACAAATCCATCTTTTTTTTATACTAAACTGGGAAACTCTTGGCCCAAATCTCACCTGATGGAAAGTGATGATTAGGCCGAAGATGGAAGCGAGTTTCACCCGGAATCCTCTTACACAGAGGAACTGGCTATCATACCTCTAACTGCCGGAACACAACAATGCTGTTAACATTGCTGTTGTTATGGTGACAGACTTAGACATGATGGTGGTAGCTTGCCAGGCGGACTTAGAACAAGTCCTACCACCAACCAAACCGAGCAAAAAATTTGCCCCCGCTGGGAATCGAACCCCGGGACCTCTGGGTCTGAATCAGGTGGTATAACCACTAGACCACGGAGGCGGTTAGTGTCACCTGTTTAGCACCACCCCTACGGTCGCGGGTGACTCGGCTCTCCGGAAAATGCACGGTTTCTGAGGAAAAGTATACGTGAATGAAGGGACGGCAAATTAGCTACTTATCATTCCATATGTTTCGATTTTTTTACAAGTGGGTCTACTCCACACCACCCACGTGCTAAAAATTCTCTAAAAGTTCTTAAAAAGTCTACTGAACTAGTAGGACATACAAAACATGATATAATTTATCAACGACTGTAAATATTATGTAATATTATGTAGTTTCCCCGTTTTGAATAAAAAAAAAAAAAAAAAAAAAAAAAAAAAAAAATAAATATTAAAACAAATAGTTATTTGTCTGCGTGCAATGTTTTATTTTATTCTACGTCTCAAAGCATTGTTTATAAGAGTGCAGTTTTTTGATAATATTTTGACAGAAGAAGTTTATGAAGTTTGTGTGCAAGCAACACTAGGTTCGATCGATATTTCGAACTTTTCACGTGGAAGCATGCGGGGACCGCGCGGTGCCCCTCAGCGCTTTCGAGCTACTGTTGAAAACAAAGATATATATATAATCTGCGTTAATAATTTAATTGATATATTATTAACGTTGAACCCATTGACTGGCTTCCGAGAATTTCCAATAACAGTAAGCAATGTCGGCAATATTAAATTGAAAAGCGCGACGCTGTCCCACTTTTATGGAATTCGATGATTTATGAGATGAAATATTTTAATCTAGTGTCAAGAATTTATTAATTACCGCACTTTTCTTTACATCAAAAAAAATACTGTTATAAAAAAAGGACTTCTGAATTAAAATATACAAAAAAAAAATTATCTAGGCAGATTTAACATACGGAGAAAGAGGGTGAGGCCTAGGATGCAAGAAGGTGCGAAGAAGACTGAATTTTCGTCACTGATATGTTCTTAAAAATGTTATGAGGTGCAGGGCTGCCGTAAGTGGGCGTGCAAGGCGTGCACCGCACGCGGGCGGCAAGTCCAAGGGGGCGGCAAATCGAGCTCACGAAAAGACTCATCACGTACCTAATATTTAAAGTCATTGTCATAATTAATAGCCACCCCACCTATTACTAGGTACTGCTTTGGACACGTCAATGACTAAACCCGCTATGAATCTAGTTTTCAACCCAAGAGCTAGATTGACCCGGCATTATACCAAGGACACCCCGGAAGACAGCCTATATGAGATGAGAATGGCTCTAAAGCAGTTTAAAAACAATTAGGCGTCTGGTGAGGACGGAAAACCAGCCCTTAAGGCCCTTCGGGAACAGTTCAATTCCGTCATACTTGAGGGGAAAACGTCATATAGGCATGGAGCAGAGGTATGGTTATACTCTTCTTTAAGAAGGGCGGCAATGCCCTGCTTAAGAATTACTGGCCCATCTCACTTCTGAGCCATAATGTCTACAAGCTGCTTTCCAGAGTCATCATGATCCGTCTGGCACGCAGGTTTGAGGACTTCCAGCCTCCCGAACAAGCCGGAATCCGAAAAGGCTACAGCACCATAGATCACATGTATACGCTGCGGCAGGTTATACAGAAGACCGAAGAGTATAATCTGCCCCTCTGCTTAGCGTTTGGGCTGTGCTGCACTCTCCAACGGTGTCAGATTGACTATCGGTACATCGAGGTGCTGAAATGTTTGTAAAAAGTAAAAAAATGCTACCTCGAAACCTATCTTCCTGCAGCGGGGTGTGAGACAGAAAGACGTAATTTCTTCGAAACCGATCACACCCGCAATGGAGGGTGTCTTCAAGGTTTTGGACTGAAGAAAGCTAGGCGAGTAGGTACTTATACTTACACACCTTCGATTTGCCGACGATATAGTCGTCATGGCTGAGAGTGTCGATGGGGCCGAAAAGTTCGGGAGTGACGACTGCGTGCTGGAAGACCTAACGTTGGAAGGCCTCCCACCAGGTGGACCAATGACCTGGTGAAGGTCGCGAAGGCGTAGGCGTAGGGCGGCATAATCGGTATTGCACGCGAGTGATCAAACAGCTAGCGGCGGGCCTGATGAGGTGATGCTTCGTAGTACTGAGCTTTGAAGTCTATTAGATATGTGTTGCCTGAATATAAGAAGAAGGAAAAATATTTAAAAGTGTCATGATAGTGTCATGTATATTTATCATTTAATACTTAATTGTAGGTACACTCTTTGCTCTTAGACAGTCATTATACCATGTGTTTATGTTCCCATGTTTTCTTGTCAAATATTATGGCTGTTACATCTACAATGTCATCATTGTTCACCGAAAGGTTTATGTCTAGATAGCGTGGGATCTAATACACTGCCTATAGAGCAACATGATAGACTGCAGCTGGTTCGTCAAAAAGATACCAAAACATCCAAAGCATTCCTATTTATTCAAGTATCTTGAGGTCTGGGAAGAGCATGTCAAAAACCATTGCAAAATCATTGCAAGAAATATAAGAATTATACATTTTTGTCCGACAAATTTATCGTTATGATATCTCCCAAGGCATGTACTTGTACAGACGCCAGCTAGTCTATTCTGTAAATAAACACTTCGATATCGACTTCACCTGAGTGACTAAGCTTACAAAGTGAACTTTATTTCACACATCATAAGGTCTTATATTTGTACGAATTTGAAACTCACCTCGGATTCCGCTGTCGAGACACGAAATGTTGTTACAGAATAGCACTGCAGCACATCAAGCTACAACAATCTGTCAAATTTCTATAATAGATTTTCAACTTTATAAAATACGAGTTTAAGGATAAAAAACGTTTGTACCTATACCTTTTGACTTTTTACACGACCTGCTCGAACACGTCGAATGATGGTGATTGGTCTTTAAACATTGAAATAATTTGTAAATAATTTCTATCACTGTCGTAATATTAAACGGATCATAGTTTAGGTACTTCAATTTTACTTGGAAATCTTGGGATTCTCAATACTTGCAAATAAACTTAACGCACACTAAAGATTACCTATGATACCTAATCCTCCTTCAAATTCATATGTTTATTTGGCCAGTGCCAACGAATTTGACATATTAGGAAAGAATAGGCCAAATATATGTAGAGGATAAGGATCTCGCCGGCGCAACTTTTGGTCCAATTTTTAGCCCTGTGTTGTCCTATTGTGACTCTCACATTTTGCACAGTATGTCACTCCCTTTGGCGGCTCGTCTAGGTAGTACAATGTAATTTTCGATAATAGTTTTAGACCGACGGCTCATGTCATGTCACATTACTTCAAAACGATATTTGTACTGCCGGTCGATTCTGTTAACAAGTCAAATTGAAGGCTTGCCGGAAGTGATCACAAAGTGAGCTGTCATTTCATCTTGATTAGGTTTATGGATTGCAGCTCACTTCATGATCACTTCACCCAAGCCTTCACTTCGACATGTTTACAGCAGTGTGATTCTGTTAATTGCGCTTTGGCTTTTTTCAACTCATGAAAAATCGTTACTACGGCTATAAAAGAATCCAACTTGTCAGTGTCTTTTTCCATTTTTTTTGAGCTCGCTGTGCTTGCTCTTGCAATTTGAATTCTTTTTGATGTTCAGTATGTTTTGTCAAAATATTAGCCGCGGCAGAATAAGTATCTACTATGATTTACTCGAACAAGCGCACTACGCTCTTCATCATCATCATTCTTCATATTAGCTTCTTTTAGTTTACTTATTTCTTAGATTCTCCCACATTCGCCCAGTATTACATATTTTTGAACAAAAATTCAAAAGAAAATCAACACTACCCGTGGCGGGTCCCGTACGATTGAGTTCGCCGCATCTCACCCTCAATCGTAGAACCCAGCCTTTGAAAACCTCTAATAATCCCACTCTATTCTTTGGTAGGACCTAAAGGGATGTTGCCCACATCAAATTTTAGTCTTGCCCTACTACTACTGATTCTAGTAGTCCGTCAGTTAGATCATCGTAAAATATTTGATGCGTATTTTTTTTGGCTTTATAATATCAGTGTAGTCAAATGTGACGTAACACGACTTTTCCGTCCCCTGTATCGCCTTATTTAAAAAAAAAAAAAAAGGTACGTTTCCAGTTCTATCTTTTGAAAATCTATCTACTCTCGAACGCGCAGTTGACTTAAAAATAAAAACTAGCTTCTACCAGCGGCTTCGCCCACGTGATCCCCTAGATTGCCCTAGAAAATATACTCCCGGAATATATTTAGCCTATAATTATGTTATTCCAGACTATAGGTAATCTACCTTTGTGCCAAATTTCATGAAGATTCTTTCAGGCGTTCTGACGTTAAAGAGTAAGAAACATCCATCCAGCCTCACAAACTTTCGCATATATTTTATAATATTATTAGAAAAAGTAGAAGTAGAAGTTAAAGTAAAAAGAAAAGAAGTGTACCTACACTTCTTTTCTTCTTCACACGTACCTACCTTCCTACTTGTAAACATAATACCTAAATGTAAAATATCTATCTATACTTATAATAAATCTGTAGAGAGGTCAATTCTGTACATGAAATATATTTCCAAAATAACTATCAGGGGGTGATTAGGGATCGATACTGATGCCAAAAATGCAATCAGTACAATTTTTGTCTGTCTGTCTGTCTGTCTGTCTGTATAACCGTTATAGAAACAAAAACTACTCGACGGATTTTAATGAAACTTGGTTCAATTATTACTCATACTCCTGAGCAGGTTATAGTATACTTTTCATCACGCTGCAATTAATAGGAGCAGAGCAGTGAAGAGAAATGTTGGGAAAACGGGAGAAGTTACTCCATTTTTTAAGCTTCCGTCGCGTGTGCAACCTTAATAGTGAAAGCTACACAGAAATCATGTATGACGGAAATGTTCTCCTTAAAATTATATAAAAAATATCCAACGACAGCATATGTCTATCTTTTATGATTGACGAACAATAACACGTGTAACTCCCGATAGCTTAGCAGTTCGAAGCTTTCTGATTGTATTTGTCTACTCTTACGTTTATAAAACTCTCAGTCGTCCCTAATTAACATTAATAAAATTTAACATTATTAACTATTCCATAAAAAAATAATCATAGAAATCGGTATAGAAACACCAAAGTTATACATGGAAAACGCTAATAATAAGCCATCGCGCGTGAATACTGAATCATGATTATTTTTGTGGTCGCGAACGCACAGGCAGGAGGCTAGCTTGGCGCCTAGAAGCTAGCGAGTAGCTTTAATAATTATAATGTCGAGGGGAAGATGGTTATAATTTCGCTTTACACCAAACGAGTAATATTGTAAATGTGAAAGTTTGGTTGTTTGTTACTCAATCACGCCAGAACGGCTTAACGGATCTTAATGAAATTTAGAACAAAGATAGATTATAGTCTGGAATAGCACATAAGCTACTTTTCATCACGGGAATATGTTCCCTAGGGATTACGCGGGCGAAGCCGCTGGCAGAAGCTAGTTCACAATAATTTCGTAAAGTGTAATAAAACAATGCCATTAAACTCTAAATGACTTCTATTATATCAGAAATATTTAAATAATAATAAACATGTAGGGAAATTGAAAAAAAAAAACAAAAATTCGATTAGGTACATACTTATAATAAAATTTATTTCAAAAATACAAAAAAATAAACCGTCAGTTTAACATAAAAATGTCATTAAATAAATGTACAGGTCGAGCGATGAAAGTGTTTATAACTTTTTGTAAATATTCGAGTTAATATAAGTCTTATTTGTAACCGATGATTATATTTTACTAGCTGTCCCCCGCGGCTTCGCTCCCGTCAATTAAGTATTCATTGCACATATCGAGTTTTCATTGTTTTTAAGATGTACCTATTCTGCTATTCGGGTCGGAGACAAATCCAACGAATCAATAACCATGAAAATTGGTTCAGCAGATCTCGAGTTATAAGTGTTGTAACAAACTCGTCTTTTTTTTATATATATATATATATAATATTACGTTATTTGTTGAACGAACTGTGGATGTACTGTTGCTTCACTGAGTTATAAACTTATAATAATCCTACTTCATTAATTAGGTGATGCAGGATAATGATTCCACGACAAGTGTCCTTATATCATTACATCTAGGTCTCTCCTACTGCTGTTAGGTCAGCTCCTAGGTCAGCTCCTACTGCTGCTTTGTTCTCATTGTTTTGCGGAAATTTATTCTTGTTGTACGATTAAAAAGCAGGTAGGTACCTAAGCATCTCATTAAGTAATTAAGATAAATGCTAATTAATAATATGCAAATTTTTGTTCACCTCGTTTTCCGTATCAATCGATCCCATAAGTGACGATGCAAGTTCGTTGACTCGAGTTCGTTATTTCGGCACACTGTAATAAAGGAAGCCTTGACACTAACATACCTACATAATAAAACCAGCCAAGTGCGAGTCTGACTCGCACACGAAGGGATTCGTACCATAAACCTTAATTTTTTATTTTGTTTTTATAGCGGCAATAGAAATACACAATCTATGAAAATTTCAACTGTCTACCTGTTATGGTTCTTGAGATAGGTATAGCCGGACGGATAAACGGACGGACGGCCGGAGAGCGGAGGCTTAGTGATAGAGTTTGGTGTCAAAATACGAAGAAACTACCTAACAAAAATATCGACTGTATTTTTTGAAAAGGTTTTTTATGATGGTACCCCACCCCCACACCTAACATCACTGCACAATCTCAGGAAAGCAAAAAACAACAAAAATCATCATCCAAGTAAACGAATTCCTGCTATTTCGATTTAAAATCCAAACTTCCTAACCGATTTTGATACAATGTAAATGTGACCAATCGACAAGTATATCCTTTCAGGTATTTAAAACAAGATTTTTTCAAAGCGATTCATAAATGACGGAGTTATGATTATGAGGTAACAAACATAAAAAAAATAAACCGAATT
The DNA here is from genome assembly GCA_963859965.1 of Ceramica pisi. Taxonomy (NCBI): domain Eukaryota; kingdom Metazoa; phylum Arthropoda; class Insecta; order Lepidoptera; family Noctuidae; genus Ceramica; species Ceramica pisi. The sequence continues at coordinate 16,231,437 of OY982527.1, forward strand.
GAGAACCTCCTACTTTTTGGGAAGTCGGTTAAAAAAAAAGATAAAATGATAAAATTATTTTATCGTTACCATAACTATAGGTAATCGTCACCATTACCTATTTCTTTTTTGTTCAGAGAAAAAATATTGAGACTCAACGTGCATTTGAAAGGCAAAAAATAGAAATAAAAAGTCACCTTAGCAAGGTACCAGGTTATTTATCTATATACATAAAAGGCAAACCAGACTTATACCTATATCAACGCACAGCCGAAACTACTGGTTGTAGAAAACTGAAACGTTGCATGTGGGCCGAGTCACCCGCGTCCGAAGGAGAATACTTCAACGAATCCCTACACGTGGTCCCCGGGTGGTGCTAAACACACTAACCGCCGACCCGTGGTCTAGTCATCTAGTGGTTATACCACCTGATTCAGACCCAGAGGTCCCGGGTTCGATTCCCAGCGGAGGCAAATTTTTTGCTCGGTTTGGTTGGTGGTAGGGACTTGTTCTAAGTCCGCCTGGCAAGCTACCACCATCTTATCTAAGTCTGTCGCCATAACAAAAATGTTAACAGCATTGTTGTGTTGCGGCAGTTAGAGGTATGATAGCCAGTTCCTCTGTGTAAGAGGATTCCGGGTGAAACTAGCTTCCATCTTCGGCCGTATCATCACTTTCCATCAGGTGTGATTTGGGCCAAGAGCTTCCCCGTTTTGGTAAAAAAAAAATATATATATATATATATATAGCATGGGTTTCCCGAAATTCCGACGGGAACGGGAAACAATGGGATATGCGCGTACGAAATCGCGTGGGAAAGCTAGTTCTACAATAAAAAATAATGGACCTACTAGCATCCCTTGGGAACTCCGCAACGGGCTAAACTGTAATAATGACAGTTTCATCTCAGCAGTGTATGAGGGGTATGCGGGTTTAAAAAGGCCATCAGTAGAATCATTATTAAAATCATAATATTAACCACACAACAATCTGTCAAATTTGTACACCTACGACTACGAAATGTTTTTATAAACTGTAAACAACGTACTGATTTTAGTGATTTCTCTCTAACTCTACCTCTAGTTATTAATTCATAAAGTCAGTGCACTGTATTAAAAATATTAATAAAGGGATTTAGACTTTTTCCGACCGCGTTTATTTAATTTATATCTAAACCAGTTTATAGAAGCTACGTTTTAAAAAGAAAAGGGAAACAGCTATTCCTTACTGTATGTCGTCTGGTTATCCTAGCAAAAATGATGTGAAAGAACAGCTGTTCTATTTTTTCAAAATAATCGTTGTATTTCTTACCTACGCTACACTACACGCATGAGATGAAGAAAAGACAATATGTTTAATATTGTTGTAGTAAGTAGATCCAGGTTTTATAAATATTGTCATAACATTGCAAGAAAATATATCAACATTCCACATACTTAGTAGAAGAAATCGGTGCGAATCATCGCGAAAGGGGATTCACTGCACAAGCATGTCACCGTGCGATTTGTTTTTATTTAACTCCCGCGTAGTTTTGTAAACCGTCGTGGAACACAGACTATGAAGACGACCGCCAGTCGTTTCACACCACACTTGGGACACACACCGCATTATGTCCCCAAAGTTTACGCTACTACAAATCGTACTGTTCGCTCTTACTATCACATCCGGGGAAGTGTCGCGGAACAACCGAGGTCGGAGGAAAAACGACGATGCTGATAAAACTTTATGGAAAAAGGAATACGAGGACGAACTAAACGATGCTATACTTACCGGGAAGCGGGAAAATTATACCCGATCGGCGGGGCCGCAAGCTGGCAGCATGGATAACGATGCAGTTATAGAAAAATTGATGGAAAGCATAACCTCAAGCGAAAGATATCTCAAGAAAGTAGAAGCTATAGAATTCAGACTCAACAGGCTGGACATTGAAGTTCACGAGAAGACTAATGCCATGATGAAGCTGTTAAATAACATTTCGAAATCGGTTCGCTCCGAGTCGTGCTCCCAGAAAATGGAGGCCGCCCTTCATGGGCTGGTGGCGGATGTAAACTCTATCAAATATTCAGTGGAAAAGAGTCCGCGGGCCAGTTTATCCATGCAAGGTATTACAGTTGAATTTTCATTAAGATTATTTAATAGGTACAAACGTTATTTGGATACATTCAAACTAGACTGTTTGTGTTTGTTTCGAGTTAATGCTCACAGTAGTCGGCTAGGGAGCATAATAATATTGTCGAGTAAAAGTGTTTTTTATATAACTGGCTGTCCCCCGCGGCTTCGCTCCCGTTTTACCCGCATAGTAATTATATAAAATATATCTTTAAATAGATTCGTCATGTCCGTCTGTCTGTCCGTCCGTATTCAGCCACTTTTTTCCGAAACTATAAGAACTATGCTGTTGAAACTTGGTAAGTAGTTGTTTTTTTTTTCTCAGAATACATCTATTCTGAGAAAAAAAAAAAACAATAAATCTAAGGGGTCATTCTTAGAACGAGATCTAGTAAGTAGAATTTTAACGTCATAAATCGTGAACCGCAACTTTTGCTTATATTTACCTACAGGAACCCTCGGTGCGCGAGTCCGTCTCGCACTTGGCCGGTTTTTTTTATATTGCAATGGTGCTTGGTTAGCAATGATTTGCTTGGTTAGCTAGTATTAGAAAATTATTTGCTCTTGTTATCTTAGACTTCCTGTCCTTCCGTCTGTTTGTCCGTCTGTAACCAAGCTGTATCTCGTGATAGTTAGTTGAAATTTTCACAGATGATGTACCTATTTCTGTTGCCGCTACAACAAAAATAAGTACTAAAAAACAGAATACAATAGATACAACAAACGTGATTTTTGGGTCGTTTTTGCTCGTTATTGATAACGGCAACAGGTAGATGTTCGAAATATTCAGAATATTTAATTTTGTATTCACTTAAAAAATAATAATTAAATTAAAATAAATCAAATATTTAAGGTCGGCTCCCATAGAATAAACGTGTTTTTTGCCGTTTTTATAGATATTGTACAGAACCCTTCGTCCGCGAGTCTGATTCGCACTTGGCTGGTTTTTTTTAAATCACATTTCTTAGTTATTGAGCTATGTCTAGTGTCACCCAGCCGCATTCCGAAAAGGCTAAATACAAACGGTCATACAGGTCACGAAGAATTCATATAGGGAATACATAACCAGCATTTCTGCTTAGCTTTTGTGAACTACGAGAAAACATTACTACTTACGGAGAGTGGGATTAGAGCCAGATTGACTCTCGATATATCAAAGTGCTGTAAAGTTAACTCGAGAAGATCAGAACCAATCCGAACCTATCCTACAGCTTTGCAACCGTATTTTCCTGGACTGTTCCTCGCTGTACTGGAGGATGTATTCAATATTTCGGGCCGAAGCTGTCTAGTCATAAACATCAGTGGCGAGAACCACAGTCACCCACGTATTCACGGCTGAGTCTATGGAGGATGTCAGTATAATGCAGAATGACTCACACAGTAGGTACTCGTAGCATCCGAAAAACAAAACAACATTGAAAGTTGTGTTTATTTAAGAAAACTAACCAACTAAGTCCAACTTCAATATACCAACCGTTGTATAGATATCTATGCGAAAGTATCTGGCTAGTGCGTGATGCCAGTTGTGCTGTTACGTGGTACCTCATTAGATGGCTGAAAGTCACCCAAAGCGCAATGCAGATGGAATCAAGAAATCAGAATTTAAAGATCTGAGGAGAGCCCAGGTTACTTTCGGAATGTGGGCCAATTTTTATTATCTTGAGGCAGCGGAGCATAGCATATTGCTTTTAGAACGGACGACCGGTAGGGCTAAAAGTTTCTTTGGTGGTGGCCGGAGGGCGTAGCAGAAGCCTGTAACGAGAATAAAATGTGACTCGGGTTAATCTAAACCCCAACCCTGTCTCACCTTTTTTAAAGTACTTACTTAGTTATTATTCTTCCAGGGGTTTCCGACAAAGTGATATTCTAATAGCAATAACGATTGTAAAAAAAGTTTTTTTGTTTAATTTGGACGTCGCGTCGGTTGTATTTTTATGTTAAAAGTTTTAGTGGTACTCTACACCTTAGGCTCAACGCACACCAAAAGAGCGTCGAAGCGCAGCGAAGCGGAGTGCAGTTTTAGTGTCATATGAATTTTAACTTTATTTTCATTACTATAATACTTACTATCGCATGAGAATCTCGAACGAGTCGCGTGAATGCCCGCGGCGCCGCGGGAATTCTGGCGAATTCCTTCTCTACAGAGCGGGTCGCTGCGCTTCGCTGCCCTTCGCCGCTCTTTCGGTGTGAGTTGACCCTAACAACACCACTGGAAAATCGCAGGAAAGGAAAAAACGTAATTTCGTATATTAGGATGACAAAAAACCGTGATCCAAGTAAACAAATTCCAGCTATTTTGTTTTAAAAACCAAATTACTAAACCGATTTTGATGAAATTTAAAGGGGACCAATCGGGAAGTATAATTTCACATAAAACAAGATTTTTTCAAATCGGTTCATAATTGACGGATTTTTTTTTTTTATTTTTTTTTATTCAAAACGGGGAAACTCTTGGCCCAAATCTCACCTGATGGAAAGTGATGATTAGGCCGAAGATGGAAGCGAGTTTCACCCGGAATCCTCTAACATAGAGGAACTGGCTATCATACCTCTAAATGCCGTAACACAACAATGCTGTTAACATTGTTGCTATGGCGACAGACTTAGACATGATGGTGGTAGCTTGCCAGGCGGACTTAGAAGTCCTACCACCAACCAAACCGAGCAAAAAATTTGCCCCCACTGGGAATTGAACCCGGGACCTCTGGGTCTGAATCGAGTGGTATAACCACTAGACCACGGAGGCGGTTAGTGTCACCTGTTTAGCACCACCCGGGGACCACGTGTAGGGATTCGCTGAAGGGTATTCTCCTACGGACGCGGGTGACTCGGCCCCCAAACTAACTAACAGAGTTATGAGGAAACAAACAAAAATTTTTCAATTTGGTTATATAACCAAATTGAGAACCTCCTCCTTTATTTGAAGTCGGTTAAAAAGGGTGGCAAAGGGTGACATGCGCTACCGAAGTGACATGCGGTCAATCCCTCAGATATTACTTTTCGACAATCCCTATCACTGATTGGTCTAGAGAGCCACCGCCGCGCGCCGCGCGCCGCAGGGCAGTCTTGTCTGTATCGACTGCACTTACGGTTACGTCAGCACAGACACCAGCACATAAACTACAACAATCTGTCAAATTTCTTCAATAGATTCTTCAACTTTATCGTTCATGGTTCATCGGGAAAATTTTACAGTTTCGGGTAGCTTGACGTGCTTGTACATAACTTTATATTCAATATTTCCGCTGCATCAGATTGACTGCCTTGTATTCTTTGTTCTAGAAATTTTCTGTGATTAACTGAATGTATTGATTACTTACCTAACTAGCTAACGATGAAAAATATTGTTTTAAATTACCTATGAGTGTTAATTCTAATTTATTTCGTAGTTATCTAATGCATTCATCTGACTCATCATCGCTGTACAAGAAAACATCAAATATCGTTTTTAATTTCTGAAACACGGTGTACCTACTGTTTTTTTCACATTTTATAGATCTTTCAGGCGATGGAGACTTCCACAAGGATACAACGCTGGATACACGGCTCTCTTTCCTGGAAAATCGCTTGAAGTCTGTGCAGAGTGGCGTGGACTCCATCGTGGCCACCATAGCCGAGGTCAAGAACAGACAGTACAATAGAGCGTCTCCAAGCAAGTAAGTTCATTTAATTTTGGTGGCTGAACAAGAATTTTGACTGCTTACAATTTACATTAAAAAACTAATGTGGCGGCCGCATCTTCATTAGTATTTTGGTACAAATCGGCAAGTTGCGTCTGCTCAAGGGCGCCGGCAGGGGTGTTTCCAAGGGATAGGAAAGGTTTTGTTTCTTTTGTGCATTCACACAGAGACATACCTATAGAACTAACTTGGTCGACTTATACAGAGACGCTTGAGAACTAAAGCAGATGGGTGCAAGGCCGAGCGCCAGGTTTTGCTAGGTTATCTTTTACAGGGCCGGCTTTAATTAACCATCTAAGCGCCCCGGGCGAGACTAGAATTTGGTGCCCATTTCAATATAATAATAATAAAAATAACTCATTTAGGAAAGCCTTTACACCCAACCACCATCTAGCTTCACCCCCAAAATAAGCTCATAAACGTACCATTTCCCCTATTTGGCATTTTGGTTTTCGTGTAGTGAGTGTTGTTTAAGTTTATAAAAATTGCGTTTGCCAGTTGCAACAGTCACTGGTATTGTTGATTACGCAGCGATATTCAGGGATATAATAATTCTTGAAGCTTTAATAAAGTTGTTTCGATAGGTGTTGTGTTAGACCTGAAACTTTCATCGCACAACAAATCTCCATCAACGTCTGAGTTTTTCTTAATATCAAAAGAAATATGTTACTCAAAATTACGCGCAGCGGCCTGAATTAAACACAATTCCTTAAAATTGGGCTCAGACCCAGATCCAACGATATTTGAAAACATAGACAAAATAAATTGCTCTTGTATCAAAATGTTTCTATAAAATAAACAAAGCATTTAGGGTGGTATTCAGTTTCATTAGTCTGTCATAATTTGATGTTCCCACGGTCACTTGAGAACGTATTGTATTATGCCTATAATCAATAACGATTTGAATGTTTCAATTTCTATTTGATAACTCTTTCCGGGTGGTATTGGATTGATACCATCCGAAAGTGTAGCTGATGGTACCAAATTCTGGGAAGAAACAACACATGGCAAACTAAAGGAGCTCTCATTTTAACTAATTTGTTTTATAAGTCTGAAAACTAAATCGTATCTGATAATTTCTCAAAAATCAAATTACAGCTATCAATAAATTTATTTCGGAAGAATCCATATGCATTATGCCAGATGTTGATGAAAATTAAAACTGCAACGTTGATTTTTTGGAAATAAATCAGTTCATGTTTTTTTTAATTATTTTGTGTTTTGTTATAAATGAGGTCTTTCGTTCTTTATGTAAAAACGGGCTGGAGACTCCTTTCAGTATTTATTGATATTCCTAATAGTAGTTTTGGATGTAGCACACTGCCACACGGCCGTAGCTAGGGGGGGGGGCATTGTGGGGCAATGCCCTACCTTGAAATTACAATACCCTACCTTAAAAATACCAAAAACTAAGATACTATTGTTCAATTGTTTGTTTATAGCTTGAGATAAAAAAAAATGTAGCGATAGGTATCTAAACTTTTCCGAACATACCACAGTCGACTGACCTAGAGGTCAGTGATTATACATAATGATTGATCTAAATCAAAAAAATATCATAAATGATCTGCTCCGAAGCACGGGCTCTTAGGAGCCCGTGCTTCGGAGCAGATCATTTATGATATTTTTTTTTACTTCCGCCCCCTGTAAACAATGCTGCCCTACCTCAAATTCGACTCTAGCTACAACCCTGCACTGCCATGAAGGCACACTTTAATAATTCAGCCTGTGGATTATGGAGAAAATCGATAGTAGGTAAGTACTAAAATAGACAGCGGATGTCGCAGTCACAATAAGCAGGTTAGTGGATGCTCCGCTCGGGTATCGACGTCGGAGGTCGTTGTACAAAACGCTGACTGACTGCAGACATTAGGAAATCCAATCTTTCCTGTAACGGTTACTATACTGCACGTTGAGTTCGAATTCGTGAGATGTCGCATCAATTTGTAGACGATGTTTTCTTGCAATGTTTTATTCTATAACTTCTGAATTAGTATTCTGTATCAAAATTATTGTGGCCAGTTCAATCGCATGTCTACACAAGTTCATCTCATTCGCCAAATTATTTTTCTAATTACCCATTTTCTGTTATTATCTTCTGCCCTTGCTCCTTGGGTTAGAGCAGGGAGCAACTCGATATGATCAGGTGTTATATTATATTATAAAAGATAGCTCCTCACGGGCAGTCCTTCACTCCTGATGATTATCATTCACTCAGAGGCGGAATAAATATTGCCAGCGCCCTAGGCAAGCACCTTATAGGCGGTCTCCTGGTCACAAGGCGCGGATGAATTTTGCCTACGGGTAGGGGATTTTTGTCGTCTCTGTTAATTGGGGGGAGTTATTGAGAAAAAAGTTCTTCTTGACGCACACGAAACTTTTGGGATATCGTAGGTATAGCCGAGTATTTTTTACCATTAGCACAGAAACAGGATTGAGTTTATCGATTTATTCGGATATTCCACAAAAACCTGTAATGAATTTTCTAGGTTTTTGTAGCATTGCGGCGAGGTCTAAAATATTAGTATTACTTCGTTTGAACATTCCCCAAGCACCCCTCTATATCTGGCGCCCCTAGGCACGTGCTTACTTTGCCTTAAGGAGATCCTCTGCATTTACTACCATGTCTTGCAAAATAAGTAATTTATTCCACATAAAATCCAGAATTTCTTAGGCCTTCCTTCCTCTTCCCCTCCATACTTCCACATTTATGTTCATCCTGTTTTGGTCGCATGCGTTTCATCCCTGCTCATTTCTTGCCAACGCCACTTTCAATCTTTCTCTAACAACTCACAATCTCCACATTCTCATCTTCGCTACGTGCAAGTACGCCGCTTCCATCCGTCTTCCATTGCGCGAGGCCCACCTGCATTGCGTTGCATTATAGTACGAAAGGTCTTGCTGTCATAATGATTGTCCCTATAGATATAATAAATTTTCCCTTTTAAAAAAATGAAATCAATTCTCTCTCTTTTCTCTCAATATTCTGAAACAGACGCTGTCTACCTTTGTCTGTTTCTATGTCCGCTTCCACGCAACGGACTTTGATAGGTACAGTTTTTACTAAAAGGAAGATCGGTCAAAAGGGAAGGTTACTTATTGTATGTAATTTGCAACCGTGGGAAGCCGGGTTGGATCTTTAGTTTATATTATTTTACTAGCTTTTGCTCTCGAGTTCATACTTGTAGGTAGATCCCGTTTTTTCCCGTTCCCATAGGAATTTTGGGAAATCCTCTCTTAGCTCCCCTACAAGACCTTCCAAATTTCAGCTTTCTACGACCAGCAGTTTCGACCGTGCGTTGTCTAGTAACGGATTTTTTTTTACAAATTATGATGTTTTAACTATGTATAGTGTCAATGTGTTGACTTATAGTAGTAGGTATCCTACCTACCTCATTTTTTGTATTGTTTCAGATTGGACTCCTCGGGCGCCGCAGACTCCGTCTCTCTCATCAACGAGTTCAGAAAAACGATTCGTGAACAAAAAAGTAACAAGAAATGTGACTGCAGGTAAGTAGTCCCCCGCATTAGTCTCGCGCTACGAACACGAAACTAAGAAAAATACATGCGCAACCATTAAGCTATTCCTTACACTCATTTGTAAACCATTGTTTATGTTTAACTCTAGGTAATTATGTTTCTTGGTAAGTGTGTTGAAAAACCTAATTTGATGGAAATCTCGGCTACAATTTTCAATGTCCGTATATATTATGTAGGCAGATCACATCAGCGCATATCTTTTGAGAGGTAACTCATTGGGTACTCCAAAAAACTTGAGGTGATATTAATCCCTACTACAGCTTTGCAGAAACCTCAACGTGTCATACTGTCATACCGACATAATGATTGAACTGTGATGACATTACAGCAGGGGCGGCAGCGGCAGAGTGGATCGATCGGAGCGGTACCCTACCGATTGCCACGAGATCCAGGTGCAAGGCTTCAATGTGTCCGGCATCTACAAGATCAAACCAGACGACATGGATCCCTTCTACGTGCTATGTGACCTCACCACCGCGGGAGGCGGCTGGACGGTAACATAATGCTTTCTCACAAATTCATGGGTCGATCTTCAAGGCAAAAAAGCGCTTGCCGCGATCGGTACGGACTTGTACGTGTCCATCTTAACATACTAACCAAGATTTTTCCCGTCCTCCACGTTTTTGAAACCACGTAATTTGTTCCTGGCTGTCATTTTAACAAGTAGATACCTATATCCTTGACAGTCGTTACGAAGAGACGACAGCCGGTAAATCTGTCACCAGTAAGTACCTAAGTACCAAGGGGTAGGAATCGTGTTTCCCGGTTACCTACTGGGTTGTGTCGCTCCATGTAAAATACTGGCTGCTGCAGCTGCATCCGGTTAAAATGGACCAAAAAAAGCATAGGCAGATATCAAGTAAGTTTAAGTAGCAAGCAAGAAGTGCTTTCTCTGCAGATATATTTCTCCATGTTATTAAGAAAGACAGTAGAATAGAATAATTTACTGTCTAAAAAGTCACAATTAATTTACTGTCACCCACACGCACAAAACGTTTTGGGAACACATTCATAGTGCGTACAGCAAAGGAGTAGAATTCCCTGCCGGAGTCTGTGTTTCCTGATAGCTACTTACAACCTGTGAGTCTTTAAGTCAAGAGTGAATAGGTTACTTCTAGGCAAGCGTGTTTCATCTTAGACCGCATCATCGCTTACCATCAGGTGAGATAGTGGTCAAACGCGTGCCTATCAAAGTAAAGAAAACTACATTCAACGCATTTGATTCCTGGAACTCACACTAGGATTCCCTGTGTCGTGAGTTCCAGGATCCTTCATTCAACAATGGCACGTCTTCGCACGGCAGTTCATTAAATATTTCGAATTACTCGCCACCTGTTGCAATTATTATACCTGTCAGAGAAATAAAATGAAATGTTTGACACCGGAGATGTGGTCAAAATGGAAAACTTATCAACTGTTGAATGAAATATAATCTCTTCACTTTTTAGGACGTATACTAGATACATTTAGCCTGAACGACTGTGTCTCATCAGGTTGGTATGAGGCTCAATTTGTCGCTTCACCTGTGACTCTAATGCAATAAAAGGAAATGTGCAATCTCCCAGGCAAAGACGTTATCCGGTACAACCTAGAAAGATTGATCAAACGATCGTGCCATGATAATTTTATATTTCTTTATAATACCTACCTGTTGGTGTTCCTTATCGGAATTATTTATCAGAAAGACTATTAAGATGCTTAGGTACAGTTTATTTACTTTAGATAGTAATATTCTGCTGATCGAACAAACGCTTAACCTCGTTATTTTATAATTTTGTTTTGTCCAGGTATTCCAAAACCGTTTCGATGGTTCTCAAGAGTTCTACAAAGGCTGGTCTGACTATGAGAACGGTTTTGGTAATCTTGCCGGCGAGTTCTGGTTGGGTCTGGAGAAGCTGAACTCCTTGACCAATCAGAAGCTATACGAGTTGAGGATCGAGATGGAGACGAGCCAAGACCAGGACGCGTACGCTGGGTACTCGGTGTTCACAGTGGGGCCAGAACAGGAGGGGTACAGAATCAGCACTCTTGGCACCTTCTATGGAACTGCAGGTCCGTATGATCCGTTTTCTATAAGAATTCCTCAGTAGCCCGAAGTTCATTGGCAATAGGTCTCGCGGGCGATCTCTGCCTTTTATGCCATCGCCTACGGCCTACCTTAATGCCTCACTCAGATGTTCTGTGGTGTTCATCCCCCGGCCCTTAGCATTACATGACCGTACAGCGTAACAGACCTTCCCGATATGCTATCATGATGATGGCTTTTAATATTATTTGAATATCAAGCTCAAGCTGCTACTGTCATGAAAATTATTATATTTCAGGCGATTCCCTGTCGTATCATGCCGGACAAAAGTTTTCAACGTATGACGTTGACAATGACGAATGGAAGGACGGCGCTTGCGCAACTGAACATGGTGGTGCTTGGTGGTATAAAGAGTGCGACAAGAGGTAATAATGTCAAGTGTACTCCAAGTCGAAATAATTACAGACTAAGTACCTACCTATTCAGGAGTAAAGGTGCTCGTGTGTTCGTTTTCTACACGATAAGGAAGGAGAACAATGCTGATAATTCAGCCAAGCCGGAACACATCAGGATTATTTCTTTGTATATGAGTGACAAGATCCATCTCTTTGTCGGCACGGTTGGCGCAGTGTTTGAGCGATCGACTGCTGCGCCGCGAGTCGTGGGTTCGATTCCCGCACGGAACAAATATTTGTATGGCCTACAGATAGTTGTTCCGGGTCTTGCTGTATGTGACTTTGTATGTTTGTAAACGCATCCACGATACCTACAGGAGAAATTCCTAGTGTGGGGCAAAGTTAAAAAAAAAAATCTCTATCTATATAGGAATATCTAGACACGAGGCAGCGTGTTCAGCCATAGTGTATTTTACACAGAGGTATAATGCCAAGTCCTAAAAACTTTCATAGGTATGATCTGTGATTTACATGGGCTGCATTAAAATAGCCTTGAGTTAGGGCAGTTGACAGCGGTGTTTACTTAAAGCTTTGGTTGCGATAAATCTGCCAGTTTATTCTGTCAACATGAGAACATCTCACCGGGTAAACTTAGGTTGAGTGAGAATGAAGTGAACTGTCATTCCATCTTGTTTGGTGTGACAGCTCACTTCTCCTTCACGTTGAGATGTTTACAGAATCGCACTGTCATAGGTATGACTAGCAGACCCTGGGAAGTAAGCCTTTCTAGCATATCGCTAAGGAAGGAGAGGGATTTGATGGATTTCATTTAAATTGATCGTTGCAGTAGCTTTATCAATGCTCAGCCAGGTGCCATTATTAAGTTATTTTGTTTTATGTTTCAGTAATCTCAACGGAAAATATTTAACAAATAATAACGATAACAGAGGACAATCCATATATTGGATCTCATTTAAGGGTCCTACTACTCCCTTAACTAAAACAAAAATGATGATCCGACCCCTGCCTGCGAGCAAACCAACCGATTACGCGGAGAGCACCCGGGTAAAGTAGACCTTTGTAATTTCTTTGCTTGGGTTTTACATTCGAAATGCAATATTTATAACTATTTTAACTTAGAAGGTTCTTGAAACTAATAATTGGGTCACTTAAATTGAAAGAAACGTGTGACTGACACTGACATGGCCACCATCAGAGATTTTAATATTGATAATATAAAAAGGAGCTAATTAATAGGAGTTTCCAATTATTAAAATTAGCCAGTCACTGAATGGTTCAAAAGTTACGATCTGGGGAGCGCCTACCCCAGCTTGACCCATTCGACTGGAGGACTCAGAGTTATTGCCTCACTGGTACTCTTACGGAGTTTTTCTGATTTATTTTATTAACCAAAGAATTCTTCCTAAATCTAATAATCCACTTTCGGTTTTTAATACAGTGAAGCTTAGGCGTGCCCAGATAGCTCTGTATCTAGTGGGTACCTCGGTGTGCACATGTGATATTTTATCATTATATCTGTTTCCTTTTAACGTAATGGCCTTTTTTTGTTTCAAGTGCCTGTTTCTATCTAACATTCAAATACTAGCACATTTTTTGTCTTACATTTTATATAAAAACAATATTTATCTATGTATATTTTAATAGGGCATCACTGGCGGATTATTAGGTCGGCACTCGATTCTCAACACCGGTCACCATACCTCCAGAAAGTCGTGGGGGCTCTAAGTATCCAGATATGAAACATTTCTGGAGCAACACTGCGTTTGCTTGGCTTGGCTTTTTTTGCACTCTATTTAAACCACATCCATGGCAAAAGTTACCGCAACGTAATCATGCGTAGAGAAATAATTAGCCCAAGAACGAACAGCTAATGTTATTTTCAGAAATTTGTAGAAGGCCCACAACTCAGGCCCCCTCCCGACAAACTGGTCGTAATGCCCCTAAAGCCGGGACGACGAGCACAGACACCTAAGGGCAAGTACGACTTTATCCCCAGCCATAGCAAGTACATGTATGAGAACGCTTTCTTCCCCAACTACGTCGACTAACTGAAAACTGCCGCAAAGAAGCGGACTCACCGCCACACTAGCGTTACACCTAGATGTCCAAGTTGCTCGTGATACCTGGGACAATGTACATAGCCCAGTCGAACGCTACAGGCGTACAAAGTATGAACGGTTCTCTCATGCCTGGGAAGCTTATTTGACTGAGTTATTACATCCGTAGTTGTTTCTCTAAGTTAAAGTTACCAAATCATAATGCAAGTGATGTTCTATGATAGGTACTTAGTTTATTAAATTTCGTTCAGAATTTGATTCAACCACCTATACTTGATAGCTTACTGTGGTAAGTATATTTTTAAGCATGAAATTGACTTTGATTTCTTATGAAAAGCCATTTGAAAAGGTTTGTAGATATGATGTGTATACAACTGTATTCTTGCCAAGCATAGAAGTACCTATGTTTATTATTTAGTCTTGGCATACGAATAATTTTATTACGCTCCAAGCCCTTCTTTCTTGTTATGTAATAAGTGTTTTGTATTGAATATTACAGGAAACGCTTTGGGCTTTAGGTATAGTATGAATCGGAACTAAATATTTTTAAATTTAATTTATATTAATTGTAGGTTGAATTAAGTTTGCCTTTTTTACAATGGTTATGTTGGAACATTGTACAGTTCTTGATCAGTATTCTTGTACTCGCTATGACTTTGTGTTTATATATGGCGTGCTTGTTTAGTTCTCAATGAAATTGTTACCAGATATAAACTGATTATTTATCTTAAATAGCTTTGTAATAAATAAAACCATTATATCAGTCTCATTTGCTTTATTTTCCTTAGTGTATCAAGAAATTAGCATCTGCACTTATTTGAGCAGTGTTTTGGACATTAAAAGGTTCCAATTACTTATTCATATCGTTTGTATAATCGTGTAGTCACACCATCAATACTTACAACATGTAAAGGTTAATCACACTATCCATTGATTTTAAAACGATTTAACATTCACTAGATACTTAAGCTGTATAATTCTAAAAACTGTATGAGTATTCATAAGCATGACTACACAAATGTACGTGTTACCTCATGGCAGTGCTCAAGCCGACTGTTCTTTATACACAGTAAATTTACTTACATGTCATTTTATAAACAAAGTGTATTGAATCATCTACAACACTGTACTACCATCGCTACATTAAAAAAAAAAAAAACAAAATTGAGTTTAAAGATGCATTGTTGGTACAAATAATAATTAATTCAAAATAATATCCTATTATCATACAATATGCTTCCTACAATATCAATCAATAATAATATTAATAATTATGTTGTCCGTGTACACGCGCGGACCAAATTTTATAAAGAAGTTTGTGTTTTGTAATTATTATTCTACTCTACTTAAAGGTATTCCGAAGCGATATCTAATTTAGTCGTTTAAATTCTGTTTGAAATCACCAAACTATTACGTTTACGATACTTAAACATTTACTGATCTGATTTTGGTAAGTGCCTACCTTAACAACTCCAATATGTACACAAATGACAACAAGGCTGCAAACCTTTCTACTGCTACGTTGAATCGTTCAACAATCTAATATTTACATACGAGTACATCGGCCGTAGTGTATAACGTGTAAACAGTTAATGATTCCAAAATTTATCTAATAACTATAATTTAAATGTTAGTTATAATATAATACAATAATTAATAATTATAATTTCCAATAATCGCTGTATCATTTTTAATCTTATAACATATCTACAAACACATAATTGAATCCTAACAAAAACGTGAAACCCACAAAAATACAACTAAGAGCACCACAGGTGTAAAAGCTGTTTGCCGAATTAGTAAACGTGTTTTCATAAATATATTTTGCGAACAAAACACACACTAACAAGCAGAGGGATCGTTTAAATTATAATACACCAATTGGTATCATCAATTGCACTGAACTGAACACCTATTTAAAAGCGAATATTCATAAGTGTTATTATTATAAAACTTTAAATTACAACAACTTACTGTAACTCAATGTGAAACATTAAAATGTACATTAGCTTAGTATGACGATTAACATATATTCATAAAGATAAACGTAAAGTACATCCACTACCTAATGAACGAAGTGCCTGTTGCACAGTAGCGACCTAGCGACCGTCCCACCTCGACACCTCGACACTGTACACTAACTTAGTACTTGAGCAGACAATCAAGTTCGATCCCTAGCACTATTTCGAATCCTGATGATAACTATATATAATCAAGAAAAGCGCTTATCTTAGCAATGAAAATTTAACTACTCGACAGTAAATAGTTAAGAACTATCGATGGGTGGCCTAAACGTCAAAATGAAAAATCGATGAAATGTCGATCGCCTGCCCAGGCCGACCTATCAACTAAAATCTATACATTGAATTACTTTCCTAACATATTGATCGCCGAATTTAACAATATTTCTCCACACACATCAGCCGATTTTTATTTTGACCCATTTAAAATTTTGACACTGAATTTAAAAAAAAATGTGTATGAAATAAGGCTAATTTTGAAATAGCTCAACGGCGTAAGTGTCAGACTGGAGAACGTTTAAGGTCAGTAGTTTGACGCTCACCCGTTGCAGTTTGTGTACGTGAACACATTCCCAGTAAGCATTTAAACTTATTTAAAAAGGCTAAACAATATTACTGCAGGTAACCCACATGAAAAATAAAATCAATTATTAAAAAAAAACTTGTTTAGATACTTCTAAACAAGTTTTTTAGTATTAGGAAAAACGAGAGAGAGACAAAGTAATTAATAACTAAGTACGTGTTTAAATAAGTAAAACTTAACACTAGATAGGCGGATCTTTCGACATTTGTCCTAAGTGCACCATAACATTATCCGAATTTATTGGAAACGCGTTAATGTTTCTGGCCAGTTATGGGTAATGTTACAAAATGGGCGACGGCTAATAGGTGACAGATACAACGAGCTATACAAGTGTAGCGCGCGGCCACGTGTGTGAGAGAGCGAGACAACAGACATACATACAACAACTACGGACTTATCCTTAACAGCGAAGTGGAGTTTAAAACGGGGAATAGAAAACAGTGAAGTTAGAACCTAATTGAAGGCCCTATCTATATTTGCTGCAGAAACCTTATATCTGAAAGAAAGTGAAACTGTGTGCAACTGTGCTTAACGAGGGCAAAGGAGTATTTGGATTTCTAATAAATAATTTATGGGATATTCCCAACCATTTAATAATGAATTGGAATAAGTCCTTAAACTCTATAATGTACTGGACGGGGCATGAGCGTGACCGGCAATGACAGCTCTATGTTTTACCCGTGACATTGCCTTGGAGAGGCACTCGCGCTGGGTATTCTGGCGCAGTTTAGTTGATTTATATCTATTGATATTCAGCACATATCACAGCTTAACCAATTTTATACTAAACATAATCTAGAAAGTTATGTGAAAACACATACCATAAAAAAGCGTTATTTCGCAGTGGCTGTGTGCATCAAAAATCATTCTATGTTCGACAGACTAGAGGTGTATCCTCTAAGCTTTTACAGAACTGACAAATATCTAAACAACAATTACAAGAAATTGTTTTTACTGATAACAAAAATCCATACGTAGGTAATTGTGTAATGTTGTGACCACGCATTCTTCGACTAGACACCTTTTTACAAGTTGTTCGCGAAGAACACGTTAAGCAATTCTGTAACAAAAAGAGAGTATTGTTTAGTGATAAAATATTTCGAATCCTTGATCTTAGGAACAAGTCATAATTTGACTGGGACTTCAAACATAACATACATATGTCAGACAGCTATGGTACGGTACAGCACTGAATTGTTCAGCATTTTCGTACGTTGAGCCTCCAACGCCAGTAAAACCTAATTTAGCAACCGTAGATGGCGTTAACTATTCGTAACATTTATGAAGATCAGCAAATGGAGTTGTTAGCTGAAATCTTCGGCACTACTGGGCAAGACGGCCCTCAGTTATGGCCATGATTAGTAACTAATTACTTTGGCAAGTAACAAACTTTCAAACAGATAGCTGATGCTGAGTGGTATAGGATACTTTCAAAGCGTTTACTCTTCACGGTATTTCATAAGAACTGTCAAGTTCTTATTCATGGAAATATATTAACAGACTTTAATTAAACCTGGTAAGCATATGAAAGATACTTAAAACGTTAGCTAAGAACTGTTTCAAGAGACGAGAGAAATAGAGTTCAGAGGGAAAGAGAGAATACCTTTTCACTTTCTTTAAGGAACGTGCTGGAAATAGGTGGCAGCACAGAAGCGTGAATGACAAGTATTCAAGTTTCGAATATGCAATACTAGGCGTGTGTTCCGAAATATAACCCAGTATACTGGCTGACGCCATACTGTTTGACGCCATACTGTTTGATTCGTTCCGAAATATACTGGTCAGTGCGTTGTCATAAACTGACGCCATATTGAGAATTGTGCTCATAATCTATATATATATAAATCCCTTAGTAATCGCATCATGCGTGAACGACTGGGCCGATTTCGCACTTTTTTTATTGTGTATGTTACTGTCAGGAGAAGGCTCTAATAAAAGACAAAAATAAAAAAATTGCGGTTGATGGGAGCGAAGCCACAGGGGACAGCTAGTTATACAAAAAAAAATCCTCAAAGTTTGATGCATACAAGCCCGTTTGATGCTACATACTTAAGTCGCACTTGTCTCACCAACATAATATGGTGGCATATTAGTACAAAATGGCGTCGGATTCATGACGTCATGAGCACTGGCCAGTATACGGGATTATATTTCGGAACACACGCTTTAGCGAACACCGTGCATGTTCCATAAAGAAAACTTAAAACTGTTCTATCTTTCTGAAGTTTAGGATTTAAAATAATACCGACCTCAGTCATGGTCATGCGAGGACTGCTCGCTCTCGGGGCGCAGCGCGTCGATGCAGGCCACGATTTTGAGCGCCGGGCCCAGCTTCATGTTGAGCGCCATCACCAGGTGCTCGGGTCTGATCAGCAGCAGCGCTTCGCCGTCCACCTCCTGCATCAGGAACTCGTCCGCGTAGCCCGCGCAGCCAGGGATGTTGCGGATGAAGTCGCACACATCTGATACCTGTGGGATTTGAGTGTTATTTATTTATTAATCTTATATCGAATTCCTCCGAAACGGCTTGACCGATGCTTGTTAAATTTTTCGTGTATATTTGGTATGTCTGAGAATAGGTCGTAGGGTATTTTTTTTATTTTACATATGTGGCAAAACACTGTTTGCCCAGTCAGCTAGTATATAGTTATATTTAATTAATAATGCAGAAAAGAAGAGATATAAATCATGTTACATTTTTGACCTTATTTTATGTGAATAATGATCCCTTATGCTAGGAAAATCCTGTTTTACCCCTCCGTCCGGGTCCGTTACGGTTGATTTACAAAAGTAGGAAAACTGAAACGTATAACAGCAACAACGGTGTGTAAATAAGTGGATGTGATGTAAGATATTTCAGGACACCAGGTCTTCACCCCTTAGGTTACATAACATTCTTCCTTATTTATTATTTTAGCATACAGTGGTCGCCAGTAATTTAATAAAAATTCAAGATGTAATTTCTATATCTATACAGAGTGGGGACGATAATACGACAATAAATGAAAACACGGACACTACTAGTTCATAGGAATAATTCTAAACCATCAAAAAAATCCTAGCGCCATTATTAAATGCGCAGTAAAAACAATAACACTGCATCACAGATTATTTACCGAATAATCAGGCACCTCTCACCCACGCGTTACTTAAATTATTAATCACAATCAGGATCACTGTTCAATCAAATAACTCAGTAGGTAGGTAGGTATGTCACTAAATTTTTCGTTTTTCGATATGGCCGCCATGAATACGATTACACAAATTGCACCGTCGTCGGAGAAGGTTATTTCTAACGTTTAATTTGCAGCCATGTCTTTTAATTTATGAAAACACGAAAACACAATAAAATCTAAGCGTCTAATATCGCACAATTCACTTAACTATTTCACTAAATATCTATTACTATGAACGTGTCCTATCACTAAAATAAAGCGTCCAATTTCGCACTTATAATAACAGTCTTTATGTTACAAATTACAAAAACACGAGCGGCGGGCGGTGCGCGGGTACTTGAACACTCGTGCGCTTGCAAATATGACGCGTGCATCGTCACAGGATTCCGGCGATAAACTGACCAGTGACCGTGACCTAAATTTGTAGTTGCAAGTTTCGACAAGAAAGTGAAGTAATAAGCAAACGAAAATATGAGTGGATAGCAACTTCCGCATGCGTTACTTTCTTATTGAACTCTGATGACACGCTTTATAGCTTTTATGCCATAGGTTTAAGGTATAATTTGCACTAAATTAAATTTAAAAACTAATTTGGCGATAGTTTTTAAGTAGCGAGTTGGCAACGTGTCTTTAATGTTTTGATGTTATCGATGCGGGGGTCGTTAACATGTCAGTGCTTCCGTATTTACAGATACATCATGTAGCAAATGTTAAAAAAGTTAAATCATCTCCTGTGACTAAACTACTGGATATTTTCACATGAATTTTTTTATGTAGACTGGGAACGTCCTTAGGTATACGAAGTTTCATTTATTGTCGTATTGAAATCCCCACTCTGTATAGTGTTTGTATGGTAAGTATAGTGTGGGGATGAAGGAAAGTGTAGTGTAGGTTGTGTGCGTGTTTATGTGTGATGAGAATGTGGAATTATCTGTTTCTTGGACATTTTAAATATTGTTGAATATAATATACATATCAATTGATAACAAAATTATTTAAATCAGTAACTACACGGAGACACAAAGAATTTTTTCAGTTTCAAGGTAGCTGAATTCTTGAAGCTAACGAGTTAATTTAGTTTTACATTTAATCTAGTTAAGGTCGTATATACGTAAGATCCTGTTAATTTTGTTGTAACGAGGTGGCAGAAAAACCGCTGAGAAAACCTGGTCGAAAGCCGGTTGCGATTACTGTCTACGAGGTTGTAACGCCTTTTACCACGCGATAGAGAGGGAGAATATGTTAAGAGGCCATGTTGCTTCATAATTATTTGTTTTATGAATAATTGGCGTACTGTCAGGACTTTCGTCTTTTTATAAAGAAGGGAGGTTGGGTATCTAAAAGGAAGACACAATGATACTTTCAGGATGGCTCTCTGCGCTCTTTCTAATTCGAGACCAAACCCCAGGAAGTGATGTAGTAGGTCAACAAAGATTGAGCGAGTGCAAAATACACCGATTTCTTAACCTTTTCCTCAGCCACCCGTCTAAGGATCCTAAAGGCGTATATTAACTTCCGCAGTTTGCCACTCAGTACAGTGATATGTTCGTGAAAATTTAGTGCACTGTCTATAATAACTCCCAGATATTTTACATTATTGGCTTTATTAATGTGAGTGCAAGTACAGATTGAGCAGTATGGTGTCGGACAAGTGTGAGCTACGATGGAAAGCGGATAAGTTGCCGAGGTTGGCCTGTTACGTTTAATAGAAAAAGTTACATAATTGGTTTTTGCAGCATTTAGAGTGAGGATGTTATCTAGTAACCACTCCGATACCATATTGAAGACTGACTGAGCAAGCCCGTACACTTCACTCCACGTGGCCGCACTGAATAACAGGGCAGTATCGTCAGCGAAAGTTACAACCCTACCCCCAGGGAGGGTGAGCATACCCATATCGTTAATATATATAAGGAAGAGAGTTGGACCCAGTACGCTGCCTTGAGGCACGCCGTAGGTAACTAGTCGCACGTCACTGACGTGCTCTCTTATTTTTACGCTCTGAGTACGCCCACTAAGATAGTCGTCAAATAGTTTTAGTTGGATCCCCCTAATTCCAAGGCATTCCACCTTCCGAATAAGTATAGGCACAGAAACCGTATCAAACGCCTTAGCAAGGTCCAGAAACATCCCCAAAACCTTACGTCCCGCATCCATATTAGTGAAAATAAAGTTAGTAAGATCATTAACATCTGAAGTTGACTTGCCAGCCCTAAAACCGTATTGGGAGGGAGATAGATGTGTGACGTCCCTCCAAGTAATCAACTAGTCTGCCGTTCATGATCCGTTCGAGAATTTTGGATAGCGCAGGCAGCATGGCTATGGGTCTGTAGTTGTTGGCACGGCTTCTGTCCCCACATTTAAAGATCAGACGAACAATTGAGTTTTTAAATGCTCTGGGGAATTGACCTGTATCGAGAGCAAGGTTACATACGAAAGTTAAAGGCGGGACGTAGACTACTATTTGTTTCTTGAAGAAACTATTAGATTTTCGATCCCATCCCATAGCACAGCCATTGCGGAGGCAAAGTATTAATTGTGTCACTTTTGCCTCGTCTGTAGGTAGCAGAACCATGGATTGTGAATAATGGCAGGAAGCATTGCTCGGCAACAAAGCCGGCCGACTCACAAATTTTTCAGCAAAAGTTTTACCAATATCCGCGAAGTAGTTGTTGATATCGTTAATTGAATTGCCGATTGAAAATTTCAACAACACCTAAGCAGCCGACTGCTTAGGTGTTGTTGAAATCGATAGCAATTCTGAGGCACTGTCTTTCTTTTAGACCCTACTCGTTAGGTTGTTCATAGCTGTCCACAGATGTTTAGTGTTGTTGCCGGCATCACTGATTTCTTTTCTATCCTGTTCAATTTTTAGATTGCTTTAATAACTTATTGCAGTAATTTCTGTATCTTGAATAAGTCGTTTTTAAGATTAAGTTTTCAGGGACCTTTTTAAGGTTTTTGTGCAAATTATCTCTATGTTTAATGCAGCGGAGAAGTCCCACAGTGATCCATGGCTTCATGATTTTTTTACTATTCGGGACTAACTGTTTTCGTGTTTGACTCAATAACCCCTATGGTGCGACTAATCAATAAATCTGCCGCTACGTGTGGATCATTTGACAAGTATACCGCACTAAAGTCAAGTAGTTTCAGATCTGCATCCAGCTGATCGTGATTGATGCGATCAACAGTTTTTTTTGTAGTCGACGAGATATATTTATTCAAAAGTTGTACAAAAAACACAAATTTAGACACTATGAAGTTTTATAACAACAATAAAGGTGTTTACGTTGAACTCTGGCAGTAAATTTTGGTTTTATTTTTGCTAGGAATAACAGAACTGTTTCATGGTCAGTGAGAGCGGAGTGGGCAACCAATGTCATAGCGGGCAAAGTTGTTTTTAGAACAAAGTGATCTAGGCAAGCAAGTTGACGTGTTGGCAGGACATGCGCAGGCAGGAGACCATGTGAGGCTTATAAATTTAAATATCTATGTTTAGCTGAGTCATGGCACTGTTCGTGAATATTTATGTTTATGTCACCACAAATGATGATATTTCTGTAATTAGCTATGTTATGAAGAGTTGTGTCTAGTGAATTAAGAAAAATGCTAACGTCTTTATAACCCGGTGGACGATAAATTGCCACTAAGACAGTGTTGAAGTCAATTTTTATTTGTACACAATTTGCTTCTAGAAGTAAAGGTTCTTTCACAGAGACTTTAAGATCTTCATTTACATAAACGACGATACCTTCATTTTGGGTCAGATTTTTAGCTGTCTTAAAATTATTGTAGCCCTCAAGGTGTAGAATGAAGTCCGTTTTAGAAAGCCAGCATTCTGTTAGCGCGATTATATCCCAATCAACTTTTGTTCTAGCGTGTAAGGTGTGAAACCCAGGCATGTTTTTAGTTATACTCCTAATGTTTTGATTGAGAATTTGTAATGATTGATTAGACGGGAAGTTAGGCGGAGCACAATTATTGAGATCACACGTAGATGAGTCAGACACGGAGACAGAATCTAAGTTTGCAGTATTATTTTGTGCGTTATCGAATTTCAATACTATAAATTCTATAATACAACTTTCGACGTGGACAATATCTTGTGATTTTCATACAGACCAATATATCATTTAATAGTAAATTTATGTATTAATGGCAGACAGTAGTGTTAAAATAATGAGTGAACGGCTATGAACATTTAAGATATGGTTCGTTGACAGGAAAACAGAGTACATCATAACATGAAGGTGTGTGTGTATATCACAGCTTAAAGAATCGAAGTGAGTAATATGTATAGTATTACCAAGACCATATAGTGGAGTGGAAATAGTTTGCAGTTGAGCAGTTATTTGTATTTTACAGAACAGTAAATACAAAATGGTGAGAGGGTTGTTAGTACCAGGTATTAGTAATAATGATTCTGTTAAAAACATTGACACATATTTAGGAAAGATACTGTAGACATTAGGCTGTGTGACTGAAGGACACTACACTACACTAGTAATTTTTCTTTTCGTAACTTGACAAGGTCTTCTTCAGTTTTTATAAGCCGACTGCGCATACCTTCTTTTTCGCTTCTTTTCACATATACTTTCCCATTTGCAATCCAACATTGCTCGTATGTACTGGTTTTGATGAATTCCCTGCTGAGATAGTGGAGGCGTTTTGTCATGGTAGTGAGAGCTTCGGATACATAATTATATAGGTTTTTTTTTTATTACTTTACATTCAGACCTAAGGTGATTTAATTCTTTCATGGCATCGTCATATTTATCGGACAGAAATTGAACCGTCGCGTCGGTAGCTCTGATATCATCATTTTATTTTAGGATCTCAGAGTTCTGTGTAGTAATCAATGTATTTTGTGATCTGATATTCTAGAGAGCAGTCTGAAAAGCATCAATTTTTATATTTTGCTGGGTTTGTTGTGACACCAAATATTAGAATTAGAATTATGCTATGCCTATGCTTAACATTGAGTAGTTGTATACCGATGTTCATTTAGAGTATGGAGAAGGTAACACAGATGCTGATGCTTGCTGGCAATACTCACGGTCCACTTAGCAGCGTTGGGTATAATCTTGGGCGGCTGCGCGGCTTCAGCAGACGCTGTGCTAGCAGCCTCGACAGTACTCGAAGCAGCTGCTTCGGACTTAGTGTTGTTGCTCGCAGCACTGTGGGAACTGCTCTCGTTGGTCGACGTGATGCGCGCCACGCTCGGATGGTCCACCATCTGCTTCTTGCCTAGATTAATAAATAAAAGCGTTGAAAACGGTTCATTCGTTTGTGGTACGATGTAAAGGACAACGTACGCTTGAAACCCTGTTTATTTCGGGTATTAATAAAATATTTAGTAATGGTGGTCGATTTGCGGTACAATAATATAGAAAAGTTAAACCTCATTTCTGAATTCAGAATTTGAAGTTGAGTATAATTCAAACTCTACTATAGCAGTCAAAATATGTCAAACTCCATCATCAAACTAGAAATTCACATGCCCATAACACTACAAATTTTCCAATCAGATAGCGGTCTTATGTGTTTCTACAAAATAATTTAATTGGTTTTATTTTTCTATTTAGCTACCCCACCAGCAGATTAAATGGATTTCGTTTTCGGATTTGGACCTCCTCGTTATTAGTACCATTTGGTACTAAGAGTTAGGTCATACGACATCCTAATTATTAACGCTGCTTATTAATAAAACTACTTAAATAATCTTATGTATGACTGTTAATTAAAACAATTGGATAAAAAGGTCATATTAGAGTCACTAATTCTTTCGTTTATAACCAGCAAAGTTACTATTTTTTCAAAATAAAATCCAAGTGTATAAATGTGATAATCGCCGTCCACCATCAACCATTTTGACTTTTTTTTTAATTTTTGGGTGTACCAAAACGATTATGCTAATCGATGATTTTTAGATTTCAATCTAATAGATTTATGTAAATGAGCAATTATCGTAAAACGATTCTAAGAAAAAATAAGTTTCAGGCATGAAATACAATTTGCAATAATCATAATTTTTATTTATGTTTTGTCTTATAATTGAAACTGGTTTTTAGACAATAGTAATAAAACTTATTAAAAAATTTCATCGGAACTGAACGGGCGTGGGTTTTTGCGCCGATTCCTTTAAGTGTAGGTAACAACAGAGTTTTTTTTTAAATTGATGTCAAAGTCCTATACATCTACTTGACATTCCTACAATGAATACCGGGCATTCTGTATGGATTTCATATAAATGTACGCTGAAATTATCAACACAAAAGTCTCTCTTTATATAATATTTATTTTTGAATCACGAGCACATTCTAAATTTAATTTTCGAATAAAAGCTAATTCCGCGCGAAATTGTTTATAGGTCTGGTGAGTTTTTCTTGAGTTGTTTTTTTAATTCTCCAAAATTGCCGCCTAAAAATCTATTTAAATATCATAAGAATTCATAAAAATATTAGAATCAGTGCTAAAATGTATTTTAACCCTAAAAGTATTTTTTCTAGTTACTAAGAATCGATTTATGAAAATTGCTCATTTAAATTCATCGAGTCGAATCAAATAAAAAAAAATCGAATAGTATAATCGATATGACTCCCTAACAATTAAAAAAAAAACAAAATGGTTGATAATTTTGAACACGAATGAAGTGTTGCGGTAATAAAATTACGTGTTATTGGATCTGCAGTGTTTGTAAATTGCATTTAGATCTGGGGATTTTCTTGTTCTTCAAGATATTTAGATTCATATTGTCATATTTGTAATCGCATTTACATGTGAGTGGGTGATATTTGTGTAAAACAAAAACGTAAACAAACACAGTTGGCGCGAAACTTCGACTTCGGAAATCAAAAAACTTCATTATCGCTAGATATATCGTTAGAAATAAGAATAAATTCGTCAGAAAATCAAAAGAATGAGCAATCCACTATCCTAGCAATGGACTTTGAATGTCCTCAAATCCACAATTTTCAGCCTCGCTGCCTTCAAAACGCAATGTAATTATTTTTTTTTTCAAGATTCTATCGTATTTTTAGTTGAGTTATGTATGAAAAAGGACCAAACGAAGAACGCAAATAGAATGATTATGTCTTGATTTGGTCCTTCTGCGTCTTTTCAGGAAGTGAGAAGTTGGTTTACTTATATATTTTCAGAAAATCTAAGTTGACTACCTTTTTTGAGAGGTGAAGTAATTCATATTTAAAACACATTTCTAAGTAGATTCTTTCTTTAAGCATAACTTATTTTGTTGTGGTCTCCAAGGCGCCCGAAAAAGATTGTTAGTCTATTTTTTTATTAGGAGAACACACAAGTGTAACTTCTTCACACCTTTATTTTTCTTTAGTCTATCTACAAGTAGCGTACACACACACACACATATTTTTTTTTTTTATATAACATTTGGCGAAACACAAACATTTTACAAAACAGCAATTTAACTCACGTGGTGGTCCATCATCGACTGAGGAGGGTAGTTTGTTCTCCTTGTCCTGTTCCTTATCCGCCCAGTCGCGCAGAGGCCGGTTGACCTGCACCAAATTACTCTACATATCAATTACCTAAGACCTTCGATTGTGGATATATACACATGTATAACATTTAACATACAGCCACCTGTAACACAACTTGAAGTTGTGTGTGCACCTTAAGCAAAGGAAATAAAGATAAAAGTCCTGATAACTTTCTGGATTAATTTGTGGCAATAATTACCTATAACATCGGAAGGAAGAAGACAAGACAGAAAACGAGAACATAATGTACATTTAGACAACATTCACAATGGTTCTCTTAGTGAAAAGTGATAGTTGAAAAAATGATGCTCAAGTTAACAAGTAACTGGAAGCGTACGCATGCGGACGTCCGTCGTCCGCATATAACGAGGCGTCAAGGTTGGACAGTAGGTTGCACTACCCGTTCTACAGTACGAAACAGAGTTCTTTGCCGCTCCTAAATTATGTTTTAGTGACGACCGCACAGGCGCAATCACGTAAACAAGTGTTACGTTCGTAGAATATTTTTCTGATTTAAATCTATCAAAAAGTAAGAAACACAACCAGTAACAAAAACATGGTCACAAAGTAACACAACAAACATATATACCACAAAACTCAAGTCAAACAGTAAGAAATAACCAATTTAAATATGTAATTTAAAACAATAAAAACGTGTAAAACTTTTCGCATCAATAGTCGTATTGCATTGAGTAAGTGCGACATAAGTATGCATCGAACGTATACGAGCGACTGAGACGCCATTACACGCGCCATCTTGCGCGAGAAGGCGCATGCGCGAATGTTCTGTTTCTTGTTAAATTGACATCCTGCGCAACCAATTGCGACGTACTTCCCAGAGGCAAAGAACCCTGGTTCGTACTGTAATAACTAACGCCTCGTTACAGTTGCGCACGACATCAGCGTACTAAATAGCAGTACCTTATAATAACAGTCCTGATGCCGTAGAATAAAACAAATAATACGATTAATCAATTTAATTTGTTCAATGCGTGTTTATTATCACCCCTTATCGAACCACGCCAGAAATTGGGTTCCTTACATGGCCTAATACTACTACTTTTGAGGGAATTATGGATGCTACTCAAAATTGAGGGCTCGTAGCTAAGTTCTGGGCTGACTCAAAGCAAGGGATCACGCCAGTGAAGTAAGGTAAAATGGACCTTAATTGCAAGTAATCTAAGGTTTAATTTACTCTGATATACGCGGGTATATATCAATGAACATGAGACTTACAGCAAAAGGTTCTGCAGCCTCTTGAATGACGTAGCCTTCTATGACATGTGTCAGTATGTTCGGCTTCACCATCGCTTTCGGCAGCCCCTTATCTGCAACGTAGAATTATGGTATCTTTATAGTAATAATGTATGACGGAAAATTAAAGCAACAAAAAGTTAAAGCATAAATTCTTGTCTTGTTTGGGTCACCGTTTCTCGTAGGAAGAAGTCTGAAAATACTGATAACTTAAGACCCCCCCTTCCTGTCATGCGTGTTTTCACCCGCGCGCGGGTCTGGTCCGCATCGTATCATTTCATACATGTTTTTCCTGTAACGGAACTGTAGGACTGAGCAAAATTGTCACAAAACTGATTACTTCGTAGAAAGATTCAAGCAACACTTGTTTTTGGAAACGACACCTACCTATTGATTTTTAAGCTTCAATTAGAAATTTAGGACTCTCTAAAGAAATGCTTGTTGAATTATGTCGTGCGATGAAATAGCATTGTTAACTCGTGCGACCGTTAGCCAGTTAGGACGACACCTTTATTTTTTTCTGACTGTTTTCATTTACATCCAAATAATGTTAGGTCCGATGCTCTGTGTCTGCAGTTTTTTGTATGCCCATTACCTACTGTATCTATAAAAATACCTAAGTCAGCTAAGTTATATTACAGACTGAAAAAATGCGACAAGCATTTTTTCAGTCAATTAATTTTATATTTTAATTGCGTATTTATTTGGACTACCCATATCAGTCGCAACTAACTTAGTTTCAAGAAAATTAATTTGTTACTAACAAAATATGCCTACCTAGTCTGAAATAGACTTTTTTTTTAGTGAGAGGCAACCCAAACAAGGCTAGGTAAATAAAGATGTTCATACAATACTGACCGTGGGCCGCCTGCTGGCTCATGTGGCGCGGGGCGCACTGCGAACTCTTGAACAGCGCCGTGGAGCCGCCGGAGGACACGGGCGCTGTGATGGAGGCCGTCATAGTGGATGAAGAGGATGTGGACGACGCTACTGTTGTCACCACCTGCAGTTGACGTAAACATTACCTGGTGCAGTGAGCCGATTCGGTAGAGAAATTTGGAATAACGGTCGTTGACCCACATACAATTATTTGTCTTAATATCAAAAAGACATAAAACTATCTTAATTAAACTTCTATCGTGATTGTTGACGTTCTCTTGTAATGAAATACGGTTCAAATTTATCGTTTGAGTATCTATTAAGGGGTATTAGGAAAAGGTAAATTTAATTTATTGCAAGATTATCTGACGCCTACCATAGTATAATATCTTTATCGGTATCGGTATACCATAGTATATCTTTATCTAAAATCTAATATTACCTGTGGCGCAACAGGAGTGGTTTGTTGCGCACTGCTGGGTACCGGGGCGGTACTCGTGGCTACCGAAGCCGCCGTGGTGACGGGCATCGTCTCCGTCGAAGTACTCTGGCTTTCAGTCTTCGAAGGGCTGGGTTTTGTAACCTCCATGGGTGTCACCGCTCCTGGGTTATGTAAATGATTTTGTTTGATTAATCCATCAATCTGCCAAGCCTACTTGTAAACTGTACCAGTATTTTACCTGAAGAGTCTGCCTATCTGACCTTCACAACCCATTAACTCGTAAAACGATACCCTTTGACACGACTAGCGTCACATTTTTTTTTATTGCTATTAAGAATGCGGCGGAGGACTGAATTTAAGCTACGTTTGCTAAAAATGGGCCTTAGTTTACATTAAATAAAACCATATCTTGATAAAAAGTTGCTGTATGAAACAGTGTACAATGCACCCATGCGTACATTCAAATTAGCTCCTCTGCAACGAGCTAGTCTATGAACGCACACTAATCCAAAAGTTCGTAAATATTTGCACTAATACATTCATATGCGCGTAGTCGGTCGATAGCGCAAGCGGAGCAGCGAGCGACACAGCCTCCCGTCTCAGTGCTAGCGTACGACTGCCGCTTTCGGCCGCACACATACTTGCTGAGCTTTAAAAATGTGGGAGTCTCAATATTGAACATTTTCTTTGCAAAATATAGATTGATTTCCATGAGCAATGTTCATTTTGTAGCACACTTTATCACCATTTTTTCCATGTAAAAATATTTTTAAACTTCAAAGCCGTTTGGAAGAAATAGACAAAATAAGCGAAAAAACATCTTGTTGTCAAATATTTTTTTACGGCAAAACTGCATGTCATACGAAAAAATCAAGTGTTCAGATTGTTGTACATGAATCTACATATATTTTTTTCCAATTTTTTGACCCAGCCGTTAATGGGAAATATCCTTTAGAAAGTAACCTTTTGACGGCTCTAAAGCAGAGGTAGGGCCTTAATAGGGGATCGACTAAAAATTTGAAAAATGTAATCAGTCCGTCAGATAGATTCTCAAAAAATATAGTTTTCGTTAAAAACTGTACTTACTGAAATCAAATGACATGTGACGTCACACGAGTTTTCAACGCACTGAATCGTCTTAATATTTTCTTTAAAAAATCCGATTCTTTTAGTCCGGTGAAATTTGCTTAGTATTGATATAGAATAGGGGTATTCTATATTCGAAGCTAATTTCCACGTATATCTAAAAACAGGCTGCCCCGCGCAAATTTGTCTGTGTCACATTTTGCATTAATGCTCCGCTCCAAAGGAAGTCTTATATAACATCACAACATGACCACTAGTCATAGCGTGATGTTATAAAGACTTCCTCTTCTACTAAACTTATGTTATAGATTCTTTCTTATATAGAATTCCTCTTCAACTAAACAATCAATCGGAAAAACCACTTCTTGTCCCTTAGCAATTAACACCGGCCCAGTCATTTTGACAAACTTAACAGTAGAGCAAAAAACAATGATGAATTTATTGTAACCCTAAGTACTGGGGCGCTGTGACAACTATTTCAATCTTGGCCAGTGTGATATTGTTCGATCCACTACAATGAGCACTTCTAAAAACCGCCTTTTTGGACTTGAGCGGTGTTGTTTTGTAAGGAACGTTATGTTAGTAAGAACTACTTACCGATAGTGGTAGTACTGGTGGAGACTGCGGCGTCGGCTGTGGAAGCAGTAGTGACCGATGCGGCGCT
This sequence comes from Ceramica pisi, assembly GCA_963859965.1. Classification (NCBI taxonomy): domain Eukaryota; kingdom Metazoa; phylum Arthropoda; class Insecta; order Lepidoptera; family Noctuidae; genus Ceramica; species Ceramica pisi. The sequence goes on from OY982527.1 coordinate 16,262,866, forward strand.
AAGCGTCGTGGACGTGGCGTCACTAGCCTCCGACACGATCTGCGGCGACGGCTGGATTTGCAGCATCGGGGTCTGTACATGAGGGATCATTCAGGGACATTCCAAATTGTCAACTAATATCTGGACCAACTTTTTGGTTGGACACTCCAATCGTAAAATTCAAAGTGATGGTGAACTAGATTAAAAACTAGACTAGAACTCAGGAGACACCGTACAGATTGATCCAGTATGCATGTCTTTTTTTTAGGTTTAGGAAATAATCAAATGCCTCCTGCCTCCCGCTCTGCGCGGAGCAGAAGGGATTGGCAGACTCTTACTGCCTAAAACCCATCCGTGTTGCTTCTAGTGCCCTTTTCATTCCAGGGCCGCGGTGACTCTTTTTAACAAATTCTGCAACCCTGGGTGCATGGCATACACACAGCTTCAAAGTGTTTACCAGTTGATCGTACAAGGATTGGCGCAAGTACGAATAATTTGGAGAATTTAGGCGACCACTATCGAGTGATCATCGATCAACCGCCATCTAGATTCAACTTAAGGTCAATTCTCGAACCTTAAAAGCGTTGAAACTCAAGTCAAATGCTTGTCTAAATCTTGTCAAATGTAGGGAAATTAGAGGTGTTGCAGACACTTTGCGACTGTGATGCGAATGCTCCTAACAAAAATAATTTATATAAAACTTCCGTTACTGAGTGACTCAATGACTGACAGACAATGCACAGCCGTTACTACTGGTCCTAAAACCTGAAATTTGGCAGGTTCCTTGGGGAGTGAAGGACTCAAAAGACTCAAACATTTATTTCAATTAAACCATTTACAGGCACTTTTGAATTGTCAAGGTCGGTCGGTCCAAAAAGAAGAAGCTATTTGCACGTTCCAAAGCGTAGATCTCTATGGAGAAGAACGTGCAAGAAACTCCACGGACACTCTTTTAAAAATAATAAATTGTTACAACGTTTTGTTGACATCGTGTTGAAACTATACATACATGTGAGAACGAGGTGACGAGCATGATAAAAACGTCCGGAATAAAAAAGGAACAATTCAAAGAAATAATTAAAATAAACGCCATGGTTTATTTTAACTATTTCTTTGAACTGTTCCTTTTTGAGCTAGCTGAGAAGTGACCAGTCCCACCCGACGGCGCCATGACATGCGCCAGCCCCATTCGTCTCAACCATTTTGAATGGAGCCAAATAATCCAACGCATAAGCCACCAGAAGGGGAGAGATGATTTCCCGAAATTCCTACGGGAACGGGGATAAACCGGGATGTGCGCGTACGAAGTCGCGGTCAAAGCTATTATACGATATTTTCAACATACCGGTGTAGAAGTTATCTGCTGCGTCTTATCATCCTCAGACTTGACATGCGTCACCAGCGTGGCGGGAGTCTGCAGTGGTAGCACGGAGCCCTGCACAGGCGCCGCTATCAGGCCCACCGTGCCTGGCGCGGCTTGCAGCGTCAACTGCGGAACAATCCGGTTGCTTGATACGTGCACTAGTAGTCAGCGGACCAAAGACGTAGACCAATAGATTGAGACATACGAGAGTGGAAGAAAGAGACAAAGCGAGATGTAAATACCTGTCACTTTCCCGTGGGTTGCAGTGCCGATAGAGGCAATAACAGACAGTGATGTTTACCAATCAGAATTCTACAAAATGTCAACTACAGACCATACGATCACTTTGTCTTGCTTAGGGAGTCGCCCTCTTACAAAGCGCTCGTCGCGTGTATACGTAATCGTCGCGTCAATTTCTTCGGTATAACAGGAAGGCGTCCTCTATCGCCAATGCGATCTGGCTTACCGTTCAAATGAATGCGACAATCGCGTATTCGCGCGATGATCGCTTTGTAATAGGGCCACATAGGTATCAGGACTTTTGTGAACATACAGTTGGAACTCTAAGGAACGATTTTTCTATTGGCCTATGTCTTTGGTTTACACCCATAGATCAGAATCTTATAGCTCCATCTCTGGTGCAATTTAATAGAGAGAGAAAAAGGAAGACATTACAACGCGCGCGAATGAGGATGACTCGCTCTGCAATTGCAGCTTCTAATCTAAGGGCTAAATAGAGATTTAAATTCTGATCCGTACGTGTTTTGTTTTCACCCAATTTGCTCGTATTTTCCACGTTGTTACCTAGTTGAACAATAATTATAACATGCATTCAATCACAATGCCACGTTTTTAGTAGAGCATGAGGATTTTTAAATATTGTTACAAGAGCGACAACAATAAATGTTCTGGGCCTTATTTAATACAATTTTGCAGCTGTTTTTTTTTTTATTATATGAGCAATACATTCCACGGCAAGTTAATAAAATGTATTAGTTTAAGTCGTAGAAAACTATCAAGTTTCTTCGGTAAGTATCCAGTTTTGCCAACGGATATCGTCAATCGTGAAGATCCGATAGACGAACACTCCACGAAAATACTAGTATTCGGCTGAATCCAGTTATACTGAAAGCCTGCTAAAACAATGCAGGCAAATAGAATAATAGTATGAAATAGGACCCCGAACAAGTATACCGGTCTTCGAAGAGTCACGACGCAACGCTCATATAAATGCCAGAATCATACACTTGCACTATACAATAATACAACATGCTAACACAGGGACGAATTCTTCTAAACTACATGCACGGACCTTACGAGTATACCTACACTCAAACAAATGTACAACATACATAAATATTGCGTACGTTCCATATTTTTATAAATATGACGCCATTACTGTAATTATTTTGTTGAATGATACGTTTCGCTATTCATGCATAACCACATGCCTCAAAAGCAACATTTTATTTAGAACATTAGGGTGTCTACCTACTGAATTACAGATAACATTAAAACGAAGAATGATGAGTACTGAAAAACCAGTCCAATTTAAAAGATCGATTAAATACCACTGATCAGAATTAAAAAAACATGCTACGTTTTATTATTTCTTACAATTTCAATTGATCATTAAAAAATGACGATTGTATAATTGATTGTTAAAAACGATTTTTTTAAATAAGACTATTTATGGATGAAGCCAATCAAGATGAAGTATCACTGTCGAGAGTTGAGAATCGATACTATCAAATAGATACACATTAATCGCAGCACTACCGCACCAAATATCCAACCAAATAGTACGCGTTATTCGAATTTAGGGCCGATTTTTCAACCGCCTGATAACTTTTATTTGAATAAAATTTTAAATAGACCAACATATCTTTTACTAGCTGATGACCGTGGCTTCAACAGCTTGACAAATAACATACTAAAACCTTAACCTTAAGAGAACCACCTCTATCAATTGGTGAAACAGCTGAAAATCGGTGCTGTTGTTTTTGAGTTTATCGCGAACAGCAAGACAGACGGACGCGGCGGAGGACTTTGTTTTATAATATGTAGTGATACAAAAGCTGTTAACCGCCTTACCTCAAATAAAAGTCATCTAAGAGCTAATTCTACGAATTTTTAAGCAAGATTCGCTTTCGCACCTCAGTCGCAATTTTTCAAAATCTAAGGAATTTTTCACATGTTTAAAGATTGCGATTGAAATGCGCATGCGCACGTTGCTATAAAATAGTAGAATTAACCTTATGATCATAGCAAAAACGGCCTTAGAAAGATTGTAGATTTTAACAAAGTTGCGTTTGATAGTGGTGCCATCAATTCTATCTACCTTATTAAAATGGATGTCATAACTTAGCGATGGTAAAATAAATAAAATACTTGACAGATGAAGTTTTTATATAAAAAATAAATGTGTATCGTTTTCGAGGTTCGTGCTTGGCTACCTCATGGTGCAACAACGCCGGAGACACTTGCACGAGCGGCGCGCTCAGCAGAGAAGTCCCGTCGAGCGCGAGCCCCGACTGCCAACGTTTGCACCACTCATCATACATAATTATATAATACATAAAATACATAGACATAAATATTTATCAATAACCGCGATAGGTTTAGTACATAATATTATCATATACGAATATAATATAGAAATAGGTTTTAGACATGTCTAGCAGACCTTCTTTCTTGTTTTGGAATCATTGGGCGATTTCCGAAATGAGAATTTAAAGCGAAGGTAAGGTAACTCAAAGTCCAATTTAATACCAGATATTGATAGGTTTCAGGATAAAAGAGTTTAAAAAATACTCAACTTCAAATTCTTGAGTTGAAACCATGGGTATCTTAAATAGTCTATACTAGAAAGGTTTAGGTAGTTAAATACAGGTAAACATTCTTGACGTGTCTTTTTACATTTTTTTTTTTTACACAAAACGGGGAAACTCTTGGCCCAAATCTCACCTGATGGAAAGTGAACACATATTAAACAAATAGACTACTATTCAATTGAATAAGTAATCGTTATTGTTGTATTTACATAATTTTTTTAGTTGCATTTCATTTTTAAACTGACTTTTTAAATAGGAATACATATCAAGATTATTACCATAATTTAACTAACTAAAGCATTCTAATATTTGTAAAATGCGTTTATTTTCAAGACAGCTAAGGTTCTGAGTCGATATTATCTAGAAGTTGCTATTGGTACTTATTATTCGTTATCAAGGACTTGCTAGTAGCACTTAAGAGGAAATGTGGGCTTGTAGACTTCGTATGTAAAAAGTTATATTTCGAGGTTTGGCTCTCGCCTGTTTCCTCCTCCAATATTAAATCAATTCAATAGATATTACACAAGCTGAATAAGAAGGATATAAACTGTGCTCCTATGTTTTTCTTTATTCATTAATAGTTGCCAAACTTGTTCAGTAAGGGTCTGTTGACAGCAGTTTATTGGACAATTTTGAGCATGTTTTGAGGGTCCTAGTGCTTTTACGTTTAACTTATCATCAAAAAAGAAAACATAGCGACACAAAATATATTCTTCTTATTCAGTTCATGAAATATCTCTTAAATCTGTCCAATATTGAAGAAGGAAACAGGCGAGAGCCAAACCTCGAATTATGACTATTTACATACAAAGTCTCTCCGCCCTCGTCTCCTCTTAAGGGCACACGGTATTAGTTCTAACCAATTCACTTTCAAAACACACCAGTTTCGATTATCAAACTCAAAAACAAAACAAATGCAAGCATAGCAGTGTTAAGACGACTAAGGCTGGAAAATATTCTATGGCTTAAGTTATGGTAAGCAGAAAGAATCACAACTTTTGGGGCGTCATTAATAAATTAATTCGCGCGTAAATTAGTGCTTATTTTAAAGAACCATACAAATCATAATTATTTACACAAATGGAAAAAGTGTGCAGTTAGATTTGTATTTTAAATCCCAATTTATCTTAAAGTTAAAGGCCTTGTCGTAAAACACAACTAGTTAACACAACCGCTTGTTAGAGATTAGACTTCACATAGACTCTGAATTCTGAACTCACGGTTTGCATTGATGCGGAGTGATTTAGAGCAGCTTGTTGTTGAACGGTCATACCAACGGATGTCTGGACCAAGCCGCTGCCTACCAGCGTCTGGAAGATTATTACTTAGTATTAGCCTCATCGGTGAAAGAAACAAACGAAAATAAAACTAAAATTCATTTAGCAACAGTCCATACACGGCACACAGATATATAATTACTTAAATAATGGTAAAATGCTAAATCATAAGTCTGCCTCACATAAATATAAGCAGGAAGCCTCACTTATATATAATATTCGCCCGAAACGGGCCTCGAGTAGGCGTAGTAATTCATTCCAGTGGCTTCAATGTTCGAGAAGAGGCATTTGCCCACCACATTTGCACACAATGTCGGCTAGTATTATGAATATTGTTGAATTTGTCTTCAAAGATGTCATGAGGGCGCAAGTTTTTTTGCCACCAAAGATGTATGTGCGCATGCATATTTTTAAAATAAAAGCCTATACTTGATTAAATATTTCAAAGACGAGACACGAGACGTAAAATTTGGTTTCAAGCCTAAGCATTTCAAATGTAAATATTTATTATTTAAGAAGACATAGTGTGTATTATTCAAGAGATCATACCTGTGGTTGCTGCAAAGTCTGTACACTTTGTGGCTGCGACGTGCTTAGCTGGCTCACTAGCGTGCCAGGCTGGCCCATGCTGCTCAACTATGGAACAGACGGTCTCCAAATTACTACCCATTCAACGTCATACATCATTAAATTGAGAGCAATAGACATCGAGACATAATTTCACGACGTTTTAGATAATTTTGTTCCAAAAATCCAATCGGTCCCGTCCTTTAGGGATTTTTTGCTTAAAAACGTCATAAAATGGGTGTGAAGCAGTACAACGTATAAATTTAGCAGTAGTTATTACCGTCATAATACTCACGGGATGTATCTGCTGCACCATAGAAATGGTTTGCGGCATACCTGCCATAGGGAGGGTCTGGGCGACCGAGCCGACGGGCATAGTGCCTTGCTGCATACCCAGCGACATACCTGAGTAGGAAACTTTCTGTTAATCATTTATGTATTGTGACTCGCGGAACGAAAAGGTTAAGCTTTATTTGAGTCGTTTTGGCTTAAACTTTATTAAACTACTAGCATTTTACCTAGACTTTTTCAATATTATAATATTGGCTTGAACTTGGCTTGACACGCTACTGTGTGCCTGCCTGTAAGTCTGTTGCTTTACTTCAATCAAATCATTTTTATGCCAGTTTTAATCCCAGGGTTTTAAATTTATTAGAAATAATATGGGTTAAAGTATGGAATTGCCGTTTTATTGTAATAGGTACTGCGAATTGACATAGAAACTTCATGGTTTGAAATTTTTGAGTGAAACTTTTTCACATGGTATAATCCGCGCGCGATCAAAAAGGGATGGAACTTTATCAAAGTAAATAGAAAATGACAGTTCTCAAGACAGTTAGCGTTAGCGCAAAACTCTGAATTAATTATAAATTAGTTATTTCTACTATCTATCATAGGGTTGTGTTATTATACAGAAAAGTTTAATGGTTGCAATCCTTATAATAATAATGTTTAGATATATGAGTATATTATTTACATTAAAAATCGAAATTCTTTGACCATCTTCGATACTTTTGTTTTTCAAATATATGAATAAAACATGTTTGAATGAATGTAAGTGATTACAAATAACAGCTATAATAAAACAATAAAAACAATTTTATTTTAAGAATAAGGAGGACTAAGTTCAACTTCAAAAATAACAATTTGAATCGATTTGTAAATAATTATTTACAAAATATAGGTACGATTAATTGTTGGAAACTGGCAACTCTGAAGGACGAGTAATGTAAGTATGTCGAAGAATAAAACAATTTAATTAGGTATTTATTAAATACACATCTTAGGCGCAAGTTGATACAAAAGTATTGAATAAATATGCGTTTAAAAACAAAAAACATGATTTTTGATTTATTTGTATCTTTTCGAGCATCGTGTCCACGCGAAGCCGAGAATGGAAAAATCCTTTAATAGTTTCGGGTACCTAGTATGAATTGCTGGTGGATTCTGCCAAGTGGCCTTTTTAAACCCGCTGGCAACTTTTGCCGACGCTACGGCTGGCCGGCGGACCGCGCGCGTCTCAGTTCCAAAAGGTCGCATCCCACTCTGATCGCGCGCGTATACCATTATTACCGTATACCATTGAAGTTCTTCTTTTAAAAAATGTGCAACATTCGACTATCGACTTTGAGTCGCTTTTTTTATTCAGCTTAGACAAGAAAGATGGATACTCGAAATTCGAGTTATTTTTTAATACGAGTTCCGACGCGGAACTAACGCGGCAGAAACAGCTCGCCATATCAATTTTGCGTTTGGAGAGGGTACTGCTAATGAACGCACCGTGCAATGTTAGTTTAAACGCTTTCGTGATGGAAACTTTGATTTGAAGAACGAACCACGTGGATGACCGCCCACACAGGAGAATAACAATGAATTGGAAGAGACGGTGGAAGCAGATACGAGCCAAACTACCCAGGAATTAGCGGCAACGTTTAACGTTACTTCATTTTAAATAAATTAAATTGAATTATCTATTTATTTCAGAAATGATATATATATATATATATCATATACCATATTTATACAACACTAGCTGTGCCCCGCAGCTTCGCTCCGGCAAACTGCATTTTTTTTTGCTTTTATATCTTCCCTGTATTATGACGAAACAAACAAAAAAAGAATTAGCAAAATCGGTCCAGCCGTTCTCGAGTTTTAGCGAGACTAACGAACAGCAATTCATTTTTATATATAAGTAGAGGATTCGATCCCGGTCGGTTTTGCTAATCCCGGGATTTTGGGATTATCTAAAGTCAATCTCGGGATCCCGGGATAGTCCCGGGATATCCCCGGGATTGTATTGGTAATGGAAAGTGGTAACAAAAAGACAGTAAAACATATCAAAATCAAATTTTTATTTATTATTTAGTTTTAGGAGGACATCGATTTTCTTTTCTTTATTCTTTTATATTTTTACACATTGACATTTTTATATTCTAATTGGTTGTGTATTTTTGACATGGATGTTTACTTTTTAAAGTAATCTAAATATATATATTATATGTTTTACTTAATTTATTTTAATTCATTATATTGACATGAATACTCACTTTTTAAAGTATTATTATTTATTTTTGATTTTATTTTAATTTATTTATCTTTAAAACATAAAAATAAAATAAAAAAATTACGTCTACTCAAATCTGTATGGTACTTTCCTCAAAATACCTCTTCAGACTATAGACATTAACCTACATGATTCTTATATGATTTGAGTGTTTCTTCTCAGAGCAGTCAGCTAGGAAACACCGGCCTCATCTAGTTTAAAATGACCATAAAAGATTTACGTGTAAAAATGTAATTTACAACCTACTTACAAAATTAATATAATTTATCATTAAGTTTTAAATCTTCAAAAAGGCGTGTAAAACCTTCACGCACATTTTTACTGACTTATTTAAAAACTGGGTCAATCCCGAAAATCCCGAGATTCATTCAATTCGATCCCGAAATTTACGGGACTAAAATGTGACCGGGATCACAATCGAATCCTCTATAATAATATATAAGATTACATTACGTTCATTTGCGTCAAATCAATAAAATAAAAAAAATAAAAAAAAATGGGTACCTCATGATTTGACTGATCTGCAGAAAGAAACGCGTGTTGGAACTTGTGTTGCCTTGTTGAATCGATACAGAAATGAATGAATATTGGATCGAATTAGGACATGTGATTAAAATGGATTCTTTACGATAACCGTAAGCGAAAAATGCAATGGCTGACCCCAGCACGCGTAGCATGGCGATAATATCTCTATTCTACCAAGAAAAGACAAAGCTCTTTCTATCCAACTCGACATGTCTTCTGCCCGAGCATGGCGCGACCCGTAGACTCGCGTTTCTATGAAGACAAAGACATATCTAGTCTTTCCATAGCAACGGAGAAGTAGCTAATGGTGTGTTCATTCTGCGAATACTACGATGAATTTACGTTTAGTTATCCAAAAAAATGTGTCAAATACACTATTTTTCACACTTTTGGCACGTAACTCAAAGCAACAACAAAACGTGTTACTCGAACACGCTCGAACATTATTTTTAATCTATACGGGTTATGTTTACAAATTACATATTTTTGTTGAATTTATTATCGTACGATTTAAATTAGAATTATAGTGTTTATGATCGTGGCGGCAAGGAAAAAGTAAGCAGATTTTGTGATTAATTAAATTAAGTACTGATTATTCCAATAATTTTGTTAATGTAAGTGAACTTATCCTACCATTCGATGAGAAGAGAACATAATAATATTCTAAATAAAAAGTGATTGGTGGCACTGTCTGATGAAAACTTTGCCATACACAGTGCAATGCGTTCTTTACTGTTACATATTATCTTTCTTCCCTTATATCGTCCGAAGTATTTTTACTTTAGTCATTACAAAAACAATTTATTTACAGTGTACGAAGTACCACCCGACAAAATGAGATGTTGGTAGACTATGTCTACCCCGACATACTTTTTAGGTTCTATTTGGCAAAAATAAAATGATTGTTGAAATAAATATTCCTTGTCTAGGTCCGATAAGATGTAGACTATTTGACATTTCATCTAAAGAGTTATTTCTACCCCCAAGTGTCAAAAGTAGAGAAAATATTGTCGGCATGCTCGACGTTGTAGACTTATGTCGATCGAAGATAAGAAGCATTTATTTTCTACATGTCAAACATCGCCATGCTTAGGACGATGGAAATCTTTCTTCAATCTGTCATTTTGTCGATTCTCCGATCGACATAACTCGTTTTTATGGTGGTCATGCTACGCGTGCAGGTCAAACGCCGCAACAGTGTCCTAAAGCAAAGTTTATCAATAAAAAGGTAATAGTAACTGTTTGGTGGTCTCAGCATGGTGTTATTGACTATAGCTTTCTCCGATCTGGTCAAGCAATAACGGCAGATGTCTACTGTGCTGAACTCCGAACAATGATAGCAAAACTAGCAGTGAAACAGCCCCGACTCATGAATCGATCTGCACCATTATTGCTCCATGATAACGCGAGACCTCATACAGCAGCACGAGAAACCGTTTTAACTCTACAGGAATTGCAATTAGAAACCATTTGTCACCCTCCGTATTCGCCAGACTTTACTCCAACGGACTACCATTTTTTCGTGATTTGGACAATTTTCTACGAGATGAAAAGTTTTTTTCTCAGGAGGCAGTACAAAATGCTTTCACACAGTTAGTCGAATCTAGATACCAGAGTTCTATCGCAAAGGCATAACTGACCATGCTATTAGATGGCGGCAATGTTTAGATAATAATGTTAATTATTTTATTTAATTTTTTTTGATAAACTAAAAAAAAACAATTTCAATTTTTCAGTACAAATCAGCATAAACGATAAGTGGGTGTTCCTTGTAATGTCTGTGGGAGCGAAGAGCTTACTTGTGTGTTGTACTATTTGTATGAGTTCCTTACAATTGCAATGTGGTGGAAACACTGTCTTGCTCGTGTATCGTCTGAACATTCACAAACATAAATGCCACAAGCACTAACACCCAGACCCGGAACAATTACGTATCAGTAAACCCAATAGTTGTTCCATGCGGGAATCGAACCCGCGATCCGGAAGGAGCCGTCGAGGTAAACAGCGACACATACATAATAATTTATGAACTTACGTGAATGAAGGGAAACGATGGACAGCAGGATCAACGACCTGACTTTAGTAAAATGTTGTGAGTTTACCTTGTTGCTGATAATGCACCATTTGCTGAGTCTGTTGCTGTTGATGGAGCAGCTGTTGCTGCTGTTGCTGTTGTTGTTGCTGCTGCTGCTGTAACACAATAACAATGGTATCAACACTGGTTCGATTGTTACCTGAAGGTGCAACTAGCTTGCGATGTACCACTGTCGCTCTATCGATGCAAAGACTTTGCAGATATAAGATGTCAAGGAGACGGATCAATCGTCGTGTAGTAGCACCCAAACTATTAAAAAAATCAGATAATACAATAATGACCTGCATAGCTTGCTGCTGCAGCAAAGCCTGTTGCTGAATACTCTTATTTTTGTCCTGTACGCTTGTGATGTGAGTCATCTGGCCCGAGTTCATTAACAGTAGCCTGCAAGAGACGTCAAACATATTAATAATAATCGATCCAACCGTAAAAAAAGAACATTATATAAAAAAAGTTATGTCACCTATATTTGTTTTTCGCAACGAGGCTGCCGGGCCGGACGCGGAATAAGAAAAAAGGCGACCGGTTGATATAAATGAGATGTAAAGTGTGACAATAAAAAGCGCATGCTGGGTTTAACATTGCAAAGTTATCAGGAAAAAAGGCACATCTGCCCTTATACGCAAAATTGAGTTACATATTTATATATTCGGTATCAGGAAAACAAGGCGCATCAAATAACATTAGTTTAATCAACAAGCTGCCGAGCTCAAGTTACACTACCTAGTGAAAGTGAAAAAAGTACTGTTGTTTCGACGAACAACAGTTCTTCATCCCCCGTACAATGCGATTCAAATAAGAATAGGATCGCCTTAGCTCCATATTGTGGCGTCATAGCTGTCAATTAAAACCAATTAGGTAGAGTGAGCAAAGCAAGATTATTATATTTTTATTTACAAATATTGAGTGAAATAAGTGTTATGGTATTGTTTAAGCTAACTAAGAATGACTTTAGATAATTACATAATATTATATTTAGCTAATTTACTACTATAGAAGGTTTTTATTTAAATTTAAATTAAGACTTATTTAAACAAAGTAAAATAACCGTTATTGAAATGCAACTAAGTTTTCTATGCAAACCATACTTTTCAAGCGACATTTGACAGATAGAGGTCATTGACGTTCCTATTCTTATTTATTTTGAAAAGCATTGTACTTGACACCTGGCTCGACTTGCAACCTGGCTCGACATATTTTGAATGACTTTTTGAGGTTTTAATTAATATTTATCAATGCGATTTCGGTGAAAACAATTTGACCGCGTTAGCATCACGTTGCGTTTATATTATTTTCATCGAAATAGTATTGTTCAATTTAAATTAAAACGTCAAAACGTAATTCGAACCAGTTGCCGAGTTAACGCGTACAAGTAGGTTTTTAGATCTTTTTCATTAATCTTCTCCGTTTTGTCTTTTGGTAAGATGTGCCCGTTTTACTGTGGGTAATATGCTAGTTAATAAAATACTGTGATTTGGGACCCATTGACACTGATCCAGGCCAGGTGTGATAGCATTTAATGACTGGCATGGAGTTATCATGTCGGGTCGGGCAGCTGAGGTACGGATCATTCGATTTCAGTCGTTCTTTACAAGAGATTTAGCTATAATATTTCATCGACACTGATCCAGGCCAGGAGTGACATCATGAAATTACTGGCATGGACTTATCATGTCGGGTACGGCAGCTGTGGCAAGGCTTATTCGACAACACTCGTCATTTCCAAGAGATTTATTTGGTCATAAAATGTAAAAGATTATATACATTGGTCAGAGGACCATTGGTCTGAAAACTGTTGGTCAGAAAACCACTGGTCGTAAGACCACTGGTCGAAAGAAGAAGTTTCACAGAAGCTGGATGGCAAGTGTAAGGGGAACTACATAAGGAACGTTGGGCGATGACTCACTGTTTCGGCTGCTGTATCTGATGCTGCATCTTATTTGTCTGATTGGCCGCGTCTTGCTTAGCGGCCGGCGCCGGGGATCGCACGCCCGGCTTGCCGCGCTGTTTTGCCTGGGACAAACTAAGAGTTACGATGCGATATCCTTTACGAAATTTTAATTTCAAAAATATAAATCTGACCTGGGTTTAGATTTATGAAATCCAAATTCTGAAGTATTTTTTTTTCTAGGGTCCGTCACAGCTTTACTATACCGTGGTTTAAGCTATATTAAGTACTAGCTGACCCGTGCAACGTCGTCTGCGTAACATTTTTCATTACTGCTCCGCTCCTATTGGTTATAACGTGATGATATATAGCCTATAGCCTTCCTCGATAAATGGGCTATCTGATACTGAAAGAATTTTTCAAATCGGACCAGTAGTTCCTGAGATTAGCGCGCTCAACCAAACAAACAAACAAACTCTTCTGCTTTATAATATTAGTATAGATTTTGAAGATTTTCCAGAAAAAAAGCCAATCTCATTTCTCTTGATACATTAAACAAATTCGTACTTTCTCGAAACGCTATTTAACATTTTGCTGGATTTTTTCGTTGGCTGTGCACCGTTTGCCTGACATCCTGGCCTTTGTTGCCTTAAAAAGCGGTAGGTAAAGGTCCAACGAGTATTTATCAAATGAATTAAAAGTAAACCGACCTGGTTCTGAGCTTGATTTGCGCTGGTTTGCGTGGAGACAGATGACGCAGGGCCGGGCCGGATACCGCTCGACGGCAGGATGTTTGACAGCGGACGCGGCGCCTTCGCCAAGCCATCGGATGAAGCACGAGGCTTTGAAGTCGTCGATGTAGCGCATGCCACACTCACACCTGGAAATTAATATCAACTTGAGAATATCGTGTACGGTGTAAACATTTTACGTGCTGTTACGTTGTTTTTCTTGAACCTAACATTTACTTTAGGTTTCCAAGTAAAATGATCATTGTAGTTTGTGCAACTGACTTTGGCTTGCGATTTATGAAAGGAGTTATTTGCTTCATTTTTACGGCGTCACTGGACCCTATTGATAACACTTTCTGTCGATAAATCACTTTTCTAAACCCTAAATAAACAGTTTTTCACAATAATATAAATACGTCATATCATAATGTTGTGACTGTTGACATTGCAAATGTCATTCCGTTGAAACGTCAGTCTCTTTCAGTTGGAGGCGACCTCTAGCGGTTGCCGATTCGTAGTTGTAGTTTTAATCGATATTATTAGTTGATTTTGTCAGATTGCTTGGAAACTAATATTAATATCGTATAGACCAATCCTTAATAGTTTTCGGCTTTTGGTGAAAAGACACTTGTCTTTTAACCATAGACGGAAATGTAATTATTTTTTCAAAATAGACATTGTTCTAGAAATTTCGAAAATCATCATTGTCTATGGTTTGTCAGTGGCTTGGTGTGGCTTAGAGGTGGGTCGTCGACGTTTTTACAGTCGACGAAACGAGACTGATTTACCGTCTTCGATAAACTAGTTCATAAAACAGTTTAATTTTCGACTAGTTTACTTCATAGACTGAACAGCGTTTAATCCGCAGTTCAGCGAACGATCAGATTTGTTTACGATCGTTTACTTAAAAACTTGTTTACCAATCGACTATCAATGTCTATGTGTTATTTACAACCTACTTACAAATAACAGGACTAAAAAGATTACGTAAACAAAATTCACATTAATTGTCTAACCAAATACAGTTTCGTATCTATTGCATTGTTATAGAGTCTATTTTAGATTTGACAGCAGTCACGTCGTGTTCGTTTCTGCATGAGAAAGAGAGAGAAACAATAACAGGCTCGGCAGTCTTCGTAATCACTCGTTCCGTTCCGTCGTGCGTGCGTCAACTACGCGAAATCAAGTCTGCATGTCGTTCATGAATGACTTCATGAGTAAACCTAAACTGATTTAAGCTTCGGCAGTCTTCGTAATCATTCGTTCCGTTCCGTCGTGCGTCGACTACGCGACGAAATTAAGTCTGTATGACATGTCATGTCGTTCATGAGTAAACTATTTTATCCGTGAACCGCAAACCAGTCGAACAGTTGACGTCAAGAAAACAGTCTAAAAAAACAGTTCGTTCATTCAACGCCCACCGCTATGTGGCTAGGTTATACATTCTGAATTAGCCGATCTTATCAAAGAGAGAATTACCCACTCAAGACAAACGATAGTGTTGGAAGTGGGAAATGATGAGTTTGTTAGCTTGGATCCTGATTATTATTATTGTTCCAGGGTGTAAACGTCAAGTTAGACGGTTGTGAGGGATTTTTTCAGGAATTTAATGTCTTGTTGTAGTGATTCGGTCACCCGTGTTCCCACATGTTTTACCTTAAAAAAGGGGAGTCTGTCTTGTTCTGGTTGACATGCCTTGATGCCTGACAGGACATTGATCGTTCATTTTTCCATATACCACGCTCTGGACACACAGCATTCATGCTCTCGTGTCTTAAAGGTAGGAATTTTGTTGAAGGAGTGTTTGAAAGTGATCTTCGAGACCTTCCAAGGTCGTTAAAAAGGATATTGTTGTGATCCCTGGATATTTATTACAGGACTCCATGTTTTGAAAGGATTCGCTAAGGAAATTAGGCGGACCCGTCTCCAGCCGGTCGAAACTTGCAGCCAAGTGTCTTCAGCCATAATCAACCGTAAGTTTTGCACCCCCATGGGTTTCTTATTGTCCAACCATGCAGGGTTAGCGTTGAAAGTCGTAGCTCATTGTGTTGTGTTTGCAAAAGGCCACGTGGTCCGGCTATTGTTTTAGCCTTTAGATTTCCTAGCTCGGACCCCTTTATTCCTTCTCAGGGAAAGTACCGTAGCTTCCCCATATATAATAGGCTCCCCGTGTTGTCAATTCCAGGTGAGGCAAATCGAGAGATTCGTCTCGCCGCCAGGATATAGAGGCGCCTCTGGAGCCTGGACGTGAGACCCGTTCCTCGAGTCCGTGGAGACGACCGTGCAGTGGCAGAGTCCGCCTAGCGATATAGCGCAGGTGGGACGTTTTTTTTGTATATTTAACTTTTACCTTTAATTTTCAACCGGTTCATTCTAGAACCAGTTTACTACCTACCCGGTTTTCAAAATTAGAAGCCGGTCTTTATCTACTTTCAATTAATGGACCCCGGGTTCGACACCTACGCTTAACTGGAAGAATATTGAACATCTTAGTCGGCTCAGGGTTCCGGAACTCTTCAAGTCCCTGGCGCCCATTTAGTTTAATTTTGAATATAATTCACATCCACTAAACTGGAAGGTTGTCCTTGAAATTTACTAAGAACAAATAGTTAATTTAAATTTAAATAATAGGAACAGTACTGGGTTATCTTCAACTCTCTACCCAAGTTCCACCGACTGAACTTTATGCTGGCTGGCATTACCCTAACCTATACCTAAGCCTAACCTTTTTATATTTTGAGTGGGTAGTTGTCAAATAAATAAAGTTATATTGTTTAAGACAATTCGTTGTTTCTTTGCATTACAACCTCAACCCACCTTGCATCTGGTGACCGTCAGGATGACTGGACCAAGCGAGATATTTACATGAAACTATGTGCACTATTTAATACCTATTTGCTACTATTTACTACCAATAATGAGATATTTGGTACCTTTGCGTTTAGAAAAATATCAAAGAAATAAAGTGGCCAGCCATTCTGACGTCAGGTTGGCTGACCATTCCAAGTTCTTATAGTTCCAGTGTTGTATTATCCGCGTTATAAATGCAAATATTTAGTACCTATTTGCTACCTTTACATATATTTTTTACACAATTTTAGGAAGCTCCTATAAAAAGTTATGGATCAAAGACGACCATCACCATTATAACGCCTGTGCAAAATTTATTTACGTCTTTCCTTCTTCTCAGAACAATTGCTAGCATGTTTTAGCAGGCGCTTAGTAACTTATGAACAACTTGATTCAGGATATCCATGGTAAAATTTTATCTATACATCAATCATTATAACGCTGAAGAGTTTGTTGGGTTGAACGCGCTAATCTCAGAAATTACTGGTTCGAATTGAATACATTTTTTAGTGTTGGATAGTACATTTATCGTGTGATACCTAAGCCCCAGCCGGCCCTAGTCACCGATTTTGTTGAAATTTCGCGATTATATAGTCCTTAAATTGTACTATTTAGTCTCTTCATTTAAAAAAAACCTTTTGAAAATTTACCTCTAGGGTTCCGCTAAGAAATGGAAAACAAAAAGTGCAGGCAGGGGCGTATGCGTTGCAGCTGTTTTTTATCTGAAAGAGTTTGAGGTGCGCAATGTACACTAAATAGTTGTATCCATATAAAAACGTACAAATACTTAATATTAACTTGATAGCGCGTAACAAATGGCCACAATATTGATTTGAAAATCGTATAAATATAACCAAAAAATTTGCCTTCCAGAAAAAAGGAATTTTGATGTGATTTCTTTTTCCCAAATAATAATTTTTACCTATGCACTCGCTTATAGTTGAGCGTTGGAACTATCTAAACTTTTCACTCGCTACCTGCTGGTTGCCGGTGGTGAGTCAAATGCCTAAGGGCCCTTTCCTTGTCATGCGTATTTTCACTCGCGCGCGGATCTGGTCTGCAAGCGTGCTGGATCGCGAGCATGCTATCCGGATTCTTCTGTTTTCAGTTTTGTTTTTACTATGACGCGGGTTGCACGCATGGTCTATAGACTATGAACATGCGTGCGACCCGCGTCACGTGTTTAGTCACTGGCGAGACGCACGGTACTGCAGTAGCAAACGAAATCTTTGCCCTGCGCGTGGCCAAGAGCGTGCTATCACCCGCATGCGAAACAGATCCGCGTGAAAACACGCATGACAGGGAGAGGGCCCTTAGGCACTTGTCTTACCACCGTTGATCAGTGAGTAGCGAGTAAAGTTTGAAAACCGAAACCAATTGGCGAGCAGCAAGTAGCGAGTGAAAAGTTTCGATAGTTTTGTCGCTCGAATATTAGCGAGTGCTTTTGTGTTACTTTTAGCTGGGGCGTAGGTATCACTCGATAAATGTGCTATCCAACACTAAAAAAATTATTCAATTCGAACCAGCAATTCCTGAGATTAGCCCGTTCAACCCAACAAACTCTTCAGCGTTATAATGACTGATGTAGGTATAGATAAAATTTTACCATGGATAACCTGAATCAAGTTGTTCTTAAGTTACTAAGCGCCTGCTAAAACATTGCTAGCAATTATTCTGAGAAGAAGGAAAGACGTAAATAACTTTTGCACAGGCGTTTTAATGGTGATGGTCGTCTTTCTTTTTATAGGAGCTTCCTAAAATTGTGTAAAAATATATGTTAAGGTAGCAAATAGGTACTAAATATTTACATTAAGAACGCGGATAATACAACACTGGAACTATAAGAACTTGGAAGTGGTTAGCCAACCTGACGTCAGAATGGCTGGCCATTTTATTTCTTTGATATTTTTCTAAAAGCAAAGGTACCAAATATCTCATTATTGGTATCAAATAGTAGCAAATAGGTATTAAATAGTGCATATAGTTTCATGTCAATATCTCGCTTGGTCCAGTCATCCTGACGGTCACTGCATCTGGGCTTTTGTTCCTATTCACTAGAGGGACAAAATCTCTTAAGTAACAGTGCACTACATTTACGTTATTTACAGTAACAAGCGCAAGCGTCTGAAAAATTAGCTAGTCTACAGATTATATCACAAACAAATTAGTTTATAATCGCTTAGCAATGCAAAAGCTACATTCGCAATTAGTATTGCAAAATGCAAAAGAAGCACAGCACAAAAATCAACGCCAAATACATAATTTCAAATTCGACTAAGATTAATAGAAGAAAAGTTAACACAAGCTTGCAGTTTACATACGTGAAAGAAACAAGTGAGTTATACTAACTGGTGTGCTGTACGTTGTTCTGCGGCGAATGCTGTATGAACATAGAGGGCTGGGAGTCGGGCTGCGTGCCGCGGATGAAGATGGGGTTGGGGGCCAGCAGGCCGCCCGCCGGTATGGTCCCGGCCTGCAGGCCCCCGGCCCACACCTGCGGCAGCGCGCCCGATATCTGCCACGGCGCGAACTGCATCGTCTGACCGCCAGTCTGCGGGACACACCACTTTGTTAGACAATTAATTTTATATTCATCGATACATTGAATTACATAAATAACATTTTATAATCGCTTGTTTAGACAGGACGAGGCTGAGGATCAGTCAAAGTGGAAGAACTTCATGCATGCAAGACTTGAAAGGGTAGGGTAATAAAGAAATGTAAAGCCATCTAGACCTACACAGTGCCATACAAATAGTCTAAACTCAAAGCGTTCTCCCTCGTTGTTAATAATTTTACAAGCTAGCATTGGACTGACCATTTAATAATATTGCGCTTTACAAATAATACTGCTAAAAAACTCGCAGCTCCCAGTAACTTTTAGTTTTGTTCATTTGTCGTCACTACTCTGCGAGTCACTAAGGACGAATATCACCAATGAAACAGAACGTTATTGGCAAATAGAACCGACTTCAAGAGCTGTCAGTTTCATAATTGCCATGTACTACTGATATCATCCGATAACTGCAACCACCAGAACTTTGTAATAAATCGCGTTACATTGTAAACTGTTTCTTCTCGATCAGACACGAATATTTGAAAACTATCAGATAGGGATGGGACATATTGTACAAATGAGTCTGACCACAATATCCCATTCATTTGTACAATACGTGCAAGGCGTAGACCGTGCCATCTAGCGTTGAAAATTCCAAACTTTTACCGTCCGATACTTGACGTTGGCATTTCTGTGCCAATAAGTTCATACTGGCTTTCATGGGGAACATACTGGCTCAATGGGTGTGGACAGTGCCATCTAGTGGCGCAAATTCGTAACTTTTGACGTATGAATAATTGAGATTGACACTTCTGTACTGTTACCTATAGTTCCTGCCCGGTCCCTAGACATAATTATTTAGAGTTTATAATCCAATAATGATTTATTACAATCTCAGGATGTTTGTAATTATCCGATGACATGACTAGCGACCGCTCTTGAACGTGATGTGAAGTAGCAGTCGTAAGCTATTGTTGCTGCTGCCTGATTCTGAAGTTTACACAAAGAACCGAAATGGTACAAGCCAATGGATTGAGGCCTGAATTACATGTATTATGGCAAACTTTTTAAAATTTATTGATTAAAACTAGCTACATTTTATGAACATGCGTACGAAACTAAAACTGAAGCTGATAAATTATTACTGTAGTTCAGGCCTTAACAATTATAAAATTACAATTATGAACAAATTGGAAGAATTTTTTGTTGTATATAATGCTAGACGAAAAGACGGAGTTTAAAAGAACTAAACGTCACATGACTCATTTTAGTGTTTGTTTCTGAAGCGTGCGGCTGTAAGTTGCACTTACCTGCTTCTTATTAAATATTCAACTCCTTTTTACTAAATTGAGAATTTGTAATTTAAATTCAGAAATTAACTTAGCTTTAGAATAGGAGAACTCTCGATCCTCGATTTATTTTTATTTTTGAGCTCCATATTAATTAAAATGTTCATATTAAGCTTGCTACTGGATACACAAAATAATTGACTTATCGACGTCTTAAAATTGTTTTCCTGGCTTTTATTTTAAGTAAACAATCAATCCAAAAAAACAGAAATAGAAATGAAATCGCTTTGAGCTGCAATGCATCTATTCTAAACATATTCGCCAATGCATGTAACTTACAAATATGTACTAAATAAGCCTAACAATTAAAATGTTCATATTAAGCTTGCTACTGGATACACAAAATAATTGACTTACAGACGTCTTAAAATTGTTTTCCTGGCTTTTATTTTAAGTAAACAATCAATCCAAAAAACAGAAATAGAAATGAAATCGCTTTGAGCTGCAATGCATCTATTCTAAACATATTCGCCAATGCATGAAACTTACAAATATGTACTAAATAAGCATAACACACTTAAAACATGTAAACTGACTATTCGTCAATTTTCCAAACATTTATATCCATTTTCACACTTTGTTTAATAATTATAATATTATTTAAACTCACATGATACAAGGAAAATTTACGAAAGAAGGAACAAAAATCTAGAAATCCATACATACATAATTGGTTCTTTTTTTTATTGTTAAAGGTTTACAGACAAGACATATCTATTGAGATTTAAAAGTAGAAAAAAAATGGTATTCACAAAGAGTTAGTTACCACATTGGATCCACAGACCTTTAACAGTAAACAACAAGTATATTTGTAGTACCTGTAGCGGGCTGATGATCTGCGCCTGCGTCGGCTGCTGTGTGCCCAGCACGGGCTGTGACACCTGCACGCACTGTGCCTGCACTGGCACAGTCTGCGCCCCACCGGTGCCACCGACCTTGGTACCGGTTCCCTTTGTACCACACTGTGTTCAAAGCAAGTGGTTAGTTCACGAAGCGGTAGATTGATGGAAGAAGAACAAAAAAAAATGTTGTCAATGAAAACGTGGCCACTCATTTTCATATTAAAAATGTAGTGGAGACGTCTTTTTATTGGTGGTTAAACGTTTCCCCACACTAGGTATTTCTCCTGTATCGTGGGTTCTTTTACAGGCATATAAATTCACATACACAAACAGTCATGCCCGGAAAAACTCCCTGTAGGCCATACAAAAATTTGTTCCATACGGAAATCGCACGACACGCAGCGCAGCAGTCAATGTCTAAACCACTGCGCCAACCGTGCCGTTAAATTGGCGCGTAATTGGCAAACACAAGTCATAAAACTGGCCCCAGATTTCTTTAATATTAAGAATTTGAAGTTTACTATTTGTCGAACTCTACTAGAACCTGTAAACCTGCCGAAACTTAGCCATTAACGTTCGGTTTGACGGTTAAGATGTATATTTTAACAAACACGAGGACTTAGTGTGTAGGATTTATTTGTAAACATAAACCTATTAAATCAGTGTACTTTATTGTCAGTTAAATGACTAGAAAGGCTATTGAATCTAGTAAATGGTGTCGAAAGGTTTTGACATAAAAGTGCACTTAGATCAGTTCAATCTCGTTAGTGAACGTGCACACTTGAAATTCGTTGCCTATATAAATACGGGCCGTTGTGCTTATGTACTTTAAAAGGTAACTAATACCAGTTACATACAGAAAGGTTACATAATACCAGGATGGTATTCCCCGAAGGGATGATCGATTTCATAAAATTTAGTATTTGTTTCAGCAAAATGCCATACTAGTGGCTAACGACTTCAGCATGTTTAAATAGTATATATATATACGTAGCGTCGTCTATACGTACGTACGTACGTATAGTATGTAGTATGTGTATTTGCTATTAACGCACTTTACACTTCCACGAATTGTCCATTACTTTATAGTTGTATAATCCACATTGTTTTTAATATATAGTTCTTATTAAATGGGTTAAAAACAGTATAAAACTAGTTATTGGATAAAAAGAAGGATAATTACGTTCTATATAAGTATGAGGACGTTAATATACCTAGCAGATCTTGATTCAAATAAAGTTCGGCTTTTTGGACCGTACGAGTATGTTGAAACTATTCTACAGAGATCTCTTTCTAGAACTGGAACAGTTCCTTGGTGAGAACTGTTTGACTGTATGTACGTATATGGTTTGTACCTTATGCATATCAGTTTGCTTTTGCTGCTGTCCGATTCCGGAGACGGTGGACTGCGAGTGCGCGGGCAGGATGCTGGGCTGCGAGTTGATGACGCCCAGCGGACTGAACACGAACGTCTGGTTCTGCGTGGTCGGGATGGCCGGGATAGTCGTGTATCCCGGGAACGGGGCTGGCGACACACGAACACACAGCTGTACCACTCTACCCATATGTCGACTAGACCAGGTAAACACTTCACATGACAACTAATGATGATCAAGTACCGTGAAAAGCAAATTCAAAACCAGATTCAAAGAGAATATGAAAAAGTAATCGTCAATCGTTACACACCATACAATCAAACTAACACGTAAGTATGTAACGACTCAAGAATTATATTATGCGTGGGAAGCTAAGCTAATAAAAAGCTGTACTTGCAATGTGAACAGCCTACGCCTGCATTGAGCATAATAAATAAACGCCGCAATAAAATTAGAAAAAGCTTAAATAAATATTGAGTAAGTGGAATCGCCAATTAAAATATATTGCTCAAACGAACCAAATCAATGTAATAAAATTCCCTCATGAAATAAATGTACATTAACATCTTCTATCACGAGACATAATAAACAATTTTGAAAATATTATAAACCTTGCTCCTGATATGTAGTGAGACCTGTAAAATTTACTGAAAATCTAAATAGTGTAGAAGTTCTGGTCGGCACGGAAAAGTTGAAATGTGTGCTAATACATAATGTAATTGTGGCGTGGTGAGCCAAGATGCGATGTATAACGATTGTGCACATAACGGTTATTCCTTTAGCTTTAGCTGCTGTAGTAACAGAGGAGTTTTTTATTTTATTTGTAGACCTGAATCATCTGCTACCTACATATTGTAAGGCGTAAGAGTGTAGAGTAGTACGAGTAAGTAATGAAAGCATGTAAATGTGGCGGGCGTCGGTGTTCAGTTGACTGACTCCCGTACGGCATTACTCTGGCTTGATCGCCCCGTCGTCGCCCGGTGCGTTATCAATCGTGGCGTGAGACCGTGGTTAGTGTGTGTGTACACTTTTAAAGTCTGAGGTGTCGCATTACAGCTGACGCGGTTATAATTATGCTGCATAATGGTTTAATAATAAGTAATAGCTTTATACAGTCTGTCTCGTTATTCATAAAAAAATAACTTACTAATTTACTTTGCCGTAGTCTTTCTGATTTCTTTTTTCAATATCACGAGGCCACTTTAGGGCACTATGTTGCTTATATTTTTTGTTTGTTTAAGTGTTCTTTTTTCCATACATTTTGTTAATAACGCGCAGCGATTTTGAAAAAAAAGTTTAGATTTTGATGGTGGGCGAACCCCTTTGCTTATTACGATTTTCTTGTACTTAAATCTTTCTTGCATCAGATGAACTTAGGTTAAAGATTTTATAATGATAAAAGACTGATATTTTGTGTAATTCTTAATTGCAAGAAGGTTCCTATTAAAACATTGTTGCAGCTAATACTGAAACATTAAAAAGAGTCAACGATGCACCGTCTTTACTTCTAAAATTTAATGATATTTTGTGAGTGTGTTTGCGTGTCGATACGGTCAGCGTATCTTCATGAAAATGTCAATATGTACTTGAATAGTTCTTGGCCCAGTGCGTTCGTATAGCGAAATGATATTAATTACACAATATAAATACAAAATTTATAATAAATATTGTTAAATATAGTGGGAGGAAATATAAAATATTAAATTTTGTTTGTAATATTTCTAGCTGGGAATAAAATGAAATATAATCCATGCGCCCGAGGGGACTGACTAGGAGCATAGTATGTAAACCTATTAAAGTGGTAACTTACCGGCCTGACCTTGGAGGACCTGTTTGCCCTGCGTGGTTAACATGTGGGGGGCTAGTTGGTTACCCTGGAACGGCTTACCGGCGGCAATCACCTAGACAACAGGCATCATGTTACAAAACAGAAAGAATCAAAGATGATTAGCTTGACTGCCACTACATAATAGTGTAACTATAAATTGAAGGGTCACTTGGTCATTAATTTCAAGATAAATAAACAAAAAAGATTAGCACCCATAAGACTTGAAATAAATGAGGCGTGAGTGCCAGCTTTTTTTAGAATAAATTAATGAATTCAGTTATGTACTGAATTCAGCAATGTATTACTCTACATTACTCGCTGCATTACACACAAGTCACAACTGTTTAGTATGGTGTCAAAGAGCAAACTGAATAAAATGGGAACAACCTCATTCATTTGCATGCTTTTCTTACAATGAGGTGACTTTAAATAGGCCGCTAGAGAAACAAAATAGTACCTACCTGTCTCATGTAGAAATTTAAAGCTTATTCACAATGCGCTCTGAATGTTTTTTTAGGTAATATTCGTTTAGGTGTAGATTCATACGAAGTATTACCTGCTCTATTAGACAGCTTTATGAATCTTCTAAAATTTTATGGTAAGATCTTTGATGATACTTCCGCCCACCATGTCACCCTACACTCTTTCATTGAATACGGACCTACTTCACCACCTACGAATAATTTGTCGTAACTAACTTGACAGATAATTTCATACAAATTGTGTTCTAATCGTGCTATTTTGTAAAAATGTTACTGTGTCAACTTAGGTGAAGAAGTATTACGTAGGAATCATGAGCTGTCAGTCCATACCATCCAACAAGTTGGACATACAGCTTACTCCACCTATTTCACGGAGAGATGTTTACAGAATGAATTTGTTCGGTGAGTAGTGGCTTCATGTAATAAGGTACTTCATGAAATAAGCCATTAGAAGTCTGCTGTGCCTGTGTTTATACCTGTATCTGTTGCGAGTTGATGCCGGGGTGCAACGCGATGTTGCCGGGCATCAGCAGCGGCCCCTGCGCGTTGTACAGCTGTTGCAGGTACGTGCTGTTCTGCAACGGTTGCTGTATCACCTGCACGCGGCTGTGGCCCCATTCCGCGCTGCGCAAATGGATTTTCAGGGTGAATAATGCAAAAACTCATAAAAAAAATATATAGTAGTATACCATATTTTTTTGTTTGGAATTCTTATTATATTATAAGAATACAAAAGTGAAAATAAGTTTGTTCGTTTACACTTTCACGCCTAAATGGCTGAAATAATTTTGGTTTAGGCATGTGTAGACGGGACCCTGGAACGGTTAGCTATAAACGATTTCAAGGCGAGCGAAGCAGTGGAAAAAATCTAGTTATCTGATTAATTTGTCCTTACCAGTTAGAACCTTTCTGAGTTGATCTCATAAAAAAGGAATCCGTATCATTAAAATCCAACAATCTCAACTACATTTTTCGTTTGTACAACAGTCAGGTAGGTCACCGAGATGTTACACCATAAATGTTTCCGAACTAACAAAACATATTGCGTAAGACCTGCCGGTTCGATATCACTTATTCGTGTCCTTATTTTATACGATATCGACTCCTTATTTCATATTCATATTGACCTGTCTGTTTTCCTGATGTGTATATGTTCAGCGGTTGGGCCCGGAGTGGAACCATTGTTTCCACTTGATATAAATCATAATCACATAAAAATAAAATATAAAATCAATTGCGTCAGGTGAAACCAATGGTTCCACCGCCGTAGAAGGCAGGTGTAATACAAGTGTTATAGGTACTGTCTTAATATCTGGTAACAAAGGGTTAGCCGAGGTTGAAGTTTTAAATGATTGTATAATCTTGATCAGATGTAAGATTTTGTTTATAAGAATTCCGTGTTGGTTTACTTTAGTTGGTTATATTCAGATTGATGTTTTGATTAAACTTTGAAGTAGAATAGTCACCACTTTCTTAAGGAAGGAACTCAAAGCTTAGAAATGGAATTCGCCTTAAACAATGGTAATAATCATGTAGTATTTGGCCTTCTGATTCCATCGAAAGGTTGACAAATTGACCATTGTAACAGTGGCGTAGCTAGCACCCGTATCAAACATTTTTGGAGGGCCTATTTTTAGAAAGACTGTTTTTTAAAGAGAATAGCGGGACCAAATGTGCAGCTTTGCGTTCAAACGTCGGGGCCCTCGTAGTCCGGGGGCCCCGGATCTTTGATACGGCTGATACGGCGGTAGCTACGCCCCTGCATTGTAAACTCGTGAAGTATATTAATAAAGTTAAGTAAATGAATGATGATACTATGAAGACCCCTTAGCTGATAGCTCCAAGTCCTGCAAGAAGGTGTTACGGAGGGTTCGGTTCGACAACATTAGCCGAATAGGGAAAAAACTTGCTTCATACCCAGCAGGTAGTAAAGCTTTTTGGTCCCTGGCTAAGTCGGTCGAATCGAAATTCTGCCGCCCCCACTGCCACCACTGCTGAGACCCGACGGGTCGCTGGCCCACTCCGCTGAGGAGAAAGCAAACTTGTTCGCCTCTATATTTGCGGAATCGTCACGTCTGGATTCTGGTGGCGCGAGGCCCCCTACTCCTCCTGTTGGATGCGGGTCGTGTATGCTGAACATAAGCATTCATCATCAGCGACGTAGGTACTTAAGGTACTGCGTAACCGAGACGTGAACAAGGCTAGTGGCCCTGACGGGATTCCAGCAATTGTACTAAAGACTTGTGCGCCTGAGTTGTCTCCGATTTTGACACGCCTATTTCGCCTTTCGTTTGAGACCGGAAAAGTGCCGAAGGCTTGGAAGCAAGCTAACGTGCAGCCCGTGCCCAAGAAGGGTAGTCGAGCTGACCCGTCAAATTATAGACCCATCTCGGTAACGTCTATAAGTATGGAACGGGTACTGAAAAGTTAGCTCCTGACATACCTAGAAGCGAACTATATCCTTAGTGACCGACAATACGGCTTTCGCCGAAATCGGTCAGCGGGGATCTTCTAGCGTATGCCACTCACATCTGGAGTGAGGCCATTGAGAGGCATGGGGAAGCACTTGCGGTCTGCCCGTCGGATTGTGTGATTGGATTGCAGATTTCCTGAGGGATCGTTCTATCCGAGTGGTCATAGATGGGTGCTCGTCTGGGCTGCTGAATATTAATGCCGGGGTTCCTCAGGGTTCAGTACTCTCGGCAACATTGTTCCTGCTGCATATTAATGATCTGCTAAAACCCGGTACCTTTGGGTATGTGGACGACAGCACTGTTGCTGAAAGATACTTGTCCGACGCACGAGCTGGTGGGTCACAGACCCGGGCTCTCCGGGAGGCTATGGTTGAGCGCTTGAAAGTGTCCTTACAGGCTGTCTCCGAACGGGGCGATGCCAATCTATTCAAGTTCAATGCTGCGAAGGCCCGAGCGTGACCAAAGGAGCCAATTCCACCCTGCTCCATCTCTCCACGGTGTAACCCTGCCGATAACCGACAGACTTGAGCTTCTTGGTGTTACATTAACATCTACACTCAATTTTGGCCCTTTCATAGAGGCCAAGGCTCAAGTGGCTACTAGAAAGTTGGGGATCGTGGAAAAGGTGAGACGGTACTTCACGCCGGAACAGCTTCTTAAACTGTATCATGCGCAAGTTCGATCGTGTATGGAGTACTGCTCTCATCTTTGGGACGGATCTGCCAGATACCAGCCTGATGACCTCGAGTCAATTGAAAAAGGAGCCAAGAGGATCATCGGCAATGATAAGCATCGACGCCGAGTTGCTGGCCTGTCGGTTTTCTATCGGTTACATTTTGGGGAGTGTGCGACGGAATTGCATAATTTAATTCCGCCAAGCCCGTTCCACCATCGGACCACAAGACGTACAGCGATGTGCCACCGGTACATGGTGGACATCCCACCTACACGCACAAAACGTTTTGGGAATACATTCATTGTGCTTACAGCTAAGGAGTGGAATTCCCTGCCTGAGTCTGTGTTTCCTGAAAGCTACAAACTGGGAGTCTTTAAGTCAGGAGTGAATAGGTTACTTCTAGGCAAGCGTGCTCCACCTTGGACCGCATCATCGCTTAATATCAGGTGAGATAGCAGTCAAACGTATGCCTATCAATAGTAAAAAAAAAATAAGATTCGGCTTGAGCTTATAATGCCCGGTCACACAATAACAAACAACAACGCCCGGTCGTTATATTTTCTTTTATTCAACAGAAGAAGCACTTACGTGCGAATATCTTGAAATGATGTACCTTCTCAAAAAGCTGCTTTTTTCGCGTTTTCATGCTTTACCGTAAAATGTAATCCGTTCATTCTGCTTCACGTTGTGTATAGATTTCACAATACTTACCTGATCTGCTGTGGGTGCTGAGAGTTGGGTGGGAGACTCTGCAGCGGCGGCATGGTGGAGATGCTGCCGGCCTGCTGCTGGATCCCGCCCCCGGCTTGTTGTTGCTGCACCTACGTCATAATCCGATGATTCACTAGCCATTTAACTTGGGCATCGTTACGGTAAAGTCATCATGACAACTCGATGCCGCGAAAAATATCTGACAAGATTTTAATTTTTGACTAAACAAAACCCACAATTGAGTAATGTTTTAAGTCTTTCTTGACTGTATACTTTTAAATCTTTACCTGTTTAAGATATTTTGTTTCAAGACTTTCAGCAACAATAACAAAACAATTTTTGGTACAAAAATTTTGTATTTTCAATACGAGTTTGCACAAGGCGACAGTCGCTTGTTGGCTCACGAACACAAGATGAATTTATATCAGATCAAACGGTACAAATAAGCTAAGCAGCTGAATACATTTCCAGTCCCAGGTCTTTGTAGGAGTGAGATACAGATTAAATGTGTTCCAGATTTATATTATTTCTGTTTATAAGTATTCTATTTAGCATGATCTATTCATGACTAAATTTTAATAATGTCACTGTTTTGTAATTCCTAACACTTTTCTTGAGTAATTTGAAATCTTTTTTCAACACACTTATTCAAAAACAGGCTCCTACCTACCTCATCGTTTTTTGGCACACAATCAAGCGACCAAACCCTATTCAGTAATTTAATAGTAGCCTGATAAGGCTGCCAGCTGGGCATACCCCCGCCCCGAGGTCCGGCAACCCCCACTTTATCTAATTGAGCGCGGCAAAAGAAAAATAAATCCGTAAATTATGAGGGTATTATTTATAGAGGGTTTATTTATTTTTCGAGTAAAGTGTGTTGAAAACATGTCATTTAATATACACATGGGAACTTGTCATTGCAATACTAGCTCAGCAAAGGCCTCGCCTTCAGCCCGGGTGTCTGTATCGCCTCGGCTGCAATGACTAAGTTTGCCTTCTTGCATCACATAGGGCGGGTTGTTTCAAACGGTTGGTTAACGTAACATACGTATGTCAAAAACTTACGCTGCACGGGTCTAACTTTAAGGTTAAGCAACGCTTGCGAAGGTTGGTCTGTGGATGGGTGACCATCATAACAAAGTTTCCTTTGTGCCTCGGAAAGCACGTTAAGCCTTTGGTCTCGGCTGTCATTTGTTGATATTTAGCAGTCATTACGGATAGTCAAAAGCCAGTAAAATCTGACTGCAGTCTTGCCAAGAAGTAACTTGTTA
The DNA here is from genome assembly GCA_963859965.1 of Ceramica pisi. NCBI lineage: Eukaryota > Metazoa > Arthropoda > Insecta > Lepidoptera > Noctuidae > Ceramica > Ceramica pisi. The sequence goes on from OY982527.1 coordinate 16,293,104, forward strand.
CCCAGTCAATGGGTTGTGGAGGCCGCTGCTCCACGTTAAATTCAGCTGAATCTGGTTTGTCTGGAAGCCGTGCCAATAGTTATAATGGTCACCCATCCACAGACCGACCTCGGCAAGCGTTGCTTAACCTTGAAGATCGATAAATTCGGCTTTTATAGTTTAGCCACTTTGAAGCGTAATACCAAAAATACACCGCTTATGTTTACTTACAACACTTTACCAATGGAATTATGGATGCACAGTTTACAACACACTCCTCCAAGTGAACTCGATGATTCATTTCCATAGCTATTCAAAATATAACTTCAAGTTAAAAAACAAACTATAGAGGAATTCGCGGCGCCCCCGCCAGGGGGCGCGGCGGTAGGGCATAGGCTAAGCCTTTCATCCCGCGGGATCGTGTTTTCGAAAAAACATGGGGCTGACGTCATGCTACTGCGGAGAATCTTAACACCGCGATTCAGAAAAACGCGTCATACGTGCAGCGCCATCTATCGACAATGTAATTGAACTGTCAAATATAGGTACTCGTAAGTTCGAACTTAGAAGGTCACACGTTACGATAAATAATGACTTACTACTGACATGTTCAATTTTCTTTTGCCACATATTAAGATTAATTAAAAATAACTCAAAAATACCTTGTTTTAGGGTCTTTTCACACATTTGTGACTACAAATTTTCTCAATAGATGGCATTGCCAGTACCTGGAGTATCAATGAAAACCACCTACTTTAGCGCTCGAGGAAGTTTCTTTCTAAACTTTAAATTTCGATAACTTTTGATTTTGTGTGTCGCTTTTGATGAAATAAACGGTAAACCTTACTCCGGTTATTTCGGACCCGAGCCAGTTGCCCCATCAAAAAGCAACCAGGCGGCACCGGCACGGCATGGCGGCGGCATGAACGGTCGCCGCAGTAGGAAAGAGGCTGTATATCGCCACACAATGTCCGACAAAGGCCGGGTCGGACGAAAGAAATCGTACTAGGGATGTGCAAATGAAAAACCAAATAGATATTTACAGGCAGACGCGTTATTTTCAGTAAAAACAAACTTAGGGAAGACCAAGGGGTCTCGAAATTGAAACAGAGGTGAGTTGAAACAACGTCACCGTCGCGGAATCTACATATAACCGTTATCAAGCTGAGAAAAACGCTGTTTAGTCGTGCCCCATCGTTAAATCAAGCTCTAAACTATTATTTGAATTTAATCGAATGCATATAAGCACTTAATTAAGACATTTTTAATGATAGTCATAATTGTCACATGGTGGCTAGTGTGGCTCCCTCGAAATATCTCGGCAACGTGACACATTAGGGCACCAAGCACCATGTATACTTATTTGTTTGTTGAAGTGTCCCTACCCTACTCATATATGCATGTTAGATCGTGTGCAACTTTGACCTAAAAATGGCAGCAGGGGGGATAAGCCACAATGATTCTTCCCTTTAATTGCTAGCGAAGATTGGAATAGAAAATAAGAATGGGACCGTCTCGTATGTGTGAGGCGAATAGCGCCGACAGTGTGTCAATTATGACTCGTAAAGAATCAGATCGGATCATAGCGGACCGTGCCGGATCGGATCAGCACGTTTCGTAAAGTAAAAGCCGGGCCTTTGTTGTAATGTTTCAACTTATCCATGTTTCGGTCCTGCCAGTTTCCCCGTCCTTCCAAAGAGAGCGAAGCTTACCTGATGCGACATGCTGCTGGGCATCGAGGAAACAACGGTGACCGTCTGGTGGTGCTGCTGCGATGGCTCGTGCTGCGCCATGCTTATCTGTTGCTGGACCACTTGCGTTTGACCGTCTACTATCTGTGTGAGCAAATTGATGAACATCAGTTGTTATTCATCACAATAATAAACATTTTTTAGATGCTAAAGAATTAAAATACACTGCTATAAAAAAATGGCATGAGTACTCGGAATCTACAATTGTTTCAGAAGGTCACACAAAAGGGTTTATATGTTCTGTATCTGACATACAGCTAACAAAACAAGAAATATACAGTTCATAAACTTTTATCAAAACACGACTGGAAAGTTCGAAACAAATCAATCCAGGTAGTAGCAGTCGACTTTTCTCATTTTCCTATTTTCCATCCAATATATTAGGACGGGGAAAAAGTCTTTTCGCATTCTAGTATGTAATTATGTATGAACTTGTAATAAAATCTCTTTGGCTATACTATTTGTATCATCTGGCTGGTTTTGGTATCATTGAAAGTATAATTTTAAAGAACATAATTCCAAATTCAACCGGTACAGAACCGTCAAGATGAGTGAATCTAATGAAGAAATTCAATACATTTTAAAATTTTACTACGAAAAAGGTAGAAATGAAACGCAAGCCGCGAAAAAAAATTGCGATGTTTATGGACCTAGTGCATTGTCTGTGAGAGTAGCACAAATTTGGATTAATCGTTTTCAATCCGGAAATTTTGAAATTAAATTAAATTCTTTATTACCGAAAATAATTAAACCAAACCATTTTTGAAGAAGCTGATAACTGGTGATGAAAAGTGAATCACGTACGACAAGAACGTGCGAAAAAGGTCGTGGTCAAAGGCCGGTCAGGCTTCACAGACTGTGGCGAAACCCGGGTTAACTCGCAACAAGATGATGCTGTGTGTGTGGTGGGATTGGAAGGGCATTATTCATTATGAGCTGTTACCACCAGGCAGGACCATCAATTCTGAACTCTACTGCGAACAACTGATGAGATTAAAGCAAGAAGTTGTGAGAAAGCGGCCGGAATTAATCAACAGAAGGGGTGTGGTTTTTCATCATGATAACGCTAGACCTCACACATCTATAGCCACTCAGCAAAAATTAAGAGTTTGGCTGGGAGGTGTTAATGCATCCGCCGTATAGTCCTGACCTTGCACCTTCAGATTTCCACATGTTTCGGTCTCTTCAGAATTCTTTAGGCATTGTCAGGTTAACATCACGAGAGGACTGCCAACTTGTCGCGGTATTTTGATCAGAAGTCCCAAAATTTCTATAGTAATGGAATCATGTCCCTGCCTACAAGATGGCAAAAAGTTATCGAACAAAATAAACTATATTAAAAAAAATTGAATTTTCTTAAAAAATGCGAAGACACTTTTCCCCAACCTATTATTCCATCACTTTTACTCAAGAATAAACAAAACAAATAAAGTAGTGAGTAGGTGTAAGTGGTGTGTTTAAAGACAAAAAAAAACACATTGAAGGTTACTTTATATACTTTTAACATATCTGGTTAAAAACGTAACATCGAAAACTTCATTCGATCAATAAAATAACCGAAGAGGAGGCTAAATTCGACTAGTTTAACATGTTGTCTATTAGTTGAAGCTTATGAAAGCTACACTTCCGAAAACCATGTCTAAAAGAGGTTAATAACGTACCTATAGAAGAATTATTTCCGGTTACGTTTTGCATAATAGTTTAATTATTTTATAAATTACTAGCTGGCCCGCGCAACTTTGTCTGCGTCACATTTTCCATTACTCTTCCGCTCCTATTTGTCTTAGCGTGATGAAATATAATAGCCTATAACCTTCCTCGTTAAATGGGCTATCTTACACTGAAAGATTTTTTCAAATCGGACCAGGAGTTCCTGAGATTACCCCCTACATACAAACTTACAAACATACAAACTTACAAACAAATGTTACCTTTTTATAATATTAGTATCGATAAAATATGAACTTGAAAAACATGCACAAAATGTAAAAACGGAATTAAAAAAATGAACAGATTATTTTAAGTAAATGTTATAATATAAGATAATGTAGATTAAACATTTATGTTCAGCTCTTATTTCAATAAATAATACCCATAGATACACATATTTTCTTTCTTATTACGCACATAAGTGAGATAGACCCCTCCTGTAACTCGGTTTAGTGAGAAAACTCTATAAGAGAAAAAGAGATAGCGATCCCTTGAGCTCTAACCAGTTTTTACTGTATTTTAAGACAATGTATTGTAACAAAGTGGGGTTTTATGGTAACATAGTTGTTTTCCATAGTATTGCAAAGTGTCCCCGATCTAATACGCGGACAACTTAACCAAAAAAAGTATGCTTCTTGCAGTGCAGTTCTGTTTCAAAAACATTGGTAAGTGTATTTAATTTGTTGGCGTTTTACACATATTTTTATAAACGGTAATGTTTTTATTTTAAATAATTAATTGCATTTTGTCCCTAATGAACAAGATAAATGCAGTACTACTATGTTACCGCTTTTTCAAGAAAACCGTTAGAAGTTGCAGAGTAGCGCTGGTCGCTTGCTCGATCGGTAGGTTGTGCATGACAAGAGCGGGGTGGCAAGTCACGTGACGCCACTTAGACGCTGCCATGTTATGAATATCCTTGGACATTTCACACAACGCTATATAGTCCCAAGCTAAGCAACCTAATGCTTGTGTTATGGTAACGAGATGGCTGATAAACTACTTGTATACATTTTTTTTTTTTTGTAAATACATACCATAGAAAACACCCAGACTCGGAACAAATACTTGTAGGTCGTACAAATATTTGTTCCGTGCGGGAATCGAACCCGGGACATGCATGAATCACGACGCGTGTTTATTTGGTGTGCACTTTGTGACCCGGTGTAAAGGTACGTTTCTGAACTTTTACGTTATGCTTTAATCATTGAGACGCGGCATTGATGTCACTTAATTGTATTCTATTGTTGGATTTGCAAATTACATGGTCATTTCGTAAATATCAGGTAGCTTCATGTTATTTTACAACTGTCTTACCGGTCCACTTTGTTACTCCGCTGTGGTAACGCAGTTGTAAAGATGGTAGCACAGTTGTAAATACACTCTGTCAATGATTCTTTCCAATTTTATTTCACTTAATCCGAAAGGTTTGTATTTTAACAATTTTACATTTAATCCTCTGGAAGTTTTCGAACAATTATTGCAATTATTCATTATTATTCAAATAATCTAACCTATGTAAGGACTGTGATTTTGGTAAAATGATTAAAGTAATAGGATTAAATTATTGCATTCAACCTTTGTGGTAACTAAGAGACTGATTAACTATTTTAGTAGAAAATAGTTAATCAGTTCTGTAACAACTTTGTTACTGTTGAACAACTGTGTTTCCATTGGGACATAATGGAAACACAGTTGTGTGTTAATTCTAAGAAAATGTGTTTCAACTTGAGTTGTACAATAGGGTATTATGCATGAAAAAAATATTTATTATCTACACAGTCTATCTAAAAATATAAAAAAAAATAATACTAACAGTGAAAATAGAATCAAAATCACTCGAAAAACAAACGAGTTATCATTATTTTAAACAAATATATCTGTCCCTCTCGCGAAAACGCTGTAATGTATGGCATCTGTATAGGTATCATGGAATCTGACGTCAAATTTCATATCAGACTTCTCAATCTAATTGAAATCTTTGAAGCTTTATAACTTCATCAGTGATGAAGATATTTAAAAAATAATTTTATGATTGTTTTTTAGAGCTAAAAAGTATTTCATTTTGCAAATAAAAAAAATTCATGCATATTCCCTATTGGCATATAAATTACAATACAGGTATATGAGAAGCAAGATATTTTTATTTTATCAATACTTTGCTAAGATATTTTTACACATAATATACATTTTATGCCAAATTTTTGTAGACAAAGTGCACAACAGTAACAAAGTTGTCTTAGAAATGTGATTTATCAGACTTGATAAAAAAATAATATCTAATTTTAGTTATCAAAGAGAATGATTTATGTTTCTAAAATATATTTTCTTAATTGTTTATTTGTAATGAGTGACTAAAGGTACTCAATAAAAATATTTTGATTGGTAACAAAGTGGTATGATATTTTTACTTTGGTCGACAAAACCTTTACTATCCGAAAAAACATGTGCAAAATTCACTGCTGGCAGTTAATTGCAATTGTGTAGATATAATTACGTTTAACCATTAAATTTTTGAAACCTATTTTTACCAGTGCCAACACCCTTCACTAAAAAGTAGAATGACCTTAATCGGATTCGATTACGGATAGAATACATCATTTGTGAAAATTTAAACTGTTTAACTATCACGGTACATGAGATACAGACGGACAGGCGGACGGACATCAGACTATTAGTAATAGGGTCCCGTTATACCCTTTGCGTACGAAACCCTAAAAAGCAAATGTGACTGAGTGAAAGTCGGCTTGCAATATTTTATTACAAATATAGATGAGGGAATTAATTGGCGATTCATATTCCGGTATCGGATATTCCTATAAAATTTGAATACGCGCAGTTTACACTGTTTGCTTTGGTTATCAAAAGGAACATTTATAGATGTTTAGATGAGCGCCTATAACTACACTTATCCAGGTTGTAATACACATCGGCGCACATACGGGTATCTCGGACTAAGTATGTTTAAGGACATACGTACTAGATATGAGCACCGCGCAGCCGGCGGCGCGCCGCCGCGAAGCATTTTTTTGTATTTAAGGGTCATATTCGTTTTAAAGGGATGTTAACATTTAATTTAGACTAATGTTTATGATATCAGAGAAGTAAGCCAGCTGGATGTACACAAGTCACTCGAAATGGGTAACAAATGCATTGGATAATGTTAAAAACATGGATACTTCCGGTCCATACCTATGTAAAAGATAACTCAGCAAGCTATAGAAAATGTTATGCTCAGAGGGATCAGATATTCACAGGGTGACATCAGCTAGATGACAGGCAATTGAAGACGTCGTGTTCGCAATGGACTAGCCTGTAGGTTGACGTTGACAACGAGGGACAGGGTCCAAATGGGATTCGAAGTGTGAAGAAAGTTTTTTTCTTACTTCACGCCGCCCGACACAAGGCTATGTTCTTTATACAGTAGCCAAAAAAGCGCTTATTCAGCTATCGGTTCAGGGCCGCGAAGCCGGCACGCCGCCGCCGTCAAAAATCGCCACGGCGCTCATATCTAATACGTACCAAATGTCAAAAGCAGTGATTGTAACATAGTATTGAACCGGGAGAAACTAGAATTCGTCGATGAAACAGTTTTCCTAGGGTTTGACCTTAACCCAAGGCTACAATGGGGTCGTCATTAAATATTTCTTGCAGCAAGGCTAAGTTCAGCAGCATATGCTGTTGGAAAAATCCGGCAGTTTACAGATGTTGAAACCGCGAGAATAGTCTAATTTAGTTACTTTCGTAATATAATATCTTACGGTATCTTACTATGGAGACGGGCTACTGATATCGAGTTTATTTTCATTCTGCAGAAAATGATTTACAATCTCCACCATCAGAGCCATTTACAATCTCCGCCACGTGCCGGAGCAATTCTCTAAGGAAACTGTTTAAATAAATGAACGTCATGACGGGGCCTTGTCAATATATCTATAAAAATATCATGGACGTTAAAAATCTTCTACATACTTTTAGTACGCGAGGCGACGGACATAACTGTCACTAAGAATTAGAAATAGGAACCAATAAGTTCAACCCGGCTTCAGACTTGCTAAAGTAGCAACAACTTTCATGGGATAAAGTGTTATCTATACATATAATAAAATAGTAAATCTTGATATGTGTGATTACGATTGGCACGAAAACTACTGAACAGATTTTGTTCAAATTTTGCACAAATGATCCTTATAGGTATAGGCAACACATAGGCTATATATTATCACGCTATATGCTATGGAGGACGAGCAATAATCAAAAATGTGTGTTTTGAACGAGAAAGTGCACATGGTTCGAACCCCGCAAACAGATTTTATTTTTGTATTTATTTTATCTTTTGATATGGTTTTTACGCCATTATATTATCAAAATAATAATAAAAATGGGCTTTTGCGTACTAAAAATAACATTTTACTTATAATTTGTCATTTTTACAAACAGCTCAGCGAGGAATTGTTTTAAGAATCCACAACATGTTACAAATTGCACATACTAATAGATCTAATCTTAGAAATTATTACCATCACGCTATACCTTTGGGGAGGTAAGCAGTGAAAAGCCATGACATAAATAACTAGACTATTTTAGACTAATTTCCCAACAACGGTCGTAGCCCGTTGGGTTGTAAGACTGCCTTTCGAATGACATGGTGTGGGTTCGTATCTCATCAGTCGCAATTACTTTTGTATTTTATTTAACTTTTGCATTTCCTTACTTTTCTCATTCTTATTAATATTTTCAAATATTTATAACATGTTATTGTTTTATTTTGGATAGTTTATTAGGCCAAAATATAAACGCCAGCGTTTTAAAGTATAATTCACAGTACCTATTTTCTGTTTGTCTGTAGGTATTCCTTTTTACATCACGTTAAAAAAGTACAAAACCGCATGAATATAACTTTAACACATAAACCTGATAGGAATTGAAGCTATGTTTTAGAAGATTTAACATATCTACTACGTAACGCCGATACCCGTAATGCCATCTATTGACCGAATTAGTACCTATTATCAACAAGGTGAAAATTACACCAAAACATATTTTTTTAGTAAGAAGTGGTACTTTCCAAGGAATAAAACACCATCATTTTCTTTAGAATGAACTTCATTGTAACCCATTAACGCCCGCCTGTAAAAAAACCGGAAAAGAGCGAGTCGGACTCGCCCACCGAGGGTTACCTACACATTTGTAGGTAGGTACAAGGTATTATTTGAAATAAAGGCTATTTTTTTAAAGTATTTATCTAATATGTAGCATAAACTGCCGTATTTTTATTTTACGTTGACTTAGAAGTTTGATTTTTACACAGCTTCAAGGGACTGTAGTTCTGAGTATTTATTTCAACTCAAATACCTACTACCGTTCCCGAGATAAAGAGTCTTGATAGACAGACGGACGGACGGTCAACAAAGTGATCCAACATCATATTCCATAGATGGCGTTATACATTTGATCTCACTTTTTATCATGGATTTTGTTCGAAAGAGTCACCGCGGCCCTGGAACACAAAGGGCATTAGAAGGAACACGGATGCGTTTTAGTCAGTAAGAGTCTGACACACCCTCCTGCTTTTCCCAGAGCGGGAGGAGTTATTTGATGATTTTCCATTCTTTAATAAAAGGGGTCACGTCATAACCATCACGATTAGATGGCAAAGTCCCATGGTAGAGGAGTCGAAAGAGTTGCATTAGCTCCGCTGTATATTTAATATTGGGTTTCTAGGTTTTAAAAATATAAAATTGTTTCGATTGGCGTTCCTGGGTCGAAATAAATAAAAAAATCAACTTGATTCATCAAGAGTGGTGTGAGTTTCAAGAGCATGGTTAAGTAATTTTAGATGACAGCATCTGCTGACCGGTTGCTTCACAGCTTGGATCCATTTCTTCTGTGTACGGGGAAGCAACAGCCATCAATACGCAGAATATTAAGAAATGTTTTCAGATTAAGTTTTATGATTTCTATTTAGAAATTTCAAAACTTTGCAAAGGCACACGGCTGAAATTCACATATATTCAACAAATTGTTTAGTTTTAAAACTGTTCAAATCCCAGTGAGCCTATGAAACATCATGACCAGCCCAGGGCCAGAAATTATCCACTGCGGGCTTTACTCTCCAGTGGATCAAGGGGAACAATAGATCTCTAGGCATTTTTTTTTCACTTTAAAAAACGTTGCCCCGCACTAGGAATTTTTCCTGTATCGTGGGTGCATTAACAAACATACAAAGTCACATACACAAACAAACAGCCAGACCCGGATCAACTATCTGTAGAATAGAATATAATAGAATATACTGTCTGTAGGTCATACAAATATTTGTTCCGTGCGGGAATTGAACCCATGACACGTGACGCAGCAGCCAATCGCTCAACCACTGCGCCAATCGTGTCGTTCATTGACGACACAGACGAACTCGCGAAGATAGGTTTTGTGGTGGTAGAGCTTTTTTTTAAAGATGGTATATCGTCAAATTACTCCTCTCGCTCTAGGTAAAACAGGAGGAAGTGTCAGACTCCTATTGACTGAAACCCATCCGTGTTCCTGCAAATGACCTTTGCGTTCCAGGGTCGCGGTGACTCTTTCGAACAAATCCGCAACCCGCCGGCACTGGCCCGGCAGATAGGGCCCGCTAGCCCCATCTGTTTTGATGAAAACTTCTTGAGGCACGCGTGGAACACAGCGCACAGCTTGACATAGCTATTTTAGACTGCCTGCAATCTATTGCCGAATTCACGTACGAAACTGAGAATACAGGTCCAGCTCTACCACCTTAGGGCACGCCACAATCGCGGCGGTAAGTCCCCTTTTGACGAGTGGCAAAAGCGGCGCCACAGCGTCCTCACCTTCCGCCTGACGCAGGTACTCACCGGTCACGATTGTTTTGGGAGATAACTGTTTCGGTTTCAGCGGGAGGACACGACCGGGTGTCAACAGTTTAAGGATCACCTGGATGACACGGTGGAACATAAGGTGTCTGGCCTTCATGGGCGGAGCACCACTGGGTCCTTATCGAGGCGATAGGTGGCGATAGGTGGAGCGAGGATGCATGGGAAGCGGCCACTTCATTTTGCGAAGCAGTAATGCTAGCGAAGTAGGAGGCCGAAAGCGTGAGAGAGAGGAAAATCTCACGCCCCAGGCGCGGGCCTGCGGACGGCGAGTGTTGGGTGGCACGCTGTCCGATCAAAATCAGGCTCGGGTCAACGGCGCGTTGTGTTCCACGCGCGCCTCTAAGAGGTGCCAGTATTGTAAACAGGGCCCACTAGGGCCAGTGCCTGCCAGGGTAGCGGAATTTGTTCAAATAGTCACCGCGGACCTGGAACGCAAAGGGCACAAAGAGGAACACGGATGGGTTTTAGTCAGTCAGAATCTGACACTCCGTTATGCTTCGCCCAAAGCGGAAGAAGTCATTTGATGATTTCCAGTCCATAAAAAAGGCTGGCTAACTTAGCCAGGACACCTGCGCACAACGGACAGAATAGGAGTCTAACATGGTGTGGATACTGGAGTCTGTATAGTAGTGTCGGTGTAGTATCTGTTGCAGGGGTAGGTTGCTGTTCCGGTTGGTGTCTTCCCATGCCCAACCGTTTCTCATTACGAAAAATTAATAGGGCTGGTGGAACAGAAGAGGTGAAACAGCCAGTGCCTTGCATAACACTCTTCAAAGTTCCTAATGCTAAGAGGAGTCAAGCAATACTAGATATTGACAGTTCGTATATCTTAGAGATCTAACCTAACGACATTTTACGTTCCGACATACACGCGAACGAAGTCGCGGGCAACAGCTAGTAATTAAATACAGCCACATTTTAGAATCGAATGAGACGAAATTTAGAAATTGTATAAAAGCGCACACTATTCAGACAAGCATATTAAAAACTAGGAGATTACATTGACAATAATAATCCTTGGCTCAATGCTGGTCCGGTCCATAGCTACTAAAGCTCGCCCAATCTTTAATGAAGATTTTAACATTGTTGGGCTAGCTCAATATTGTAAGACTATTTTTACATTGTATATTTTCATAATGAATATTATGCGTACCATACACGTTCAAGTTTATCAAATTGAAATGAATGTCTGGGGGAAAATTTGATCAAAAAAGAGTCGTCAAATGGCTTGAAGAAATACGAATTTGCATATTTCTTTTTGATCAAACAGTTTGAACCAGTCTGTTTGATCAAATTAATTGAACGTGTATGGCCTTCTCTACCAAGAATTAGTAAACACTGATTTAATTTGACCTCTATAATATTAGTATATTGTATATACTAATATTATAGAGGTCAAATTTGTTTGTAACTTTGTATGTAGGGGGTAATCTCAGGAACTACTGGTACGGTTTGAAAAAATCAGTAATAGATAGTCCATGTATCGAGGAAGGATATAGGCTACATATCATCACGCTAAGACTTAAAGGAGCCGAGCATTAATGGAAAATGTGACGCAGAGGAAGTTGCGTGGGTCAGCTAGTTGCATATAAATCGCATTGTAAATAGATTTCTAGTTTAGTCAATCTGGGTACATAGATTGCGATTATATTGATAGCCACACGTTTGGCCACCATCTCACCTGCGGGTCTAAAAAGGCCACTTACGTAGAATCATATTAGAATCATAATATTAACTACACAGAAATCTGTCAATTTTCATTTTGATTTTTATCGCTAACGCATTAGGTTCAAAGTTGATTGGGAAAATTTTACAGTAAGGCGTAGCGTGATGTGCTTTCTGATTCTGCTAAAGTAGCCTTTTTGGACCAACAGATGGTAAGCGATGATGCAACCTATTCATTCACTCTTGACTTAAAGACTCCCAAGTTGTAGCTATCAGGAAACACAGTCTCTAGTTCGAAGTGTTCTAAATCGAGCCCTTTTATAAAACCTTTCAATTCGTTTTGTCAAGGGATTTTTGAAAACGAGTCGAGTCTACTATTGAAAATGTATTTGTTTAAAAAAAGGAGTAGTTTGAAATTTTAATACCAAAAAATTAATTACTCAGATTGTTTGAAACTTTGAACCCGTTCTCGAGGCACGCGGCAACGTGAGCTCGACATATGTACAAGCAACAAGGCATGTGCAGCACTAACTTGCGGAAAAAGCCGAGCGTTTAAGGAAATAGGGAGCATAATCATATTAGGGTCGCTATAAACATGTGATTTATGTTTTTTCATATAACTATATGCTCGCCATGAATTAAACAACAGCAAGATGAAACGTTTTTTCACGTTCTTGAACCTTTACAGTTTCGACCTGGATAGCAATAGAGGGCTTCAATTCTTAGGATAAGATTTTGTTGGAAGACTGATCAAACACGCTGAATTTTATTTGTCTAGGTTTACTTTATTAGTGAATCATTTTTTTTTTTATTTTTTTTTTACTTTTTTTAGATTTATCAATACCTCAATTACGTCATTTTTGGTATACACTTACTCATTCAATTACTCACTGGTGATTATCAAAACCTCTAAAGTGCTTCCTGAAGTACCTACTAACTAAACACAAGCAAAAAAAATGTGTAAGTTTAACCCATCAACCTCTGCAAGTCTCTGACATTTTATACAGTCGCAAACTGTCCCGATTAAAATACTGATTCCGTTTGACGAGTGGTTCAGAATCACATGCCAATTACGAGCAAATTACTTAAAAAAATATATTATTTACATATTAACAGTGCCAGTAACCGACCGACTTGAGCTTTTTGGTGTTATATTAACATCTACCTTCAATTTTGGTCCTTTCATAGACCCAAAGGCTCAAGTGACTTCCAAAAAGTTGGTGATCTTAGCAAAGGTGAGACTGTACTTCACGTCAGAACAGTTGCTCAGACACATGTACAAGGTGGACATCCCACCCACACCCACAAAGATTTGGGAACATATTCAAAGTGCGTACAGCTATGGAGTAGAATTCCCTGCTAGAGTCTGTGTTTCCTGTTAGCTACAACTTAGGAGTCCTTAAGTCAAGAGTGAATAAGTTACTTCTAAGTAAGCGTGCTCAATCTTTGACCACATCATCACTTACCTTCAGGTGAGATAGTGGTTAAACGCGTGCCAATCATAATCGTAAAAAAAGTCATACAAAATTAATTAAATCCGACCAAAAACATCATGTAAGTACCTAAATTCAAGTCACACCCATAACTCTAACATATATACTTTAAATGTTTGTAAAAATAGTGGCAACCAATTTACTCGAAATGTTTTTAGTGGGATAATCATTTACGCCGCATTTCACGGAAAGTAGAAGTGCCTCACAAGCACATGTACTTTACTCTGCCAATGACCCGTTTATATGTTGGAGTATCTTCAACTACTTAGTAGCATTAATACGCACTTTCCTTTTCCGAAGAATCCATAACTTTAAATATGACATTGAGATTGACACTGCACTTATGGCACCTCCTAGTTACTACGCAAGAGTTTTAATGGGTAATCGTCGCACCGACCGATCCGGTGTTGGTGAACAAGTTTGGATCGCACTTATATCCGGAAGTTATCAGTTAATTTGGTCCTCACAAACGAAACCGCAGGAAAAGCAAATTATATAAGAGTCGTATCGTTACACTCTTTCAGTTTACAGGGTTGAGGGGGCACAAGTTGAACTGACTCGCGAAGCTCTGAACAACGAGAGACCTCGATGACGACTGACCACAATTTATCGATGCACCACTGTACTTTATTACATATACGAGTATGCAACAGTTGTAGAGCCCCCTGTTCTGAAACGGCATTAAAGGTTTATAAATTTATCTACTTTGAAACGTCGTTAAGTAAAGACCTAGCGTATCGATCGACGGTTTCACAAAGAGGTAAGTGGATCTATTGATTGCAACCGTGCGAAATTGCACCTGCTGTCACAATATGAACGATATAAACCAAAGCTTTATTTTCTAGTAATTTCTCGTTAAAAACAACCTCGTATCTTAATATTGGAAGAGCAATGACAAAAACATAACAGACAATTTACGAACATTAATGAAGCTCTCTATTTTCTTACTAATGATTTATTTTCTAGTAAATTTTAAATAAAGCTTAATTAATGAAGAAAATAAAAAATGAAGCTTAGGTAATTTTGCTATTTCAAGAAAAGACCCTGAAATTGCGAAAAAAAAATCAGCTCTTCAGTACATTTTGTCGAGTTATGCGTACAAAAATGTATGGGGCAGTCGATTTTTTTTTCGCGATTTCAGTATTGGTCCCATAGTAAAAGTTATTCATAATGATGAGTTCAATGACCCCTTAAGAGGTATTGCGTTTATTCTGTTACACGTTGTATAGTGATTTAAATAAACGATCGCCTAATGTATTTTAATTTTAAGAAATTCTTCAACAGATACGTATGAGCAGTTTGTTTCAACCACGAACTTACGAACCCCGAACCACGAAGTACGCAACATCATCAAGTATCATCCACAGCTTAAAACTATCCACTGGATTTGAGCCACCTTGTATTTTCGCTAAAAGACTTCTAGACTAAGAAGTTTTGCGCCTCCAAAATTTTGACTATAACTGATTGGAACGGCTCGCTTGAATATTAATCTTCGCGGTTTTTTTACCTTTTCATTAACACTGAATTACCCTCGTTCCTGAATTTTCAAAAGTAAGACTGTTTGTTTGTGGGCAAAACTTGTTCGTCAATGAAAAAGAGACTTACTTGTTGCTGCTTGATCTCTCCGCTCATCGTCTTCTGGTTCTTGTCAAAGAGCAGGTTGACGTTACTCTGTGGTGACGCCAGAAAGCTCACGTTGATCTCGCCAATGCCCGGTACGTTGAACTGCACCGGCTAAATACCAAAAAAACACACTCAAAGCGATGCACAGCCGGTATTCCTCCGCGTCGAAACCATAAATATAATGTTAACTAACCTCGCAATAGTAGAATACACTACATCAGCCAGTTGAGTCCACTGCTGAACATAGGTAACGTAACTTACCACTGTTACAATATAATTTGTGGCTCTTAAACGGATTTGTGATCTGACTACGTTGCTTCTCGGAGTCTCGGGTGCAAATGACTGTTCGAAATAATTAAAAATAATGAAAGCCCCAAGTAGATAGGGGAGCCATTTAAAAACGGTTATTACGTAACTTATGAATTTTCTTAAGGAGACTTAATAATTATCGTAAAGGAATCCTACAAACTCTTACGAACTTGCTGTTGCAGTTGTGAAGATTGCGTTGTTTTACTGTTTTCTAGTTTTCTGACTTTATAATGAAATATGTGGCAGGGCTTCCTTAGGAAAGCATAATAAATAGCCCGTCATTCACCGGACGAATAACAGGCTTTGTTATAATGCATACTCCTTATCATATTATGATTATAGGGTATTTAATGCGTCAAACACAGTACGAATTGTGGATGAGTATAGCTCCGGTCTGTGGCGAAAGCAAGGGGATCGTCTAAAGCAGTGGGTTAGATTCGGGCTGTGAATGATGATGATGCTAATAACAAATAACTAAGCAAATTTTAAACCATTGGACGACACATACCTACAGGGTTCTCGAGTGTTGCCACAAACTAAGTACGTACTGACAAGTGTTCGTACCTGATATTCCGCTACGATTCGATGGTGCAAATGAGCGTAAGATACTTACACGCAACGATAAATATGGCCGAAGCCTTATTTCGGAAAAACATTTATAACTGCACTATATAGTGTTTGATATTGTCTGATAAACACACAATAAAATCTAAACTGGCCCCATTATAATACCTTCAAAAAATAGACAACGAATTTATTTATATTCTATACTAATATTATAAAGAGGTAAAGTTTGTGAGTTTGTGAGGGGACCGATTAACTCTGTTGATCTTTCTGTTGTGAGGGAACTCTGGATTTACTGAACCGATTTTGAAAATTATTTTATCAATAGAAAGCTACGTTATTTGTGATGGTGTCATGGACTATATTATTAATCCGAAAAATAGCGCCCAACGAAGTGCGCACGGTCAGCTAGTTATCTATATACCTACATACATAAACCATTTTACCAACAAAAATTTAAGTCTTTTATCGTTGGACGACTGTTGTTTCCTGTTGTTCCCACTAAGTCATGACCACAGAAAACGATAACAAAATATAAAACGCATAGAAAATTTTTCGTGGACTCCATTTTTGTAAACGTGACCTTCTTTAGCAACAAACGACGATCTGTAGTCAAACACAGTGGGAATAATCGCTTTCAGAATTAAAAGTACATGTGATGATGAGTAGTTGATGTAATGATGACAATTGTTTATCAGGTCAACTATCTTACATCGACAAATACCTGCAAATACTTTTGTTGCTGTTGCTCGCCCTGCTGCGTGACTTGAATCAACTCTGTCTTTTGTTGTTGCTGCTGTTGTTGTTGTTGTTGCTGCTGTTGTTGTTGCTGCTGTTGTTGTTGCTGCTGCTGTTGCTGGTGTTGATGTTGTTGTTGTTGTTGAAATTGTTTCTGTAGCTGTCAGATAAACAGAGGTGTATAAGCAAAGCTATGTTTTTTTTCCAGTTTGTATCATTTTTAGCTTTATCCAATGACTAATGTATGAATACCAATGATACCATTACCAATGTCAGTGTTCTCAGAAAATGATTGATACCTAGTGTAATGCTCATAAAATAATACTTCTTCAGAGTATTTTATAAACTTGAAATTATAACAAAAATGATATTTCAGTGGCAAGAGCCTTTATGTGTCTGTTTCTCAGAAAATTGTGGACTATGTTTGATTTATTTGGGATTTGTTATCAATAAGACATTTTAGTACATGTTTTAAAAAGTTTCATTGGTTTATGTTTATATCAAGATATTTAGTAAGATTATTGAGAAAATCTTTTATTAATTTTATGCTCAAAACAGTTTTTTTTTTACTTTTTTGATCATAAAATTAATTTTCTTGTTCATAATTATATATCTTATATCATTCATTTATCTTTATATTGTTCAATATTTATACATACAAGCACAATTTGTAAACGTACAAGCATGCATAAAATGCCAAAAAAAAACAATCATTGTTAGTAAGCTTACCAACTCCTGTTGATCTTGATGATTCTTAATATGCTGTTGTATAACTTGCTGCTGTTGTCGCTGCAAAGCCTGCTGTAATGCCTGTTGTTGCTGCAACTGTTGCAGCTGCTGCTGTTGCAGCTGTTGTAGTTGTTGTTGTTGCTGCTGCTGGATTATTTGTTGCTGGATCTGGTAGAATTAATTGATCTCATTAGAGTACCAGCAGAAATTGGTCAGTTTGTCATAACATTATTGCAAACTATATCCCTCGTTTCCCTGAAAAGTTAGGTAAATTTTTCAAACATGCCAAATAATATCTGTAGTGTGTACTTACTTGTAATTTATCATCTTCATCTTTTTGATTCCTATATCTATATTCCTCTTGCTGATTATGATTGTCTGGTTCAGACTTTGGTGGCTTCAACTCAGGCAGTCTTCGATTAGTAGTGTTTTGTTTGTCTAGAGCTAGTAGTGTGTTTGCAGCTTCGTATTTATCTTCAAAAGTGATACCAGCCTTCTCAGCAAGAGTTTCTAAATACTGAAGTGGCCTTTTAGCTGGTTTGATCTGGTTTTTTTTCTCTGCCTGACTTCCACCAGGTGACTGCTTGAGAGCAGTCTTAGTTATTGTAATACTGTTTTTATTGCAGTCATCCTTTTTTTCATTTTTGGGTTCTAACGTGAAGTAATTTTTATGGTAAGTGTTATCTTTGTCTTTTTCTCCGTTAAGATTACCGTTTTCTATTAAGGTTATTGTTGTTGAATTCGCAACCTTTATTGATTTTTCTTTTGGGTCTTCTTTAGCTTGCACAGGTTGGCCCAATGTGTGTGTAGGAGACAACAACTGCTGAGCTGGGACATGCTGGGTTACTGGTACATTGGCATTGGGCACTTCTGAAGAATGTAACGACTTGTCAACTGGTTTAACAAGCTGCTGCTGATAATTGGGGATCTGGGGTTCCTTCTCCTGATCCTTCTTCTTTTGTAAATTGTCGAGGAGTTCAGACCTACAAATAAAAAATAAAGTTTACAAACATATGGTTTCTATTAAATTATTTGGCGTTTTGTTAGTAGGTTCTTAAACATAGGCAAAATATTAAGGCGCGTCCCTGTGCAAAATGCACACACACAACTGGTCACAAACACATACCAGTTAATATAAAAAAATGCATTTAATAATTTGATATAATTACTTAACTAAAATGTTTTATATGTATACGTAAATTATCCGTAAGTAACTTGGCACCTCTATAATTTATATTGAAAAGTAAACTTGATTTTTTAATGTTACCTGAACAGTTGTGCCATCTAATTTATCACAATGAATGCTTATTTAGTAATGCAGTAAACACAATTACTATTTTCAATTATTCAAATAAGGTGTCTTAATATCATAATAATGAAGGAAGGTAAATTATTTTAATATGATAAACATGACTTAGGCCTTTGACGTTTAAACAGTATAGCAAACCAAGCGTCGTACTTGAGATATCGATACTAATTATTGCAGAAGATAACTAAAACTTTCGATATATCATACTATTACACCATCAGGAGTGTAATATTACATAAGAATTATGATAGGAACTGAATTTCATATTCTTTTATGCATTTCATGAACATAACACAACAAAGTAGAAACTACGAAGATCAACCACTAAACATGTATGACATTAATGACAGATAGATGCGAGCGACATCGAATGAAGTTGACAGTGACACTGACGTATATTTGACAGTTCCGTTTAATTGCCAGAATGGCAAAAAAAAATTGAAATAATTTCGGTTATATGGAACGGTATGTCTAGCGCGGCATCAAATTAATCAAATAATTATAGCCGGTAGCGAAAATTGGCAGCTACGGCGAAAAATAATTTTAAATAAAAAGTAGCAGTTGTTAGCTTTGTTAGTTGGCATCAAGTTATTTATATGCTAAATGTTCAATTTCTGCCTGGAGGAACCTAACAAGAATGGGATCGCGGGAGCTAACCAATTCCTACCGGAGTGCTCCGAGTTTCCGAGCTGACGCGGTCGCTTTGTTCAGCGGTTAGACCATTAATTATTTTGAAGTTCCTCTATTATAATTATTACTATTATATTTAATCGCTGACAAGTTATTTTTTAGTAGCAAATAGTTAGTCGCCATCTAACTGTAGTTTCACAAACTTGAATATTTACAAATATAGGGTAACACTAAGGTCATTGTCTGTTTCTTAGATTTAGTTGTTTACAAATAACGTCAACTTCGCCTTAGAGCCAGGTATTTTAGGTTAAATGCTCTAAGCTTATAGCCGAAGGTGTTTGTTCGAAAAATACATTATGTTACAATGTGTATCCTTAGTCATCATCATTATAGTTCTCAGTTCGACTTCACATATTGCTGGGTTTAGCCCAGTGAAGTGTTTCTCTCTTTTATTGTATCATCCCACGCTCCTGCGCTCTCAGACTCAAACCCACCTCACACCTTGCTCATACCGCACTTTTTGTCGAGGACAAAATTATATTATATAATTATTAATATTATATTATATAATTATTATTATTATACTATTGCGAACATTAGAGCATCAAACACTTGAGATTTGACTAAGCACTGATACCGTGAAATTGTCTTGTCAAAATATCCAACCACTTTTTTGTGTCCGTCCAGCCAAGGAATATTAGAGGTCGGCTGGTCGCTATCAAATTCACAGACGCGTGCGTCAGGTGCGTCTGCCAATTCATCGCAACAAAGCGGCACGTTCACACGGCTCTTTAAAAAAAACCTTTGTATTATAGACTAAAAGAAAATCTATCTCTCTGTCTGATGATCTGTTATTTTATTTTATACAACATAATTAAATCACAAACGTTTTAAAAAAAACTCTTAAGGTGGAAGCTCCATGGTAGCCCGCGAAATTCAAATATTTTTATGTTTTTTTCCAATTTGCCGGTCAGTGTGAAGCTGTATGTTGAACAGAATAGGGTTCGCGATCGTAAAGAGCATTTATCTAAAGGATTATAACTATTTGAATCATCAATATAACCCTCTAAGTTCGATTGAATGTTATTTCGTGAAAAAGTCATTCAATCGAGTTGTATGAACTTAGAAGTTTATATTGATAATTAAAATGGGTATAATTCTTTAGAAAAATATGCGTAACGGCCGCGAATCGTATTTTGTTTATCATACAGCTTCACACTGACCGGCAAATTGAAATAAACATAAAAATATTTGAATTTCGCGGGCTACCCTGGCGCTTCCACCTTAAGGCAAATAACAACACGATTAGAAAAGTATCAATAAGAATAAAAGTACAATCTCAAAGCTGGTTCTGGTCTTTTGTATGTTGAAAAGACCAGTTAGAGAATTCAAGACCAAATTTGCAACTTTACAACGAATTTAGATTCATGTCATAACCAAAGTACTCTGTGGTCATCCTGACAGATATAACATAGACAAAATGCAGAACTACATCGTTCTTTGTGAATTTAGACTTTTTTTATAATTACTATAAAGAAAAAGATACTAGAAAAAAATACTATAAAGTATACTTGAAATAACTTTAATTTTTGTTTCTTGAAACCAATTTTCAAAAATGAGGTTATTTAAAAAAGGTTTTATTTTTCACTTTTTAGTGGTGATTCTCCACGACTAAATTGACTTACATGTGCGTAGCCCTTCACAGCGTACCGGCCTGATATTATGTTATGAACTGGTGTAAATAATAGACAGATATGAGATTTTAGCAATCCCAGTCCATTTGCTACCATTTATTGAGGAGTTCCGTTGCTTATCTCCGAAGTACTTCATCAGATCTTCACCAAATTGAAATTGATCCACTCCTGAGAAAATTCTCTTCCAAAAACCACCCAAACCGCTTCAAGTGTGCCTATAAAATTTGAAAAGTTCCCTCTATTTCTACAGGATCCTATCATCAGATCCTGACCTGATGATCATGGGACCACCTGAAAAGTCTACCCCTTGAAACGCAAAAACAATTTTCAAATCGGCCCAGGCATCTTCGAGTACCTACCAAATAAAGAAATAAAGAAAAGTTTCCAACGAATGTAGAATCTACTTTTTGTAGTCGTGACATACAGACGTCAGTAACTAACGGTGAAGGGGAATAATAAGTAATAATATGTGCGAAAACCTGAGGGGAGGCATAAGTCTCGCAGTGCACATCTACGTAAAGGCTAAGACGCACAAAGTAACAGGCAAAATAAACAGAACCGATAGTAACCGATGGTAGAGTTGGCGTATCGTAAATTAATCAGAAGCGGCATTTCCCTTTTGACACCCTATCTATAAAATATACTCTAGGGTCGGAAATTTACGTCCGAGAATTAAAAACAAAGAGGGACACTACATTATAGGCTAGAGGTTAGATGAATAGTTAGGTTGAGTAAAAACAACACGACCGCTATCTAGCAACAGCCAGGGGTTAGTTTCTAACACGGCCCTTTGTGCTCGCTAACTACATAACCCTGAGGTAAGTTTTTGGAGCAAAAAAGCCTTGAGAGAACTTAGTGGTACATACATCTAGTAGCTGTCAAACAGTTGGCAAGTAAAGGCGTTTCTTTATTATGGCTGCATAACCAGTCACATGCATGCAGACTACACGCAATCAACAAAGATCATTGACATCTTTCAAATGAAATCCAATCATATCAAATGATAGCATCTTGACTTGATGATATCCTTATCAACATGCAAGAGTTAAGTGAGGAAATTGGGTTATTGTGAACTGTGGGCGATACACTGTCACTCCTAATTCACAATTTGCTCTGACCAACTGTTGAATATCAATGAAGTTCATTCAGTGCATTCACCTCGCGAGTGAGCTAACACGTAGATTCTTAGACCACTATCTAATACGTACTAGTGGTTGACACTATATTAACCATCACTGTCTTATAGAAATTATTGCCAGTAACTTCTCCCAAAAGGTGAATGCGAGTGTCCTACTTCAGCGCTAATGTTCTACCAACATCCAATATGGCAGGATCAAATATTCTTTTGGTTGACGGGATTTGCAACAGTAGGTTACGTATAGGATAGGGTCAATTTTAATGTACCATCGTACCATCCATCCTACCTTCTTATAACTTCCTTTGAAGACACAAAAAGTACATAGTAAGATTACAACTTTATGGTGTTCTGTCTGTTGAAGTGTGTGCTATTATATAGTCTAAATAGCTAGTCTTGGAAACCAGTGAAGCATAGAAAAAGATACTAATTGCCAACTTAGGTGATTTCTAACTGTTAATTGTCCCATAACAGTAGATAAACGAGGTATAACAGTAACATCTTGATAGATTGAACAAGTAACTGCTTAAAGAGATTGAACCATTCACAGTAATTTAATAAATAATTTATTTTCGACACAATTGCTCAAAAAATACATTTACGAAGCCTGTATAGGTACATTGTTCGAAAGTTCAAAATTACGGACCATACAATGGAGCACAGACATATAAATTTATATGTCTGTGCAATGGAGCGTGCGTAATCTTTACGGTATTTTTTATAAATGTCCTTAAACAATAAAATTATAAGAATTCAATCCGTCTGCATCCGTCAGCAAAAAAAAACGCTTCCGTCTGCGTCCGTTCCGGAAGCGTTCTGGAAGCGGTTTTTTTGCGAAGAACTTTTTGCTCAGAAGGTTTGTCGCACTTTAATATTGAAGAAAAAATGAGACAATAGATGTAGTTCTAATTACCCGAACTGTTACACTTATGTTTTTTTCGAGTGTATTTATGTATGATGTATATTTCTTTAGCACACTCTGTAGCCTAACCCTGTGGCTTGATATATTTTATCTTGAAAGGTGTCGTTAGATTCGACTAAATAGTGAGAATGATACTGGATTGGTATATAAAAATTAAAATATCTGAGCTTCGGTGCCATTTTAATGACTTCAACTTTTTTAAACCTATCGAGTGGGGTATCAATATAAAGGGCTCGAGGAGACAATTTAAAAAATGTAACTTAAATGTAGAAAATAATTAAATGATTTTGTCAAAAAGTCCGACCGGTACAATATATAATACAATATTTACAATATATATAATTCTACTAAAATGTTTCACGCAGACGCAGACGCAAACTGAAGCGCGTTCTTATTATAAAAAACGCACCTTGTTTCCCCATTTGCAAATTCGCGCCATTTTCGATTAGACACGTCTAAGATAGTTGCGGCTTTTAATTATAATATTAATTAAAATATGTGTTCAAGCGAGGAATCAGATATAAATATGGAATCTACTCCACCTGATATCTCGAAAGATGCGCCAATTGCAGAATGCTGATTGAGAATGCTCTCTTACCGCCAAAATCGCGAGAACGCTATAATATAATGATTAACAATTATTTATAGATTATTGAAAAAATTGTATTATCTATTTATACCTATAATGTGTGGAAAACGTTGTATGACACACGAGCGGATATTAGTATTTACAAACTCGTGACTATGGTAAACCCTCGACTTCGTCTCGGGCTTACATTTGTCTACTCGTTTAAAAAGACCAACTTACCGCTCTTGTATCCTAAAATGACTGAGATTGGTTGTTGATAGTGACAGATCAGAGACAATTACGAACGCTTACTATCCTAGTCTTTTCAAAGTTAGAGTCAAAAGTCTACTTCTGGGTAAGCTCGCTCCATCGTATACTTTGTCCTGAACTAACTAACTAACTAGAGTCAAGAGCAACTCCATCTCAAATAAAAAATAAAATCCAAGACGTGTCTAATGGTTAACTTAATATTATTGACTGTCATTTGTCTTACCGCACGTGCTACGCGCGGTCCCGATGCCACCCGCGTGTACACAACATGTAACTCTTGAAAACGTGGCTGTCGATAAAACTCCACTTAGTACCTACTTAACGGACAAAGTCTGCTTTCTTCGAACTCTAAAGTGAACGATCAGTTGATTGGAATCAAATGGCATAAATTCGCGGCTGATTTGTAAGAGCTCTTCAGAATTCCACTCACACATCTGTCTCAGATCGGAGTTTCGGCCACCAGCCAGCGGTGCAGCGTTACGGTTACCTTTGACTACATCGGTCGCGCGTAATTTTATTTCACGTAGATAACTGGTTAGCAATAATCAAGATACAGCAGGTGTGCCGTGAGAAACTCGCTATGAATTTGCCTAGCAGCTTTAGTCTACCATGACGTAGTTGATAAACTTCTGCTGCCGATTTTACAAAAATAATAAGTATTCTAAAAGCTCTGTAAGTAAATCTACAACGGTAAGTACTTTTGGTTTATATCGAGATTGAATTGAGGAGAGTAAACAAAATAACAATTGATCGTAGTCACCTTGTATCAAACGAAATATGGTAAATGCTTTATACTAGGTACAACTTCGTACGCACATGTCCAGTTTTTTCCCGTTCCCGTAGGAAATACTCTGTTAGCTTCTCTTAGTGCATCCCTACGGAGTGTAAGGAAGCTACTTGCCAAATTTCAGCTTTCTACAACCAGTAGTTTCGGCTGTGCGTTAATTGATCAGTCAGTCAGTTTCATCGTGGTCGAGTGGTTTAGGCGCTTGCCTTGTGTTGTGCCCCGGTGATCGTGGTTACGATACCCACGGGAAGCATACTTTAGAAAGTTGTATTCAGTTTGGCTAGGACATTGTAGGCTTGAATCACCTGATTGTTTGATAAAAAGATGATTCTGTGCTTTGGAAGGCACGTAAAAGCCGGTGGTCCCGGCAGAGGCCTTTGAGGCGGTTTAGAAACTCTGACACTAGGGTGTGTGGGGTCGTTAGACCTTACTGCCCACACGATAAGAAGAATTTAAAAAAAATATAGATTTGTATTTGTAAAAGGTTTATTGACGGGACTTAATAGATAAAATTAACTCATACGGTCAAAAATCATACATGCCATAGAGGCATTGCGCCGATAAACTTTGATTTGCTCCTTTCAAGGTCATTCTGCGGGATTGTGATTATTATTAAAATAAAAATGCACGACTATTTTTTAGGGTTCCGTACCAAAATGGTAAAAAGGAACCCTTATGGTGTGTGTAACTAAGTCTGTCCATCTGTTACAGCTGGATATCTCAAGAATTACTAATGCTATCTTTGGAACAGTTTTAGATGACTTTTGGTTCAACTACCTATTTAGCAAACAAGAAAAACAGAAAGACATGTAGTACCAATAAACCACCAGTACCACCACCACCACCACCACCAGTACCAGTATCAACCAGTACCAAGGAGTTTATTTTAATATACAGCTATAATGATTGCGCTCATGGTCGTGCTACGAAGTACAACACCAGTGATCCTATAAGGGGTCAGTGAAAACCGCGTAAATGAATTTTATTACGTACCTATCTAGGAAGAAAGCCCTGCAACGCACATCCTGATCCGACTTGGATCCGACATAATTTGTTCATTCAATACTCGTGGCGCCATCTAGGATAGTAAATGACGACCTCATATGGCTCATATTCATACTCGCATCTGTCATTCTGTCACTTGTCAGTTTGGCGTGAATACTTTGCAATGAGAGCGTGTCGTTTCTTATTTGAAACTTGATTATGTATGTATATACTTGAGTTACTGTTTATCCTGCTGTAACTGTATAATTTTGTGTTTTTCGAAAGAAGGTACCTACTGTTCATGTTTGAAACGTACTTTTATACAGAAAAAGCATAAAAGATGGCGTACAATAAAGGTAGGTACAGCACGCAGTTTTTTCTTCCTCCTGAAAAGTTAGGTACTTCATCAACACATGTACCTACGTAATTCAGTATTTAAGTTCACCCCCTTCCTTTTCATTCCGCGAACTTTTTGACCTCGCTCGTACCTACTTTTCTGGGCTAATTACTTTCTCTAAACAAGAGACGAGAAATATCTATTTTCTGACGACGCAATAGGGAACTAGCACGTGTTTTCTTTCTTTCTTTACCTACTCCTATCGATATGCGACAATTTTGAAAACCAAGAAATTTCTCATTAAACAAAATACCTACATAACTACAGGTTTTTGAAGTTCAAACGTACGTTACTGTCGCGGACATGATGTGACGTCATTTCCACAAAAGTGCTTTCATCTCATTCAATTATTTTAATTGCACCTTTATACATCAGTCATTGCCTTTATTATACCTTAATAGCGTAACAGAATATCAGTGAAAACTTATTTCTTTTCATTTCCTTTCTTTTTGTTTGCATTACAAAAAAATGCATTGGTTGTTATTGTTAGCCATGTAATTATTACACCTTTAAAGTGACTAGGTATTATAAAAATGCAATTAAGGTGATTGTTTCCCATCGCAGTCATTTTCATTGATGATACTCATCAGATTTTTTTAATAGAGTAGACTAACTAAATTTAAATGTACAACAAACATATATTATTATGTTGTACAGTATCCACCTGATACTGGGGATGTCAGCTCACTGCAAGTTCATATGATTTAAGTTTGCAAGGTGAGACCATAATATCAGAATACGGGTTGATCTCCATCAATCTGCGAAGCCCCCAACTATTCTGGGGTGGGCTTACAGTCTGCAATAAAGTACATTTGAACCATCTATCTTCTACCAGTACCTATTTTATGGTTGGTTGTATTGTATCTAATATATAAAAATCTCGTGTCACGGTGTTTGTTAGTAAACGGTTTGACCAATTTTTATGATTTTTTTTGTGTGTATTTGGGAGGTCTGAGAATAGCTCTTAGGGTATTTTTTTATAATGCAAAACAAAATTTGCTTGGTTAGCTAGTTTACTATGACTGTCTATAATCTATATTCTATACAAATTAATAAAATTGGAGTGTCTGTTTGTAATATTGAAATAACCGTTTTTTACTAAATGTATATGAATATAATTATATATGGTACATACACCAAAATAACATTTTTTTAAATTTTTGTCTGTCTGTCTGTTTGTTCCGGCTAATCTCTGAAATGGCTCTACCGATTTTGACGGGACTTTTATTGGCAGGTAGCTGATGTAATAAGGCTTACTTAGGCTACGTTTATTTAAATAAAATATTAAGAATTGACAGTTATGCGGAACGAAGTTCGCCGGGTCAGCTAGTGTTAACATAAAAATTGATAATTGAAAGAACAATGGCCAGATTTCTATAGGAGCTAAACCTTACTTTTATTTTTCATGTCCCAAAACTTCATTCAACTTCATTTAGATTGGTTTGTTCTTATGTTGGAAACATCATTCGTTTGAAAATCATTTCTAAATAGTCACATTTTTTTTGCAAAAGCGTCAATTATTCTTTTGAGGTTTGAATCAACAACTGCCTTTTATCCGACTGTTGCGTAGCCTAAAAGTATACTTAGCGATAAGCAAGGAGGGTAATTAGCGATCTTGTTTCAATTTGTTGCGATTTCACTCAAAGCATTTCCCAAATATAGGACATCTGTCGAATGAGATGCGGTTGCGGTATGATTGCCGGGTGTCAATCAATGGCGCGGGTCGATGACCACAGATTCTGTAACTTGTCGATGACATATGACGTTCCATTGTACGTAATAGGCTTGTGTCCTGAAAAAATCTAATTAGTCCGTCAGTAAGAATATCAATTTTTTTTTTTTTAATATAAAAAACGGGGAACTCTTGGCCCAAATCTCACCTGATGGAAAGTGATGATTTGGCCGAAAATGGAAGCGAGTTTCACCCGGAATCCTCTTACACAGAGGAACTGGCTATCATACCTCTAACTGCCCCAACACAACAATGCTGTTAACATTGTTGTTATGGCGGCAGACTTAGACATGATGGTGGTAGCTTGCCAGGCGGACTTAGAACGAGTCTTACCACCAACCAAACCGAGCAAAAAATTTGCCTCTGCTGGGATTCGAACCCGGGAACTCTGGGTCTGAATCAGGTGGCATAACCACTAGACCACGGAGGCGGTTAGGTTAGGTTACCCGTATTTTTTCTTTTTTTTACGGGAACCAAAATTGACGAAGTTACGACGCTTTTAAAATTCACAATACGTCACGCCCTGGCATAATTTTTAGCGGGTCGTGACGTCACGAGCCTCCAATCCCGAGTTTTGATGCGTTTTATCTTTGTCAATATTCATTGATTTACAAAAACAAAAAATACGTGTCCATTATTTTTCAATACTCTAACTGACGGACTAAATAGTTTTGCAATTTGTGGATGATGGAAACTAGCCTATTGAACAAAACGCTTTCACTTAATTATCTTTTATGACCAAAATCAAATGCATAATAAATGAGCATAGTAGTGATATGGTGCCTAAATACTAATTGAATAACAGTTAACAACTATTCAGAAAAAAAAATATTCATAGTCTTTGAATAACAAGTCATTTCATACGCGAAATGAAACGTCAATAGGTGCGTTCTGAAAATTTTATTCGAAAATAAATTAGTAAAAAATAACAAAAACTAAAATAAGGATTTTTTTTTGTGGCCACTTGAAAAGATATTTCTTGTGTTTTTTATGACCTTATAACACTATCGGTTCGTCGCCTGGTACGTTTTGGCCAACCTTCTTTGAAGGACATCAGTACCTACTAGACCATTTTTTCCCGGGTAATGTGATGACCCACTTCCAGCCTTTATAACTAACTTCAAACTTATTTAAAAAAAAATCTAAGAACCTGCCAAATTGTCTACCTTTTTAACAGACTTCAAAAGGGAGGAAATTCTTAATAGGTACTTATACTTATATAATTATTCATCACAATCATAATTCCCTATTCCTAATTTACCACTGCAGTCATAAAGTTATTGAAGACTTTAGTTTGTGAACAAGTGAAAAAGAATTGCTTATTTCAGTCTCATCAATCAATTAATATAGGTACCTAGTACTTAATGTTAGTTTTTAATTTCCAAATATACTCTTTGCCTGCGTCTGTGTTTCCGAATGCTTACAACCCTAATCTTTTCAAAGTTAGAGTGAACAGGCTACTTCTGGGTACGCTCGCTCCATCGTAGACTTTGTCTGTCATCTCTGACCAAGACTAGAGTCAAGAGCAAACTTTGATTAGAAGTCAGAAGTGTTGGAAGCCTTTGAGGTGAGTAAAGCCTATTATGTCTTTACAAATTGCAACTTCCTTACTTAACTTAACTCAGTAGTTACTACGAAGTTTAAGAATAGTGGAGCCAAGTTATCGTGAAGTGTTTATTAAGTACTTCATTAAATTAGTTTACATCCTACAATTACCCATATTATTATCTTCAAGTGCAATATTATGTAGGTGTATTTGTTATTGACAGCCGAGCCATGCCACGTGTTTTTTGTGTTACTTACCATCACTGCTAGAGGCATTTAGCTACACCTATTTGGGACAGACACCTAAATAAAAACGGTCCGTCTGGTATTATTTCACAAGGGGAAGCAAAAAATAATGAAAACGTGCGAGCGGGAGAGCGTTATGCGAACGCGTGTGGCATGATAAAGAAAGAGACCATAAAAGCCCACAAGGGGAGTCGGAGCGCGAACCGGTTCTGCATGTGTGCAGACAGACGGCGCCCTCCCTCCCCTCGGCTGTCGACCCTCGACTGCGAGAGCCTCACAATGTCGGCTTTTCCCCGAAGCGTTGCAATAATAATAACCACGAAGCTTCCCCATCAGTTTTACAACAAAGCCTCGAGACTGTTATGTATAAAGTTTTCAAAACAATACATGTTAGTACTATTAACTTGTTTGAGTTATTGTTAGATAATTATACTATGGAAGAGTATTGACACTGAGCGACACCCTTTCTCCTGTACTTGTGGAGCCAGTCAACTTGTTCGCTGATATTGGCTCAATTTAAACAGCTCCATTCCACTGTGATGACGAACCATCACCTAGGCAAGCCTGCACACCATATAGGTCTGTGCCACACGCGACGCACTCACTCACAACAGATCGCAATCATAAATTAAATAAATAACATAAAATACCTTTTGGTGTAAAAACCATAAGAACAACGTTCCATCGTTTCAAAATAAAAGGTTAACTGAAACGTAAGCGCCGTCCCATGCGGCAATGATTAAAAGAAAAAACAAACGAAAAGGTGAGGATCGAGACATTCGCACGGGTGAAAGTAAACACAACACTTATTATCGACGAAAACGACATACAAACACACTTTATCGATAGTCCGGTGCCCGTGTCATTGTAACAATAACCTTCTTTTCGAATGGCGAAATACGACTGCGGCTGTGTAATGCGCGCGCTACAGCCGCGCCGCACCCATACCCCGCGCCGCCCGTGCCGGCCCCGTTCAGCTCCAAGCTGCAGCGCTCTCTATCACCCGTCAGTCCGTCACCAATGGTACGCCCGCTGTGAACCTCGGCTGCCTATTGGTCCAACCGTTTTACGGCCGTTCCACAAACAAAACCGGTTGCCAAGAACGACTCGAAAGGGCGCGAGGGACGAAATTAGCGTATGCGCGATTATTATTATTGTTACCAGTTCTTTCTCTTTCTCGCTTGATAGTACGAACGAGATAGAATTAATAAAACTTTAACTCGTTGCACGGTGCAACTTGCACCGCACTTTTTTTTTGCTCTCTCACCGTCACCGACCGTTTTTGTTAACAGTTAGATTTTATAGTGCTTTTAATTAAGTACTAATCTAAGCTACTTCACTAATTTTGTTCAGCCTGTGACCCCAATCCCCCAACCGTTTTTAAGCTTAGTTTCCGCAAAAATAATAATTGGTAATAAAATACATTCCTTTATTCGTCCTAGTCCAATGACTAGCCTTAGTGCTTTCATTCATTCAAATGCAACATAGCAAGCTGGAAACATACATTTGGCTGCTGGCTGGAATGGCCGGCGGGACAACCTCAAGGGTTTCCCCACGTGTAATCTTACCCACTTTTCATTGGGGCTAGGGCCCCTTTCTCTACCGTTTACAATCATGGTTCCTTCTTACAATAGGTACGTAAGCTACAGTTTTTTGCGCACACTTTAATTTGGGAGGTTAACATCTTTTTTGCTTTACTTACTTGGGCAGTTTTTTATCAGTTAGCATGGATAGTAAATAAGTCAAAGTCAATGGTTATTAAGCGTACCCAACCTAATCGAGGTAAAAAAGAATGAAATAAGTAATCAAAATAATTATCATCATCATCGCCCACCACATATCACTATCACTACAGATTATGAAACAAAGTCCTCTGCCGCGTCTGTCTGTTTGTCTGTTCGCGATACACTCAAAAACTACTGCACAGATTTTTATGCTGTTTTCACCAATGGATAGAGTGGTTCTCGAATTTTAGTACTTATGTAATTTGTCAAGCGGGCGAAGCCGCGAGAATAAGCCGTTTTTTTTTATAAAAACGACTCTCTATCTAGCAAGGTGCCTACTGCCTACCTACTTATAACTACTTGACACTTGAACGCGTCCCACATGAGAAATAATGACAAGTCCGCAAAATGTAAAACACGTGTGTGTACTGGTTACAAAAATGGCTTCCAAATATTATTGTTATTTGCATCTCCCTCACTCACATTACTTTGGTACGGAAAGAAATTATTTATAATTACTCGCCATAATTTATATTATGTCTCTATGATAATATATAATTATATAATGTTACCACAGAAGCCCGGTATGATGATTCGCTAGAGAATTTAAACAGAAACTCAAAAAAAGGAGATTTGTCAAAAAAGTGTAAGTTGTACTTATAACTAAAAGACCAAATTGCTCATTTGGTCAATGTTACCTAAGCAATCTGTAGTTAGGGTAGGGTAATGTGATGATATAATGTCTTTCGAAAAAATCCTATGAAAACACTCCCGTCACCCGTGTCACAATTCATTCCAGAAACAGTTGCCTGTAGTTTTTGAAATCAAGTTCGCCGTCTGTTCTAGTGTTAAAAAAAATGTGTGTTAAGTAACGGTTTACGAATAAAATTTAGATTTCACCAAGATGTTTGCAAAAAATAAGATATATATATATACTATTTTCCGAATCATGCGCCGTCATTCTTCCATTATGCAGCGCCATCTGTCGTAATCTTTTATAGGTCTGTCTACCAACGCCATCTGTAATGGTAACCTCGAAACACTAACATGGCGAGATCGCAGTGTATCCACCTAACGAAACTTCAACCACCACCAAGCCTGCTGGTGATTGTTCGGTACCTACTTGTTGGTTTTCATGACGATCTCGATCAACCAATGAATCTTTGCATCTCCATTACGAGCGAAATTATGGTGAGATATCATTTCAAATTGTGTCACTTAGTAAATCTTCAAATGTTTTTTTTTTTAAGTGTGACCTGAGCAACGAAGGTTAGATCCCCCCCAGCCATGGGCTGTAAAAATTGCCCATGGTGCTCTAGTCTTACATTGGTCTGCACATTGACTTGTGTGTCAAGTTGACTGTCTGTCTGACCGTATAAAAAATACCTCACTGCGCTTCAGAATACAAACTGCGGACGCAGTTCAGAAAGCTACAAGAACCAAGTGGGACTAGGCAGGCCATGTCTGCCCGATGGCGCGAGCGCGGAACGAGGTCGTAGCGGCAGACCGAAGAGAAGATGACGGGACGTCATGAATGGCTTCTTACTCTTCGTGAATTGGCTTGAAGAGGCCAAAAAAGAGAGAAATTAAAGCAATGGTGACAGAACAGTTTTTTGCCCAGAAGTGGGATAGTACAGAATGACAAAAAAAGTTGCATAGGCCTCCCCCAAGCGTCGCCACAATAACCGGTCCTGTGCTGTGTTTTCTTGTCCACTCCCAATAAATTGGTGATTAGGTTACGATGCTTGCACGATGCGATGGTAGATGTCATAGGTAATGAATTCGGAAAAACAGATACCCGTACCAATTGTAGCATTCAAAGCTTTATCATCATGGGAGTAAAGTCTAAAATGCTCCAAATTACAATTTCTTCAGTTAATTTCAGCCTAGGGATGTCCGGTGAAGGCGTTGCCTAGACCCTCCATAAATTACGAGACCCTCTTCAAATGCAACGGGTATACGTACAAACATTTGTATGATGGCGCCATGGAGATTCTGTGGAACAAACACCTAACTACCTACTGATTTATGGTAGGTAAGTAAGCGGCTGTACAAGCGACCATTTGTGGTGGCGGCAGAAGAGACAACAGAAAATAAAGTTTTGTTACGTCTTAATTGTTTATTTTTAGGAATAAAAAAAATCTCATTCCTATTACAAAGGACGCAAAACTGGGAATGGGTTAAAAAGAGATAGAACTATAGAAAATGAGACAACAACAAATGATAGCCTGAGGGCCCGAGGGGTCTTATCGGGTGCCACATGAATTATTAAGTGAAAGAGAGAGAGAGAAAATGTATCAGCTGTTTTGCCCCTCGGGCCCTCGTATGCTGTAATAGAAGTAAGAACCAAGAGATTCGAACTTTTGCGATATTGGCAAAGAAACTTGGTAAGCCATAATCGAAAGCATGGTTTTTGCATCAAATGTATCCTTTTTCATGTGATCAAGTTCGTTAGTAAGTAACCAATCCGATTTTAACAAGTCGAGTTTGATACATATTTTGATACACGATACATGATTGATATTCGGAACCGCCAATAGATAGCGCTAGTAGTACCTATTTAATATCCCAATCCAACAGTAACTGCATGATGCACAGAAATACTTCCAATTTGTTGTAACACGTAGGTAACATCTGAAATATTGTTTTTTTTTTTTTGTTAATAGCCATATTATGTCATCCAGGGTTCTATAAAGGCCCCTCTAGCAGGATCAGCGACCAATTCAAGCTACCCGTAACTTAAATTTTCCCAATCAACCTTGAATCTATTGCGTGCGTTCGCCCAGCGGAATGTTGTTGAATTAAAAGATTTTAATTATGCAGATATTTAGTGTATGACGTCGTATAATTGTGTATGGTATAAAAAAATTTGTGCACGCAGCCATTGTGGAGAAATTCACCAAAAACTGATTCCGCTGGGCGAACGTTGTCCTGGCGGAACTTTTTTTAATCCATAGATTTTAGAAGAAAAGAGATGTGTCCAAAAATTAGTGTGTATTTGTGTGTAATTGTGTATGTATGAATAAAATTAGTGCATGCATAAACTTCGGAGAAATTCAAGTTTCCGCTACGCGAACGTTTGGCCATTACCTAGTTTTCATATAAAGCGCTTACATAGAGAGCTGTAGATTTTTACATAAGTTGTTTTGAATTTGTTTATATTTGTTTAAAAAATAGATTTAGAAAAAATCGTAGGGCTTAAAAGATAAAAATATATAAACGTAAAATACGCTTATTAGGTCTTAGTTCTTAAAGTATGCACTTTGGGGTCTAGATTTTCACGTTTATACTAACCTTGTAAGTGTCTGCAACATGTTGCCAAGTATCAATGATGTTCCGTTAGTAATTAAAGAGTTATAGGACAATTTACCATGAATTGATCACTGTTTACAAAGCAGTCAAATATCACGACGTTCTAAAGGAATTGCATGGTAAAATGTATGCCAATAATTAGTGTATTCATTCAACTATTCACATGCAAAATTTCATGTCATTAAATTCAGTAATTAAAGAAAAACAATTATAATACTGACGAAGCATCGAAAACCTAAATAACCCGACCAAGTTCGGATGCCTACAAAAAAGCGGCCGTGCCATATATCTTAGAAACGTTCTTAACCTTGCAATATAGTATTTATTAATATGGTACAGTTACGTACACAAGCGTTAGGAAAAAATAAAACAATTGCATTTCTTGAATGAAAATTATTTTTTTAATAATAACGCCACTATCTACGATAAAAATAAATCTTCAATTAACAAGTACTTCTCTATTTAAATATTCGAGTACAAAAATATTTTTAATTACATATAATACTTAATTATGTAAGTAGGTAATTATGATAACGTTAACAAACGCTTGAAACGACAGCAATAGACTTAAATGTGTTTTCGACGACACGGTTGGCGCAGTGGTTGAGCGATTGACTGCTGCGCAGCATGTCGCGGGTTCGATTCCCGCACGGAACAAATATTTGTACGACCTACATGTATTTGTTCCGAGTCTGGGTGTTTTTCTATCTATAATATGTATGTATTTACAAAAAAAAATATATATATATATAAGTAGTTTATCAGCCATATCGTTACCATAACACAAGCATTAGGTTGCTTAGCTTGGGACTATATGGCGTTGTGTGAAATGTCCGAGGATATTATTATTATTATTATTAACTAAAATAGGTTTAATAAACGATTATGAATATAAGGGTAAGTATAATATTTCGAGCTTCAATAAAAATTAAAATCACATCACATAATTAGACTATTCAGTTGTTTAGATTTGATCAACATTAAAAAAGTGCTTATAAACTAAAACATTGGTATAAAAAAGGTATTTTCAAGAAAATATTCTTAAATGAGTAGCAAATACAGTAAATAACCTCAACATACATAAGTCACTACCAGTACAACGGTATACATCAATTAAAAAATCGATTCAAGAAGTAGTTTTTTTTAAGTTATTAGATTGTTTGATCCACTAAAGTTGCAAAGGGGAACGCTCGTGCATGCCTAGTCCATTGGTTAAATAGTGTAATAAGCTACAATATGATAAATATTTACCTAAACAGTAGTAGGTACTTACATGTGGTAATTATTTAATTTCCCTAAGGGCTATACTTAGTTAGAATCCTGATCCGTGAAATCTTCAATAGAAATTAGCTGTATGAATTTTATTTGTCTTAAATAATAGGTATATCTAGATTATATCTAAAGTCTCAAAAGCATACTTAAATAAAGTACCTACGTAAATAGTACCTACTTTCTGTCATAGTCAAATACATTTAAAAAGTAGGTGTACAAAAATAAATGACATTATTATATCGAAACAACAATTATGTTATCACCTATACCAATTCAATACCGATATTATACTGTAAATTTTGGGATGTTACCTAAATATATTGCACGGCCGCTTTTTTGTAGCTATTCGAACTTGGTCGGGTTATGTAGGTTTTCGATGCTTCGTCAGTATTATAATTGTTTTTCTTTAATTACTGAATTTAATGACATGAAATTTTGCATGTGAATAGTTGAATGAATACACTAATTATTGGCATACATTTTACCATTCAATTCCTATAGAACGTCGTGATATTTGACTGCTTTGTAAACAGTGATCAATTCATGGTAAATTGTCCTATAACTCTTTAATTACTAACGGAACATCATTGATACTTGGCAACATGTTGCAGACACTTACAAGGTTTGTATAACGTGAAAATCTAGACCCCAAAGTGCATACTTTAAGAACTAAGACCTAATAAGCGTATTTTACGTTTATATTTTTATCTTCTAAGCCCTACGATTTTTTCTAAATCTATTTTTTAAACAAATATAAACAAATTCAAAACAACTTATGTAAAAATCTACAGCTCTCTATGTAAGCGCTATATATGAAAACTAGGTAATGGCCAAACGTTCGCGTAGCGGAAACTTGAATTTCTCCGAAGTTTATGCATGCACTAATTTTATTCATACATACACAATTACACACAAATACACACTAATTTTTGGACACATCTCTTTTCTTCTAAAATCTATGGATTAAAAAAAGTTCCGCCAGGACAACGTTCGCCCAGCGGAATCAGTTTTTGGTGAATTTCTCCACAATGGCTGCGTGCACAAATTTTTTTATACCATACACAATTATACGACGTCATACACTAAATATCTGCATAATTAAAATCTTTTAATTCAACAACATTCCGCTGGGCGAACGCACACGAATCTATGTGTGCGTTCGCCCAGCGGAATGTTGTTAAATTAAAAGATTTTAATTATGCAGATATTTAGTGTATGACGTCGTATAATTGTGTATGGTATAAAAAAATTTGTGCACGCAGCCATTGTGGAGAAATTCACCAAAAACTGATTCCGCTGGGCGAACGTTGTCCTGGCGGAACTTTTTTTAATCCATAGATTTTAGAAGAAAAGAGATGTGTCCAAAAATTAGTGTGTATTTGTGTGTAATTGTGTATGTATGAATAAAATTAGTGCATGCATAAACTTCGGAGAAATTCAAGTTTCCGCTACGCGAACGTTTGGCCATTACCTAGTTTTCATATAAAGCGCTTACATAGAGAGCTGTAGATTTTTACATAAGTTGTTTTGAATTTGTTTATATTTGTTTAAAAAATAGATTTAGAAAAAATCATAGGGCTTAAAAGATAAAAATATAAACGTAAAATACGCTTATTAGGTCTTAGTTCTTAAAGTATGCACTTTGGGGTCTAGATTTTCACGTTTATACAAACCTTGTAAGTGTCTGCTACATGTTGCCAAGCATCAATGATGTTCCGTTAGTAATTAAAGAGTTATAGGACAATTTACCATGAATTGATCACTGTTTACAAAGCAGTCAAATATCACGACGTTCTAAAGGAATTGCATGGTAAAATGTATGCCAATAATTAGTGTATTCATTCAACTATTCACATGCAAAATTTCATGTCATTAAATTCAGTAATTAAAGAAAAACAATTATAATACTGACGAAGCATCGAAAACCTATATAACCCGACCAAGTTCGGATGGCTACAAAAAAGCGGCCGTGCCATATATCTTAGAAACGTTCTTAACCTTGCAATATAGTATTTATTAATATGGTACAGTTACGTACACAAGCGTTAGGAAAAAATAAAACAATTGCATTTCTTGAATGAAAATTATTTTTTTAATAATAACGCCACTATCTACGATAAAAATAAATCTTCAATTAACAAGTACTTCTCTATTTAAATATTCGAGTACAAAAATATTTTTAATTACATATAATACTTAATTATGTAAGTAGGTAATTATGATAACGTTAACAAACGCTTGCAACGACAGCAATAGACTTAAATGTGTTTTAACTAAAATAGGTTTAATAAACGATTATGAATATAAGGGTAAGTATAATATTTCGAGCTTCAATAAAAATTAAAATCACATCACATAACTAGACTATTCAGTTGTTTAGATTTGATCAACATTAAAAAAGTGCTTATAAACTAAAACATTGGTATAAAAAAGGTATTTTCAAGAAAATATTCTTAAATGAGTAGCAAATACAGTAAATAACCTCAACATACATAAGTCACTACCAGTACAACGGTATACATCAATTAAAAAATCGATTCAAGAAGTAGTTTTTTTTAAGTTATTAGATTGTTTGATCCACTAAAGTTGCAAAGGGGAACGCTCGTGCATGCCTAGTCCATTGGTTAAATAGTGTAATAAGCTACAATATGATAAATATTTACCTAAACAGTTGTAGGTACTTACATGTGGTAATTATTTAATTTCCCTATGGGGTCTATACTTAGTTAGAATCCTGATCCGTGAAATCTTCAATAGAAATTAACTGTATGAATTTTATTTGTCTTAAATAATAGGGGGGGGGGTCTAAAGTCTCAAAAGCATACTTAAATAAAGTACCTACGTAAATAGTACCTACTTTCTGTCATAGTCAAATACATTAAAAAAAAAAAGGTGTACAAAAATAAATGACATTATTATATCGAAACAACAATTGTGTTATCACCTATACCAATTCAATACCGATATTATACTGTAAATTTTGGGATGTTACCTAAATATATTGCACGGCCGCTTTTTTGTAGCTATTCGAACTTGGTCGGGTTATGTAGGTTTTCGATGCTTCGTCAGTATTATAATTGTTTTTCTTTAATTACTGAATTTAATGACATGAAATTTTGCATGTGAATAGTTGAATGA
The DNA here is from genome assembly GCA_963859965.1 of Ceramica pisi. NCBI lineage: Eukaryota > Metazoa > Arthropoda > Insecta > Lepidoptera > Noctuidae > Ceramica > Ceramica pisi. The sequence continues at coordinate 16,332,220 of OY982527.1, forward strand.
ATACACTAATTATTGGCATACATTTTACCATGCAATTCCTTTAGAACGTCGTGATATTTGACTGCTTTGTAAACAGTGATCAATTCATGGTAAATTGTCCTATAACTCTTTAATTACTAACGGAACATCATTGAAACTTGGCAACATGTTGCAGACACTTACAAGGTTTGTATAAACGTGAAAATCTAGACCCCAAAGTGCATACTTTAAGAACTAAGACCTAATAAGCGTATTTTACGTTTATATTTTTATCTTTTAAGCCCTATGATTTTTTCTAAATCTATTTTTTAAACAAATATAAACAAATTCAAAACAACTTATGTAAAAATCTACAGCTCTCTATGTAAGCGCTTTATATGAAAACTAGGTAATGGCCAAACGTTCGCGTAGCGGAAACTTGAATTTCTCCGAAGTTTATGCATGCACTAATTTTATTCATACATACACAATTACACACAAATACACACTAATTTTTGGACACATCTCTTTTCTTCTAAAATCTATGGATTAAAAAAAGTTCCGCCAGGACAACGTTCGCCCAGCGGAATCAGTTTTTGGTGAATTTCTCCACAATGGCTGCGTGCACAAATTTTTTTATACCATACACAATTATACGACGTCATACACTAAATATCTGCATAATTAAAATCTTTTAATTCAACAACATTCCGCTGGGCGAACGCACACGCAAAAGCAACAAATTGAACCGCCATGCCGAAATTCAATCGTTTTCGAGATATTTAAATTATTAGATTTTTTTGACATTTACCCAAAAGACGATTAGGTAATCTACCTATACTATACTAATATTATAAAGAGGTAACATTTGTTTGTAAGTTTGTATGTAGGGGGTAATCTCAGGAACTACTGGTCCGATTTGAAAAATTATTTCAGTGTTAGATAGTCCATTTATCGGTGTACGTTACCCCAGCAAGAAAGTATCTCCTAGAGTTAAATGAGTGGTACGTATAGTTGGTGCCTTATCTGGTGTAAATGTGCCCCCACATAAAAAATGTGTGCCCCCTGTCGTTTTGGAAAAAAACGGAAAAAACGATTCCTGCTGGGGTAACGTTTTTCTAGCAGGAAAATTCTAAACGAATGATCGGAGAGAGAAAAATTGTGCATGGCCAGAGAGCTAACATGTGTGCCAAAATGTGCTCCCAAAAATAAAATCTGTGCCCCTTCAGATTTACGAGATATTGCATTTCCTGCTGGAGTAACGTTTTGATGAATCATATATCTCTAAAACCATTGCATGTGCCCATGTAGAATAAACATACATGGGTAGCTCTTAATGTGTGCCCCTATGTGCCCCAAATTAGATTTAAGAAAATATTTATAGTTTTCAAGTTATCGCGGTTTTATGAAAACCCGAAAAAACATCGCAGCGCCTAAATGAGACAAGGTATAAGTTCGCTGAAAACTGTATTCGGTCCTTCTTGACGCTAATAATAACCATACAAAGTTTCAAAACTGTTCATGCATGCGTTTTTGAATAATCTTGCTAAAAGTCAAAACAATGGTGTCATAATTTTGACGGCAAAATACAAGGAACCGGCTCAATCCCAGATGTGTAGGTGTAAACCAAAATCTTGTGCCTTTAGTCAAAAATATATGGTGAAAATATTCAGCTTGGAATGTTTCGCATTAAGTAAATATTAACAAAAAACCAAATTATGTAATCCACGGCTGGTTATCCGACCAAATTTGAATGACTACTAAAAAGCGACGGATTCATACATATCGATGACCTTCTTTACTTTACTCACTAACCGGTTCACACGTGTTGTGCTTGAGTACACTGAAGTAGAAAAGTAATAAGAAATAAAATGAAGTTGTTATTGGATTATATTCTACTAGCTGTTTCTATGACCTTACACATGATTAAGTGCATTATAAATAGTAGCCTAATGCCTAAGTGCTATTCCAAGGTAAGCTATCTTCTCCATTCTAAATTTAATTAAATACATTCAGCAGTGCGATTCTGTAAACATGTCGAAGCGAACACTTAGGCGAAGTGAACGACGAGTGAGCTGTCAAACCATACAAACAAGATGGCATGACATTCAATTGTCGTTCACTCCACCTAAGTGATCACGGTGAGATGTCAACAGAATCGACCGGCAGTAATTAATGTGTAAACGAAAGAAATAAGTATATCCAGATATTTGCCATTTGTCAGGTCTTTGACCCAAAATTTGATTGGTCCCGATGTTTAAAAAATATATAGTTCTTGAAATGTGTGATGAACACCTACCTACTATTAAAAAGAGGTAGCTCTTTTTTGTAAATCAATAAAAAGCCCGTATTTGTAACGCCTTTATGAACTTGGAGGGTTGTATTGATGATTATACTTCTTAATAATATTTTAATCAACATACAACCTAGCACTGGCGTGCAAATTGCAAAAACGTAAGAAAATTTGAATTTCGCGGGTTGGTTGGAGTGTTCACCATAACCAAATAAATTTTGGTACCTACAGTTAAAGTTTTGATAGTTTAATAGAATACTCTGTCGACCTACGTTTTATTTAGGGTAGGTATACCTTTTGTCAACCGCACAATGATCTATGTTGCAAGTGTTGCAACAACGTGTTTTTATTTTGTATGTCGTATTACGTAGCTATGAGTATAAATAATTATTAATCAACGATTATAAGCTGATTATGTAGGGTCACATAATTTTGATTTGATGGCGTTTTAGATTATATATAAGTGACATTCCACAGTCAGGTGATAATGTTGTTACGTATTTATGATAAATATGATTATTTATAGCCAAATACCATTAGATAATTTGTGCACATTCGATGTTTACAGTTATATCTTTATGCGGTTAACTATTGGTACTAACACACTTTATCTAAATCTATGTATAAGCAAATTACTCGTTAGAAAATTATTTATCTGTGATTTCAAATTTAATATTTTTTTTTACACAATATTATACTTTTACTTGAGTCTGGCAAATGCACAAGATGTGCGAAGCCAAACTCCTCTGAGGAAAAAAAAATATTATACTTATACCTAATACTGATCTGTGATTTTTTGTGATGAAAATTTACTAATTATATGTTAGACTTAGATGAAAATCTGATCTGTGATTTAAATAATAATGACTACACAACGTGCAAATAATTTCTAATATTAATAGGTAGGTTTGATCTGTGATTTGAATTACTTAGGGAATAAATATAATAATTTCCACATCAACAAGCTGTTTTCATTAATATAGTCACAAGGTGCATTTAGTATATTTTAGCCCCCAAAACTTTTGAACGCGACTGTACGGACAACGGCTTAGGTATAATACGTCCAATAAAGAAGGTCATCGATATGTATGAATCCGTCGCTTTTTAGTAGTCATTCAGATTTGGTCGGATAACCAGCCGTTGATTACATATTTTGGTTTTTTGTTAATATTTACTTTAATGCGAAACATTCCAAGCTGAATATTTTCACCATATATTTTTGACTAAAGGCACAAGATTTTGGTTTACACCTACACATCTGGGATTGAGCCGGTTCCTTGTATTTTGCTGTCAAAATTATGACACCATTGTTTTGACTTTTAGCAAGATTATTCAAAAACGCATGCATGAACAGTTTTGAAACTTTGTATGGTTATTATTAGCGTCAAGAAGGACCGAATACAGTTTTCAGCGAACTTATACCTTGTCTCATTTAGGCGCTGCGATGTTTTTTCGGGTTTTCATAAAACCGCGATAACTTGAAAACTATAAATATTTTCTTAAATCTAATTTGGGGCACATAGGGGCACACATTAAGAGCTAGCCATGTATGTTTATTCTACATGGGCACATGCAATGGTTTTAGAGATATGTGATTCATCAAAACGTTACTCCAGCAGGAAATGCAATATCTCGTAAATCTGAAGGGGCACAGATTTTATTTTTGGGAGCACATTTTGGCACACATGTAAGCTCTCTGGCCATGCACAATTTTTCTCTCTCCGATCATTCGTTTAGAATTTTCCTGCTAGAAAAACGTTACCCCAGCAGGAATCGTTTTTTCCGTTTTTTTCCAAAACGACAGGGGGCACACATTTTTTATGTGGGGGCACATTTACACCAGTTAAGGCACCAACTATACGTTCCACTCATTTAACTCTAGGAGATACTTTCTTGCTGGGGTAACGTACACCATTTATCGAGGAAGGTATATATCATCACGCTAAGACAAATAGGAGCGGTGCATTGATGGAAAATGTGACGCAAACGAAGTTGCGCGGGTCATAGTTCCAAATAAAAAGAAAATAAGTAAATAAGTATGGAATGGGTACCGTTGGAATATGATATAGTAGCTAGCACCTAAATTAAGCTATGGACATAATTAAAAGTAGGTACCTACCTACCTACTTAATTAAACAAAATTATTTAAACGACGAGTGATTTAAGAATAATATCTTACCAATATTTTCATTACACCCATCAATAAATAATAGCTTGCCTATACAGACTAGGCATATTTCCAAAAAGGTATAAAAGTTCATTTGAAGATATTATGCAATTTTTGGCACGGCATGAGTTTGAATCGGTGCGGGGAGAGAAAATTATCTTTAGTTGAGGATGCTCGCTAAAACATACGATTTTATTTCTGACGAAATTCAATCATTTGAGTTGGTTCTAGTGTCACTTAGGATAGATGCCTAGGCCTATACTATAACTATATAATAGGGGTTAAAGTATGAAATTGCCGTTTTATTGTAATAGGTACTTCGAATTGACATAGGTGTGCGTTCGCCCAGCGGAATGTTGTTGAATTAAAAGATTTTAATTATGCACATATTTAGTGTATGACGTCGTATAGGTAATTGTGTATGGTACCTTTAAAAAAATTTGTGCACGCAGCCATTGTGGAGAAATTCACCAAAAACTGATTCCGCTGGGCGAACGTTGTCCTGGCGGAACTTTTTTTAATCCATAGACTTTAGAAGAAAAGAGATGTGTCCAAAAATTTGTGTGTATTTGGGTATGTATGAATAAAATTAGTGCATGCATAAACTTCGGAGAAATTCAAGTTTCCGCTACGCGAACGTTTGGCCATTAGCTAGTTTTCATATAAAGCGCTTACATAGAGAGCTGTAGAATTTTACATACGTTGTTTTGAATTTGTTTATATTTGTTTAAAAAACAGATTTAGAAAAAATCGTAGGGCTTAAAAGATAAAAATATAAACGTAAAATACGCTTATTAGGTCTTAGTTCTTAAAGTATGCACTTTGGGGTCTAGATTTTCACGTTTATACAAACCTTGTAAATGTCTGCCAAGTATCAATGATGTTCCGTTAGTAATTAAAGAGTTATATTTAAGAGTTATAAACTTTTTTCACATGGTAGGTACCGATGAAGTTCTTTTAAAAAATGTGCAACATTCGATTAACAACTTTCAGTTGTTTTTTTATTCAGCTTAGACAAGATAGACTGATACTTCGAAAATTGGAGTGATTTTTGAATACGAGTTCCGACGCGGAACGAACGCGGCAGAAACAGCTCGCAATATCAATGTTGCGTTTGGAGAGGGGACTGCTAATGAAGGAATATTGGATCTAATTGTGGAAATGTGATGAAAAGTGGATTCTTTACAATTACCGTAAAATGCAATGGCTGACCCCAGGTCAAACGGCGCAACAGTGTCCTAAAGCAAAGCTTACCAATAAAAAGGTAATGGTAACTGTTTGGTGGTCTCAGCATGGCGTTATTCTATAGCTTTCTCCGATTGGACAATTTTATACCTGATAAAAAGTTTTCTTCTCAGAAGGCAGTACAAAATGCTTTCACACAGTTTGTCGAATCTAGATCACCAGAGCACGGTTATAGGTATTATCATTATAATATTACCGTGACCAGAGTTCTATCGCAAAGGCATAATTAATGACCTTCCTATTAGATGGCAGCAATGTAGGTATAGATAATAATGGTAATTATTTTGATTATGAAATATGATAAATTAAAAACCGGCCAAGTGCGAGTCAGACTCGCGCACTGAGGGTTCCGCAGAAGTTGCGATTTACGATTTATGACGTATTAAAAAAAAACTACTCCCTAGATCTCGTTCAAACCAATTTTCGCTGGTAGTTTATTACATGGTAATGTAGGTACATCATATAATTTTTTTTTAGTTTTATCATTCTCTTATTTTAGAAGTTAAGGGGAGGGGGACACATTTTTCCACTTTGGAAATGTCTGTCGCGCAAACTATTGTGTTTAGGAAAAAATGATCTTAGAAACCTCAATATCATTTTTAAAGACCTATCCATAGATACCCCACACGTATGGGTACGATGAAAAAAAAAATTTGAGATTCAGTTCTAAGTATGGGGACCCCCAAAATTTATAGTTTTTTTTTTCTATTTTGTGTGAAAATGTGAAAATCTTTATGCGGTTCACAAAATACATCTACTTACCAAATTTCAACAGCGTAGTTCTTATAGTTTCGGAGAAAAATGGCTGTGACATACGGACGGACAGACAGATAGACAGACATGACGAATCTATAAGGGTTCCGTTTTTGCCATTTGGCTACGGAACCCTAAAAACAAGCAATTTCAATTTTTCAGTACAAATCGGCAAATTCATACTTTAACCCCTAATATTTTTTTGCATAATTATCATCAAGGTTGGTTCTAGTGAAAACAAGATTAGTGCGACTATTATTGCGAGCCGAGCTCACATGGCAGGTTGGCACATCAAGGATTCCGCTTGAAAGGAAATATGTATCTACATAAGTACCTATACCTAGGTACCTACCTAGGTATTTCCTTTGTTCATTTTCCAAGTAGGTAGGTAGTTCAATATTCATCCAGATGTAGTTTATTTTGTGCTCTATTGATTTATTTACAGTAGGTTAGGTTAGGTACCTATCGGGGCTTGAACCCATTTAATTTTAGTGCCAAGACAAAAACACCGGAAACGAATTTAAGCTGCTGGGTTTAACTTACCGTTACCGCGAATTATATCCAACAACAACAACTTTTGATAAATTGAATGTTGTTGAATCTGCACGGGAAGGAAATCAATAGGCTGATTCACTCACCCCATCCATACTACCTACCTCCTACCTCCTAGGTAGTATGTATGGGGTGGTTGGCAACCTACGCTGTTATTAATCTACTGATATTTTGCAACATAGTTACCTCAATGGAATGAAGTGAATTCAATTCACATTATTCAAATTAATACAAGTAACACGTGCGGTTATTTGGTTAACAACGGCCGCACGTGTTCGTACGAATTCTTATTCATTTTTATCTACAAACTTAGAGGGACAATCACTTTTCTATAGTGTCGGTTCCCGCCAGGGCGTAATTCGCGAGCGTCGCGGTCTCGCGGTACCATCACGCAAACGGCAAAGAGGCACACAGCCGACCAGCGACTTCCTCCTCGCACGCTCTTACTACGTTACCTTATTGTTAATTGTTATTCCGCACCGAACGCAACATTTTTTGTTTCATCTTTACAACTCCAATGTTCATCACCTGTCTCGTCCTTTCTTAGGCATTATTGCATTTTTTGTTTCGCTCACTCACCGCGTGGGTGTCGGCACAGCGGCCATTGAACCCGACCGACACAGCTGTTTTCGTCAAAGAATAATTATTATAAAGGACGCACTAATTGAGTAAAAGTTGCCTAAAAGTGATTTGACACACAGCGGGGCGCTATCAGTGATATATAATTTAAACAAATACTGATACGGGAAACCTCGTGTTATCAAGTACGTGAGGATTTCAGTCAAAGCTCGATGGTAAAAAATGTAGACTAATAAAAAGTTTCCCTATGATAATGTGCATGGTTTGATAACCATGGTCGAGTGGGCAGTAGGTACACAGAACTCAAGCTTTAATGTTCCACACGAGATAACGGTGTTGATTGAAAGTAGGTAGATATCTGAGAAACACGATACCTTCGATTTATCCGTTCTAATACCAAAACCCACCACTGGTATTTGTCCGAACTCATATTTATTTTCTATTCCGAACGGATACTACCACTCTTTTAAAATAAAAGTAATGTGCGAACGAATACTAATAACTTGAATTAGTACAAGGTACGAAAGTATAGTCAGCTCAGTCAAACCTACTCAAATTTAAAAAAAAAAAAAAATTTGATCGTAATTAATAATGCCATTTACATTTTAAAAAGTGCTTTGTTTTTGTGAAAAATTTACCTGACGTACTTTTTTACATTATGTATAGATAATGAAATCTATACTTACTAATATTATAAAGCAGAAGAGTTTGTTTGTTTGTTTGTTTGGTTGAACGCGCTAATCTCAGGAACTACTGGTCCGATTTGAAAAATTATTTCAGTGTTAGATAGCCCATTTATCGAGGAAGGCTATAGGCTATATATCATCACGCTAAGACCAATAGGAGTGGAGCAGTAATGAAAAATGTTACGCAGACGAAGTTGCACGGGTCAGCTAGTATAGTATATAGGTACGTAACTATAGTGTCAAGCCGATCAGTGAACCCCCTTTTGGCAAGGTGCTTCCGGGGCACCAAGGATCAAACTTTGTTTAGTTTAATTTTTAGGGTTCCGTAGCCAAATGGCAAAAACGGAACCCTTATACTAGATTCGTCATGTCTGTCTGTCTGTCTGTCCGTCCGTCCGTATGTCACAGCCACTTTTCTCGGAAACTATAAGAGCTATGCTGTTGAAACTTGGTAAGTAGATGTATTTTGTGAACCGCATTCAGATTTTCACACAAACATTAAAAAAAAAACAATAAATTTTGGGGGCCCCCATACTTTTACTTAGAACTTAAACTATAATTTTTTTTTTCATCAAACCCATACGTGTGGGGTATCTATGGATAGGTCTTCGAAAATGATATTGAGGTTTCTAGTATCATTTTTTTCTAAACTGAAAAGTTTGCGCGAGAGACACTTCCAAAATGTGTCCCCCCCCCTGTAACTTCTAAAATAAGAGAATGATAAAACTAAAAAAAAAATATGATGTATATTACCATGTAAGCTACCGGCGAAAATTGGTTTGAACGAGATCTAGTAGGTAAGTAGTTTTTTTTAATACGTTACCTACTGTTTTGTACGGAACCCTCGGTGCGCGAGTCCGACTTGCACTTGTTATGGATTTCGGACTTCAAAATAACCCCTCGAAGTTGCAGGAAATCTAATCTTCTAATAAATAAAAATCTCGTTTTACGGTGTTTGTCATCGAAACTCCTCCGAAACGGCTCGACCAATTTTTATGTTTTTTGTGTATTTGGTAGATCTAAGAATAGGTCTTGGCTATTTGTATTGATTTGGCAAAACCATACACGTTTTTTGGATACCTACCATGAATTTATATTTGTTTCTGAATAAAGAATTTGAAGTTGAGAAGGATCTTTTTCAGCTTTATATGTATTGCTTAGCAAAAAACCTGTATAAATATCGGCAGTAGATATTAAAATTAACGCAATAACAATTTTATTTTAAAATTCAGAACCCAGAATTAAAATGGAAAAAATTATAATGAAGATAACTTAACGAAAGTAGGTAGGTATATTAGATAGGTCATGTCCGTCGCGGCATATAACCGAAGGACATGACCTATCTAATATACTTTTATCTTGGTCCTCATATTAACTGTTCACATGTAAGCATTGACAAAAACTTTTGTGAATGTATGAAGAAACTGAAGGTACAGGACACGTTCGTTTTTTTTTATTGGTACTTATCTGAAAAATAATCCATTTTTTATTGAGCGTCTGGTTCCGTTGTCCGATAAAACAGCTGTATGTAGGTACCTACCAGCAATTATCAATACTAGATTATAAGAGAACATTTTAGAAGATGTCTCTATCAGCAAGGCACCAGGCAGGGACGCACCACGCTGAATCGATCGGAGGGGGTTGTCCGCCCCTCGGCGCTACCCCGCACCTCGCCACGCACGACGCGAGTTCGGCGCACCCACCGAATTTCTTGAATGATGAACTTTCGGCTTTTTAAACTCATAAAATGACGTAAAGGACATTGACCGAGGTTATCAGACGACTTTGAAAGTTTCGCCAATGTGAAGTTTAAACGCATCCCGAAGTTTTGTTCGCAAGGGATGGCTATAACTTTATTGCACGGGAGCTTGGAGGTTACAATAAACTGGTATTAATTTATGGCGCGCAGTCATTTTGTATCCATTTGCCGTCGGCAGATTGTATGATTTGACATCTATTCCATAAATTTGGCGCAAGCCGTTTGCAAAACGGTCGCCATTACGTAAAATGACGCAAATTAATTATTGATCACATTAATTTCATCAAGAACCATAAATTTACAGTGTTAAACTTTGGAAGGAAGAGGCACAACACGTACTGGAAGGAAAGGAGGAAGGCCTACGCCCAGCAGTGGGACAGTAGATACGGGCTGGAAATAAAAATAAGTAGATACTAAAATAAGTAGGTACCTAGTTTGTTGATACCAATTAAAACCACATTACTAAATTTGAACCATTGATATTCAAGTCAAGAATAAAATTATACGGTACCTCTTAAGTTAACCAATAGCCGGTTTCTGGATTACAATTCTATTTCCGGTTTCTGCCCGAGTCTCTGTTTCCAGATAGCTAAAAACTTGTCTAGAGGACAACAATGGTTTCATTCAAGTGATCAATTTATTCTGCCTACGTTATGCCAGAATAAGTTAAAATCTGCACAAAAATAGTTGTCAAATCACTGCTGTCTTCAGAAATGAAAGCCGCTGTCAAGTAAGTAAATTTAATTGACATGCAGTCTAACCAGCAGCGCAAGAAGAAGCATTCGTAAGAAGTTGACAGTAGTATCGTCACAGCGCTAATTTTTGTTTGCTTATTAACTGTTCAAGTATAATCGTGTATTAGTTTCCTAATTTGAGTACCAATTTATGTTATAGTATTTTATTGTATGTATAGTTTATATGTATATATTTATCTTTGTATTAATTTTACTAATAATCGTGTTTCTGGTTTCTCTTGCACCTACCACTATTATTCTCTGCATTACCCAAAGGTTGACTGGTAGAGAATGCCTTTCTGTACAGTTGTGTGCATAAAGTATTAAATAAATAAATACAAGGGACAACACGAGGATGACTCACCTGGAGTCGTTCTCGCTTTGTGATGGTGATGATGTAACACCTATACATTACCCAGCCCGTTTTAGGTAGACATATTGTAGATAAACGGGTAAACGTCGAATTGATTTAATAACGTCGAATTGATTTAATATTCGGACTTTACTCAAAAGGCAGGCACAAACTTAAGTTTACTGGACCATCAGCATTACCCGTTACAAATACATGATCAACTAATGAGTTGCCTAATAAGGCTAAGGCTAGGAAAATTAACTTTCAACTTCATAAAAGAATCTTCACTCTTGATCTTACTCGTAGCTCTTCACCCCTCTATTTCAATAAAAGATGAAAATAAAGTTCAAATGATTTTCCAAATAGGTACTCATTATGTCAGAATTAATTTGTGTCCACTTTCTAAGCGTCGCGTCGTTAAAAATAATAAATATATTCTTTTTTTAATTAAAGAATATTTAGTACTTAGATGAAAAAACATAGATGTGTTTAGTTTTGTCAGACATGGCATATAAGTCATATAAGTTAAAATTAATACCAATATACTTAATTCTGTAATATCACTGGATCGCTACCTAGTGTAAAAAAGTGATATATTATAACTAACCAGCTGACCCGCGCAACTTCCGTTTGCGTCACTTTTTCCATTAATGCTCCGCCGCTCCTATTTGTCTTAGCGTGATGATATATTGCCTGCTATAACTTTCCTCGATAAATATGCTATCTAACACTGAAAGAATTTTTCAAATCGGACCCGAAGTTCCTGAGATTACCCCCTACATACAAACTTACTAACAAAATTGTTACGTCTTTATAATATTAGTAGGTATAGATAGTATAGATAACAGCTACTGTTTATCGTTGTTGGTTAACGTACCAATTGAATTGAGTAATTTTATTAAAATTATTGTTTTTACGCTGAGATCTGGGTTTTTCAGGTGGATCGAATTCGCAACGAAGTCATTCGCCTGAGAACTAAAGTCACTGACATTAAGCATAGAATCAGCATGCTGAAGTGGAAGTGGACCGGCCATGTCTAGGAGCCTCCTACAGACATGGAGGTAATAAAGAGCACGGACTTCCAAAAAAGAGTAAGTATAATTTATTTTATATTTTGACTAGCTATTCCCCACGGCTTCGCTCCCGTCAACTTTTTTTTCTTTCATAGGAACCTTCTCCTGACAGTAAAAAACACAAAAAATACTTAATTAAGTGAAATCGGTTCACACGTGATGCCGTGACCAAGGGAAATAAGGATTCACTTTTATATATAAGAAGACTAGCTGTTAGTTGTAGCGGCTTCGCTCCCGTCAACTTTTTAGGGTTCCGTAGCCAAATGGCAAAAACGGAACCCTTAAAATACATTCGTCATGTCTGTCTGTCTGTCCGTCCGTATGCCACAGCCACTTTTCTCCGAAACTATAAGATTTTCACACAAAAATAGAAAAAAAAACAATAAATTTTGGGGGTCCCCATTCTTAGAACTGAAACTCAAAAAAATTTTTTTTCATCAAACCCGTACGTATCTATGGATAGGTCTTCAAAAATGCTATTGAGGTGTCTACTTTTAATTTTTTTCTAAACTGAATAGTTTGCGCGAGAGACACTTCCAAAGTGGTAAAATGTGTCCCCCCCCCCCTGTAACTTCTAAAATAAGAGAATGACAAACCTAAAAAAAATATATGATGTACATTACCATGTAAATTTCCACCGAAAATTGGTTTGAACGAGATCTAGTATGTAGTTTTTTTTTAATACGTCATAAATCGTAAATCGCAACTTTTGCTTGTAATATAATACCTACAGGTTTGTACGGAACCCTCGGTGCGCGAGTCCGACTCGCACTTGGCCGGTTTTTTATTGTTTTCTTTCATAAGAACATTCTACTCATAATGACAAACACAACAAAAGGGAATTAGCGAATCGGTCCAGCCGTTCACGCGTGATGCTTGGACCAAGGGAAAATGGGATTCATTTTTATATAATAAAAGTAGGTAAAATAGAAAAAGGATTTTATTGTACTTTTTGCAGCACATAACAATTTTTCAAAAATTGTTAGTTAGGATGTTTGGAGACACACAATTCTTTAATTGTATATTATGACACAAACATCCTAACTCTAGAGTTATTTACTCATGTTACATTTTCTAAATTTATATTTCAACATTCGTGGGTGAGTTTGCAACCAAACTGCAAACTGGTCAACAAGCTTCGGAGTGGCGTCAGATCTGTGATAGAACTGCATCAGACTGCTTGCAAATCGACTTGTTTGGAATTTTGTAGTTGAGTGTATGTTTTCAGCGGTCGGGTTTTTTGACAAAGTCAATTTTTTTATTTAGGTACTACTTTTTAGTGAGTTACATTGTTTGGAATCGCCTCCTCAAGCCTTTTATTTGACACCCTTGACCCTACTCGATAGTCTACGAGTGAAAAAAACTTGCAAGACATAATTAAATTACCTATGGTGAAAAAAAAAACGGCTATTTTTATATACCCTGTGTCACTCTCACAATCAAGACAAATCTAACGACACCTCTCAAGCTAAAATCCACCGAGCCGTTCAGGAGGCCAACCACAAGCTCTTATAACAGTATTAATACAATCTTACTTCGACTTTTCGTACCATGAAGTCCTTTAAGCAAGCTTAAAAACAATGTTATTTTACTAGCGGTTTTGGTGACGTCAACCTATAATAGTTCATTCAATTCGTACCACGACGTGACTTTTGACAGTTAGCAGTATTGTTTTTATGTCAAAATTGGCAATGATAAAAAAGTTCCTTGGTCTCGGTGGAAGTATTAATTTTTTGCAAATTTATATGAAATAAAACATTTTCGTGTCTTATAAAGTAAGTAAAATGTATTTATTTACCGAATGAATTGTGTATCTAGAGGTTTTCGTATATTATGTAATTTCTTGTTTGATTCTAGATGGCTAATGCATACGAAATATTCGAGTTTTTGGAAGCTGATAACGCAGAAGCCAAGCGTACAAAAAAACGGCGTCGTATGCAACTACGTCAGGAATGCGACCCCTTCTATGAATTAGATGAAGCGGAGTTTGTTAAGCGTTACAGACTTACAAAAGATCTTGCGCATAACCTGTGCGATGAGTTGAGGCCACTGATGAAGAATCCTACAAAATCTACTGACTTGTCTGTAGAGACGAAGGTAAATTCAAACCTTTTTTTCTACTAATAACAACAAAGCAATATGCGCTATTTAGCACTTTTATGTATCTATACATTATAAGTTATATTACTTTTTTTAGGTGTTAATTGCATTATCATTTTATGCAACTGGTTCATATCAACGTCCAGTAGGCAGTAATGAGGGTCATTTTGTGGCTCAGCAGACTGTTTCTTCAGTTATCGCACAGGTTACTGCATGTCTTAACTCACTGCAGATGAGGAAGAAATATATAAAATTTCCAGTAAATGATCAAGAACGCAACAGAATTAAAACGAAGTATGTATCTTTTTTTTTAAGTATACATAAAAGTTTTAGTCCTTGAATAGCAGCAGAATGCCTATTTTGTTAAGTGAAAACAAATATCGCACTCCTGGTGAAGTGGTCATTATTTATTAAAAAGTAAGATAAAAGTTGACATTGCAGTATATACTATTCATCTTGTAAAAATCTTTAAAAATAAATTATGTTTTGAGATGTTAAAATGAAATGCTTCTCCTAATAAATCGCATTTTTCAAAAGTGATAGTGTCGCACCGGGGGTGCGATATAAAATTATAATCATTCCAATAATAACAGAGAACAGTTAGAAATAAGCAACAATGAGATAATACAATATTGTATGGCATGTTTAAACGGACTGTTGCATAATTTTGGAGTGGCTTACATATATCCAGCTGTGGACTATGTATGATAGGCCATTGTAATAAAGAGTTAAATATTTTGTTTAATAGATAAGTACTAAGGTTTAGTTGTAAAAAATAATTCATTAATTGCAGATTTTACAATAAGTTTCGGATTCCTGGGGTTCTTGGTTGTATTGATTGTACCCAAGTAGCTATAGTACGCCCAGTAGTACATGAGGAGCGCTACTTCTGTCGCAAGCAATACCATTCCATGAATGTTCAATTGGTAAGTGTTCATTGAGTATCTAGTAGAAGTTAAGCCAATATAACAGTGTTGAAAATAAGAAAAAACACAAATAAGTATGTATAAAGAAAAACAAAAAAAAAACTTTATTTAATTATTTTACATGTGAGCATGTACACTATTCTTAAGTTTAACTATAAATATGGTACTTGGCAGTATTTCAGATTAAATCTAAATATTTTCAGGTTTGTGATGCAGACATGGAAATAATAAGTGTAGATGCAAGTCATGGTGGTGCAAGTCATGATTCTTTTATATGGGGTATTCATCCACTAAGATTTCACCTGGAAGATCTTAGCAACACAGAAGATACTTGGTTTCTTGGTTGGTATAATTATGTAACCTCTATATGATCTTTGTTAAAAACTATTTGTACTTATTTAAATTCAACCTGTATGTTTGGTCAATGATAATTTAAATTAACTTTTGTTATCAATAGGAGATTCCGGATACCCTTTGAGAAAAAGCATGATGACACCAATACTGGATGCAGCACCTGACTCACCAGAAGCACACTACACTGACTTACATGTCCATGCAAGGAACATAATAGAGCGCACTATTGGGCTGCTTAAAGCACGTTTTCGTTGCTTACTTGTTCACAGAGTCTTGCACTACTCACCAAAAGTCGCTGGCTCTATTATAAATGCTTGTGTTATATTACACAACATTTGCAATAGGACTACTAACATATCTGTGGAACAATTAAACAATGAAGATTTGATTCGAGAAGCCCAATTACAACCAGAAGGCAATGCGAGTGAACAGCCACACAGCAATAACGTCGCTCTGCAGCAGGGTTTGGCTACTCGTAATTCGCTTGTTCAGCGGCTGTGGGAAAGGCGGCATTTAAGATCCTGAAACACAAATATTTAATTTTATACTCTATAAGTTTTAATTTAATTCTCAGTTTTACAGCGTTTTTTTACAATATTGTTTCATTGAAATTAATTGTTGTATTTTTTAATGTCTTCATACATACACTCAATAAAATAAAAACCAAAAATTTATGATATTAATTTACTACATGTAATCTCTCATGGTTGAACTTCCGGGTAGCACTTTATCAGGGTTTTAAAGAGAAGGTAAACATATGAATAGTTTTGTACCTTTCAATCCTCGTTGCTGTATTTCCGAACGCTGTTAAAACTTGCACCATCGTCTCCATCGCTTCAGCAATCCTCACAGCAGCTTCAGCGTGCGTTTGTATAGAACGGACGAGCGCACGTCTTGCAGCCTCCTGTGACATCGGCGGCTCGCGCCTTCGACGCCGTTGTCGGGGGGAGCGGGCTGCAGATGTAGTTGCAAGACGTCGAGTAGGAGTTCTGCTGGGGGAGGGAGCCGGTAGATCTTGGACCGTAAGTTCCAGAGGACTTTGAGGTAGTGGCTCTAAGATGAGCTCCAAAGGCTGATTTTGGGTGGAAATAAGAACTGAAGTAGGATTGTGAAGAGAATGCACATTTTGTAAAATGGATTCTGAAGCCGGGGAATCTTGCACATCCACATCTAGTGTAGCAGCGCTAATCTCTGGAGGCTACAAAGAGATAACAAGAAAAGTTATTTGCTTAATATTATAAATAACTATAAATATGCTTACTTAACTACTTATATCTTTACTTACTAGTTCCACCTGGACACCTGGCAAACCCTGGCCAATATCTTCTCCCAGTATTTGCAGAAATTTTTCCTCAATTTCAGTCAAGGGCTTCTCAGTGGAAGGTCCTCCCCCAGTCCGTACATGAGAAGCCCGTAACAAAGCAACCCGCTTTTTAAGTTTGGCCTTATAATCTACCCAGTACTGAAAAAAATATTTAATATTATATAAGTAGGTATGTACATACATAATTTAAATTGACAAATTGAAAAAGCTATAAGTAAGTAGGTAACTTTACTTTAGTCCAGCCTGCCGAATCTTTATGAGCGCACTCACCTTGCGAGTTTAAGATTTCTGCAATCTCTGTCCACTTTCTTCTTGAATATTCTTTGGCTTGCAGAGATCGATTGTGGGCAGTAGCGATAGATTTGTTTGAATCTAAAAATTCCCAGAGTATCTCTAGCTGCCGCCAGGAAACCCGATTAACTCTTCGGCTGCAAAATTAATAACAAAACACTAATCACTGAGTCGTACATTAATTATTTCGAACTATCTTTATCTAAACGTTACAGAAAAATATTTCTTTGTATTATGTACAAAACAAATAAATAAAACTGTTTAAAACTACATAGAGTAACCTCACCTTGATTCCATGTCAATTTTGTAGCACACTATTACTCCTAGCAGAGTTTGTTGTAGCCATGGCTCTTATGCAATTAAGATAAAATAACTTAAACTACTTAGAACCACTTATAAAACAAATAAAAAATATTGCTGCATCTAATCCATTGAGTTTCAAATTTCGTTCGCGGTATACAGCTGATAACACATTTTGTTCCGATTCTTATAGTCTAACTATGTCAAAACGCCGCAGCTCATTTTATTTTATTTATTTTTTCATTTTTTTTTCGCATTTTCAAAGCAAGATTTCTCGATATTTGTATTAATTTCATGGTAATTATTATTCAAATGCATAGTAATCTTTTAAATGTAAAAAAGTGTTGATATTTTGCTTCAAGATCGTACTTCGTAGTAGCGATTCGGACCAACGTGTGAAAGAGACAGCGCTATACAATTGATATAGCGTTGTTTCTTTTTTATTGTAGCAGGCAATAGACAAATAGTTCATTCTTTCCCAGCACTAAGCAGGAATAAAACAATGTTGAACGATTTAGGTCATGGTACGAATAAGAGTAATGTTATTATAAGCTTGAAACAAAACTCTCTTGAAATAAGATTGTTTTGTAAAAGATTGTGGTAGGCCTCCAGGTCGCAAAACGAAAACCATAGCCCTCATTCTTTTGCAAGCGGGTAAAAACTACGCTAAAGTCGATCAAAAGTCAAAGTCTTGTTGACTTTTGATCGATTCGTTGATGTTTTCTTTGACTATCGCGGTGTTGTGCACCAAAATTCTTGACAGAAAGTCAAACAGTAAATAAAGAATATTAGTCAAGTCGACAAGTTGAAAATGGTACAAAATAGAGATACTGCTCTTAAAATTATGTGCGATAGCTCATTGGATCCGGAATGACGCCTAGAAAAATGTGCCAAAAGCGTATATTAGCACATAAAAAATTGCAAAAGTTATAAACAAAAAAGATGAAAAAAAAATGGTATTTCGTTTTTTGCTAAAATTTCATTAAATATTAATATTTAAGAAATTTCAAAAATAGAGTCTGAAAGAAGAGGAAATTTCCAAAAAAAAAAACTCCTAACTCCCGGAACTCTATTTCCATTATTTATAACTTTAATATAACGCTGAAAATAGGTCAGCGCGCGACATTTTTAGGTTGCACGCGTGGCGTCAAAAGCGAGTACGGCACATTAATCAATTTATTTAGGGTATTAGATATTTTTTTTTTTTATTTGTAAAAAATAGGGTGTATTCTGAACACTATAAATAATTTATTCCCGTTGGAAATTTTACTTAAAGTTAATTTTTCAACAAGTTAAAAAAATGTTTAAAATCATCAAAAACAACCATATAACAAAGTATAGAATTTTTTTTTTTTTCAATTTTTTAAAAGTACAATAAAATATTGAAAAACAAATTTTGTTATACCTATATTTGTTTTTGTTAATTTTAGAAGTTTTAGAAAAAAATATAAAAAAGGAAAAAAAAAAATTATAAGAAATTGGTAAGTTAATAAACAAAAGAATTGTTGATAAAAAAAAAAAAATCACTTACAATTAAGACGGTTGTTCGAGAAAATTGTGTTAGTTAACAATTGTTTAACTTGTTGATAAATTAAATTTAAGTAAAATTTCCAACGGGAATAAATTATTTATAGTGTTCAGAATACACCATATTTTTTTCAAATTATAAAAAAAATATTCAATACCCTAAATAAATTGATTAGTGTACTCGCTTTTGACGCCACGCGTGCAACCTAAAAAAGTCGCGCGTGGACCTAAATTCAGCGTTAAATTGAAGTTATAAATAATGGAGACAGAGTTCCGGGAGCTAAGAGTTTTTTATTGGAAATTTCCTCCTCTTTCAGACTGTATTTTTGAAATTTCTTAAATATTAATATTTTATGAAATTTTGGCAAAAAACAAAGTACCATTTTTTTTTCATCTTTTTTGTTTATAACTTTTGCAATTTTTTATGTGCTAATATACGCTATTGGCAAATTTTTCTAGGCGTCATTCCGGATCCAATGAGCTATCGCACATAATTTTAAGAGCAGTATCTCTATTTTGTACCATTTTCAACTCGTCGACTAGACTATATTATTTGAGGGTTATGCCAGTTATGCGGCGTTTAGGAGAGCAAATTAGACGAAAAAGGCTAGAAGGGAAAGAATTATTTTTTGGTGATGATAATGGTTTTGCATAATATTATATTGGCACTAGTAAAGTGTCAATATAACATTGTGTAAAAAGAGTATTTTAGCATACGTACGAGTAGATACCTACGCCTAAATGATTTAGAGTAGTACAATACCTACTCTATTTTAGAATAGGTACCGTTGGCAACTCTAGGTACAGTAGGTACCTACCACCTTTTAATTATTCGTTCTCACTTTAAAAGAGCTCTTTGTCAGAACAAGGAAGTTGGATTACCTAAATGATTTTTAGAAACAAGGCATCCAAACTGTGCATAATGTAGTAAGTAGAAAGGAGGAAATCCAGCCGAAAGAATGCTAAATGGACTCTACCAGGAAACGAGGCCCTTCGGCCAGGACCAAACAAATAAAATAATTAGGTACTTCGTTGAACACCGGAGATTGTTTTTCGGCTTTGTTATTAAATACCTATAGCTAACCTCTAAAATAAGCTCCTAATGTTCCATGTTATGGTACCGAAGTATGTTTTATTAAGTACCTACAAATTAAACTATAACTCAACATCTATCCGACTGCATACTGGGCGAAAATATTAAAAATATATTTTCATACCTAAGTACTTAAACCTACGATCATAATATCATCATACTTGCCACTAATGCATTTAAAAGTAAACCCCGAAAAAGGATCTCATTTTTCAGATTAAAACGAATATCAATTTAAATTTATGTACCTAAGTACTTATTTTAATTGAAACCACACTGAGAACGGACATTAAAATAATATACCTATATTAAATATAATCTAAGTGAGAACGATGCCGCCCGAGCACAGCTTTGTACGGAACCATAGATTAAATGCATTAGGGAACTTTTGGCTTAGCGAAGACAAATACAGGCGTATAGTTCTTACTCCTTGTCTAATTTGTTAAGGTAGGTACCTAAGGTCAATTACGAAACGTACCTCTACTTACATGCACGGCAAAGACGCCTCGAGTCCCGCAATATATTTAATTGATGTTTATTTATCAAAGGCTTTGAAGCAACAGGGTTAATCAATGCTTTTAAATTAATTAGTTGGAAGGAGCGGAGCACGAATCGCGTCGAATCTCACGCCCTCTCGATTCGATTAATTTCAATCTATTAGTATGACGACTAAAACAAACGCAACTAATAATTTAATGAGGATCGCTAGTTGTTAAACTTAGAATAATTATTCAACCAGCCCGCGAAATTCAAAATTTCTTGCGGTTTTTTGCAATTTGCAGGTCAGTGCTATGTTGTATGTTGATTAAAATATTATTCGCGGCTGTAAGACGTATGTAGTTACAGTATTATAATTATCAAAATCACCAATACAACCTTCCAAGTTCATAAAGGCCTACTATATATTCCTAGAGCTTTATGAACTTAGAGCGTTGTATTGATGATTTTGATGATTATAAATAATTCTGTAACTTACAGCCGCGAATAATATTTTAATCAACATACAACCTAGCACTGGCCTGCAAATTGCAAAAAACGTAAGAAAAATTGAATTTCGCGGCCTGGTTGGAGCATTCACCTTATAGGAGAGGCCCAAATAAATTGGTACGAAAGACAAATCGTAAGCGAAAGCACACAGTGGAGAAGAAAATAACGCAAAAAGTATCAATAGGAATCAATATTGTTCAAATAAAAAGCTTGGAACTCTACGCCAATTGGATGTTGAATTACTTTGAAACAAAGTGAATGTCAAGTGTGAACGATGACAAACACTTGGCGCACTACACTACACACTACACGCATATGAGAAGGTAGGTATCTAAGGTTTATAATGATCAGTATGATCACTGAGTTATGGACTTTTAACAAAGACATATTCTGTATGACTTTTAAGAAACCACACCGGTGTATATTTCACTATTTACGGACAAAGTAAAGAAGGCTTAATAATTATGGATTGAAGAATGTAGGTGCCTAATGTTTGTTAATGTTTTGAATGGGCAGTGCAGCAACTCAGACCTGAATAAAATACTTTTTTATTGGTCTGAGTGCAGCAAACGGTTTGTTCGGTTATGTGATAAAAGAAGTAGGTAAATACAAGTTAAGATTAATTTCGTAATTTATAGTTGTTTGAGAATAAAAATCAGACGTAAGTCCGTGTCTGGCGCAGTGTTGGGTTCCGTAGAACTATATTACCGTAAAACCGGCCATCATTGCCCTTAGCGGATATGTTTGCCCGAACACGAAAAATAACTAAAATAATGATTTGTAAATAATTGTATTTAGCTGAGAACATTATCTAATTTTTAGGGTAAATTTAAACATTTTTCTGGCAATATTAAATATTAGCAACGGTGCTAACTTCACTCAGTTGTCAGCGAGACATGTTGAAAGGAGGACTAGAATGAGGTGGTGCCAAAATCTTGTGTTATGTTTTTACTTACTGTCAGCGTACTACATCTCTCAGGTAAGTTATTTTAATATCAGAGTAATTATAAAAATCGCGCTTCATTTTAATGCTACTTTGAGACCTTTAAAACATAAAATCTTGAAGATAATGGAGTGGGCAATGATTCCCGAATTTGCGCGAACATAAGAGTGACAACATTGCCCACTACAAAAATAATGTTAGGGTTGGCACCCATCAGCACTCAGTTGACAAATATAAACTAGGTACCTACATTTAGTTTGTTTGGTTGCAGTATGGGAAAGCCTACGAAAAGAAATCGCAGAGTCCTCGGGTCTCGGCCCTATAAAAATTATTCAGAAGAGATGTTACAGCTCGCGGTTGAAAATGTAAAAAAAATAGGATGTCCTCGAGATCAGCAGAAAAAACTTTTGGTATACCTAGGCGAACGATCCTAAATAAGGTGAAAGAGTACCATTACAAAAATGTTGGAACTCCTACCCGGCTCTCTTCAGAAGCATTGTTCAAGCATTGATTGCAGCCGGTGAATATGGTTGCCCACTAACGAAACTTGACTTACGTTTGACTGTTTTTGATTACCTAAAGAAAAATAATCGTGAAAATTTATTTAATGGAAAACCACCTGGCAAGGACTGGGTTACAAGTTTTCCCAACCAACCAATAAAAGAGTTTATATTTGAACAGATTATTATTTATCACATTAATATGTATCAACCCTAATCCACTGTTTTACTATGTATGAAAAAGTCCCTGGTGTGTAGTGTAACATTGCCCACCTCAGTAAAATAAAAAGTAATATGTTTTTGACATATTGAACACGAAGGATGGCAACTTTGCATAATTCACTAAAACATACCCTATTACCCAAGCTTTAGAACTGATAATTTTAGAAAAATTAAGGTTGAGCAATGTTGGACGGTTGTGCGTATAATTTTGCCCGGCTATTTAGGCGCCTTTTTCTTGGATTCTGTTAAAGTTAGAAACACTATATTTTGTGATTTTAGGCCTTTAACAGTAATTACTACCATGGTCGACTTTATTACGAGTTCTGGTGAATATTTTTTGCAAAATCTCAAAAATACGTGGAAATGCGGGCAATGATGGCCGGTTTCACGGTATATAAATATTAGTCTATGTCCGTAGTTACACGCACACTGTGGTTGCACGTCACAATTGTCGACTTCTCCAAGTACCTACATTTTACAGTATGGTCGACTACATACCTCTCATCTAGCTTCCGTCATACTTAGGTACCTTGATTTATTATATCTATGGTCACACCAGGTCACACCATTCGTTTCGAACTTACAGGACGTATCGGTGTCGGGAGTCGGGATGTCCTAAGTTCCCTGAGCCCGTGTACGTTACGCTACTTGGCAAGTAATTAAACGATATGGTAGGTAAGTATGTATAATAGTTGTAATTTAAAAGCCATAGTTAAGGGCAAGAATACAATAGGCTATTTACCTACCCCTGAAACTTAAAAACCGCAGTGCCAAAAAAAATGTTTGTAAGTATGAGTAGCTCTAGTTAAGTACCTATAGGTATAAATTATATAAGAGAGATATAAGTATAGAAATTATGTGGGCATGCGAAAAAAGTTACCGTGCAAAGCTAGTAGCCCGTTAATTTACCAGATACCATACTATAGGTACTATACCCACCCAACACAAGCATTAGGTACCTACCTACTACATGCTTCCTGGGTAGTTCTAGCCACTGCAATTTGTAAATGATACGTTAACGAAATAAACTATTTTATTTTATTTTATTTTTTATACCTACCTACTTCCCGTAAGGCCGGAATAATCGAATAAACGACATGGCGCTTACCAAAACCTACCTAGACCCTGATCAAAAGTTTTAAGAACGGTTTCTTTCTAAGTACTACACATTGAAAAGGATTAAAGTACCTACCTACCAAGTACCTACTGAAATAGAAACCTACGTTGAAACTCGTAGATAGAATCCTCACTTGTAACCAAATACTTACCTGGTTTGGATCGGAAATAGAGCAGACCGCAGACTGGATTTAGTGTCTTTAATTTTTTGCACTAAGTACCTATGTATTGCAGTCTCCGTAAGATTAGGATTGCTTAGTAGGCGATTCGGTCCCTGAGTTTTGTCCGATCCGGTCGAAGCAGGACTTTTGTTGTTTTTTTTTTGAGTAGTGTTTCGGACGTTAGTTTTTTTTTAAAGAAAATTTTGTACAGACAATGAAAAACCCTAGTCCCTAGGTTAGGTATATTTTATAGTCTGGCAAATGTTGGAAAAAGATAAATTTCACACCAAAAGTTCTTTACCCTTTTTAGGGTTCCGTACCCAAAGGGTAAAAACGGGTAAAAGGGACCCTATTAGTTATTACTAAGACTTCGCTGTCTGTTTGTCCGTCTGTCTGTCATCAGGCTGTATCTCAAGAACCGCGATAGCTAGACAGCTGAAATTTTCACAGATGATGTATTTCTGTTTCCGCTATAACAATAAATACTTAAGTACTAAAAAACAATAAAATAAATACCTATTTAAGGGCTCCCATATAACAAACTTATTTTTTTTCCGTTTTTATTGATGATGGTAAGGAACCCTTCGTGCGCGATTCCGACTCGCACTTGGCCAGTTTTTATAAATTACCGTACGTGTAAGTAAGAGACAGCAGTCAGCAATACTTTGTAATGATAGTTTTTGTTTTGTTGTGTTTATGTTGTGTCAATGTGCATGCAACATGCCAGAAGTCGAAAACAAACCGACCCGTGATTCGAGATACCATATCACTCATTACCCGTGATCTCAAAGTAAAACAGGTTTTATTCAATATGTTTTGGACGTAACTTTGACTCTAAAAAAGGATTCGGCCAAAACACGACTCAGAATATTAATAAAATTGAAATTCCAGTTTCAACCGGAGCGGACGAAACTCAGGGGCCGAATCGCCAACTAATCTAATAAATCTTTATTAGATTATGATTTCGCGATATATTATGAAAAAAACCGTTTTGTTTAGGTAGGTATAATAAATACCACCCAAATTCTCATGAAATAGTTGTCAATATGTCCGTGGCTAATTTTACAATTACGCGATATTGACACCTAGGACTAGTGACGCATAGGTACCTACCACCTATGTTAATTTAAAATAGCTGTAGGTACAGAATTGTGGAGCTTTCGCAAACAACAAAGCCTATGCCACGGAGACCATTGAGCTTTAAATAATTGTATCACCCCCAGGGCAAATCATCCGGGATCAAAGCACTCCCACAGGCCTTTGATCTAGCTACTATACAGGTAGGTTTGCAGGTTAAATATCTAATACCTATATTTTATTTTACATATAAGTAGGTACCTAAGTATCTGCTGTAGTTATTTGAAGTTCATATGTAATTTATTTATTTATTTTATTATCAGGCAACTGAACCCCATAGATAAATACCTACAAAAAAATTAAATATAGGTGGATAAAACCTTATAAGAACTAAGTAATTATACACGTTATGTTGTCGGCGTCGTGTTCCGCTGCGTCGTCGTGTCGCGTAACCGTCCTCAGAAACGTCGAAATACGACACCTTTCGGCCATAAGTCCTCCTTCAAGAATATCTGTAGATGGTGGGTTGGACTCTTCTGTTAACAGTAAGCTTGCTAGTGTTTATTTCTCAATGTGTGTTACTCATAGTATTTCTGATTGCTACTATTGTTACCTATCTAGACTCTTTTCAGGGATACCTACCCCTTAACTTGTGAATATTTCGCAAATAGGCCTTTTTTGAGGGCTAGAATGCTTAGAAGAACTTCAGCAGACTCCTCAAAAAACTAAACATCTCTTCTAGCCATTTTACCTCCTTTCTCCAGTCTCCAACACACAGATTATCGCTCTAAGCCGATACTTACGTAAAAACTTCTAACAATAGTTGAAGCAGGTAAAAAAGGGACGCTCCAAACAAAATCCCAAATCTAGCTACTCATGGAACATTTTGTTCAGCGATTTGGCAACGTCGCTGTCACATGTTAGGTTAGGGGTGATAAGTATGGCAACGTCGCCTGGTGGTATGCCGTTTCGATCATATCTTACGTCACATTAGGATATGAATAAACTATTGGGGTTGAAAAGTTGAAATATCAATAGAAGAGGTTTTACGAATTTGAGCTTTATTAATAGAAAGCAGTGAGTGGCAATACGAATGTTAGACCCACGTTATTTAGGATAGTTTTCAAAATAAGACATTGTAATGCTAATGCTAACTAACTGTTTGATGACTCTTTTAGTCTATTCATCCCCGAATTCCGTATTTAAAGGTCATTTAATTAAATGAGTCATTTGAAATGACTTCAGAGTATCCTTTGGGAATAATGATCATAATTAACTAAATCCATTGATTTAGAATTATGATGGCTGAATGGAGCAGATTTTACAGAGCCTCTAGACAAAGTGCTTAATTCTATCTGTGATAGCGTTAGTAAAAATAAATGTTTGAAATTATTAATCACGTGATTCTTCGGTAGCGGCCAAGCGGCCGTCAATCCTATACATGATGTTTTCTCTAGACTTTCAAGGCACACGCGGGTCAATTCTTGCTAACTGTCAAAATCACCTAAATTTCCCTACATTTTTGACAGTATGCGACTGAATGAGATGTAGGTACCTACGTTAATACGAACGTTGCCTAGGTATCTCATTAACACAATGTTATTATGTCATCGAGAAAATGTATTTTTTTATATTTCTAGACAATGAAGTAAATTAAATGCCTGCCATGTTCGCGAAATTCCGCAGTTCAACCCTAAACTAAGGAAACATCAACACCTTGTAAAAATGTCCATTCGTGTTGCAGAAACTTTTGCCGAGATAGACTCGTGCGTAAGTTGTGTAGTTTTTGCTCTGCAGTAACCAAGTAATCATTGTGATAGATCAATTAATTCAGATAGAACCAGACTACCACATTGCCTTTGTTTGGGACGGATCTGCCAGATACCTGAAACGGGGCCAAATGACTACACTGGCTCCAAAGCATAGGTCCAACAAGCTATACATTTAGTACCGCCGTCACCTTCTTTACTAGTATAGATTTTTATATAAATAGGCCCTCTATTTTATTTAAAAATCACAGTACCTACCCCTAAAAATGGGCCCCCCAAAAATGTCTGATACAGGGCCCCTTTTAGACTTGCTACGCCACTGATGCCACTTACACTTCTACATTGTTTTAATTGAGAAACGAGCCAAGAGAATCATCGGCAATGATAGGCCCGTCGAGTCGAAGTTCCGAGCTATTGAGCATCAGCGCCGAGTTGCTACCCTGTCGGTTTTCTTTCGAAAAAATTGTTTAATGATTGGACGTTATTTAATTTTCTTTTTTTCTTTTGATAGACACGAGTTTGACCACTATTAATTAAAAAATAACTGAAAAATACATTGTTTTGGGGTCTTTTCACACATTTGTTAGGTACTGCAAGTTTTCTCAATAGATTGCATTGCAAGTATCTGGAGTATTCTGGAGACTCAATGAAAGAAACCTACTTTAGCGATCGATGAAGTTTCTTCCTAAACTTTAAAATTCGATATCTTTTGATTTTGTGTGACGATTTTGATGAAATCAACGCTAAATGTTACTCCGGTTATCACTTAAATTTTTTAAGTACCTACATTTTGAATCCAATTCGTGGTTTATGCGTGATGTTCCTCCAAACGCACAGACAAACAGACATACAGACAAAAATTTAAAAAATTGCATTTTTCTGTTTTATGTCTTTTTTCTGACATTTCTATGTATTTTTTATGTGAAAATATTCAATGTAAAGACACCGCAACTCTAAGATTTTATTATATGTGTATAGAATAGATAGTAAAAAACAGATGAAAATTATTATTGATTGTTATTGAATAGTAATAATAGTCTCACCTGAAGATTCGAACCCAGACCTAGGTATTTCACAATCTTATACGATACGATAAAAGCTATCAGAACTTGTTTTAAAATTGTGAATTTTAGCAATCGTATGACCCAAGGTCATACGTACCTATGTATAATTATATACATTCTCTGCGTGTGTGAAAAAGCGACTACCTAGATGTTTTTTGTTTCGTTCAACGCCAGTGTGTAAATTCGGAGGTATCCGTTCGGTCGGTGATCATATCCGTTCGGATATCACATATATATGTTCCGCGTTCCGTGTTCCGCGTTCATACATCACTTATACACACAGATGCGGATACGGCCTGTGTTCACAGCATTATAAACTTTGGCGTGGTACTGCACTTTTGACCGTTGACTGTACACGGAAAAAAGTACTTAAACAGTTGAGTCTTCTATCCTACATGGATGTAGTAATTATAAAAAATGGTATCCCGTGCTACAATAATATGGTAGACACAAACAAAAAATATGGTTTGGGCTATCCTTTCCTTCCTTTTATATTTGTATCTTAATATAAATAAATCACGTGTCACGTTGTTTGTCCGCGATGGACTCCTAAACTACTTAACCGATTTTAACCAAATTTGCACACGGTGTGCAGGTTGAGCCAACTTGAAAGATAGGGTAGCTTACATCTCAATTTAAAGTCGCAATATTATTTAGGAGCGGAGCATTAATGGAAAATGTGACGCAGACGAAGTTGCGCGGGTCAGCTAGTCTATACTTCTATAATACTAATATTATAAAGAGATAACATTTGTTTGTAAGTTTGTATGTAGGGGGTAATCTCAGGAACTACTGGTCCGATTTGAAAAATTCTTTCAGTGTTAGATAGCCCATTTATCGAGGAAGGTTATAGGCTATGTCATCACGCTAAGACAAATAGGAGCGGAGCAATAATGGAAAATGTGACGCAGACGAAGTTGCGCGTGTCAGCTAGTAATATATAAAAATCAATGCCACTTTTCGTTGTAATCTTATAACTCAAGAACGGCTGGACCGATTTCGGTTATTCTTTTTTTGTTTAGTTCACCTGAATACAGGGTAAAAAAATGGGTAGGTAGGGTAGCCAGTTGACGGGAGCGAAGCCGCGGGGGACAGCTTGTATTACATAGTTTAGCTTTGTATACATAAGTACAATAATTAGATGTATTAATATCTTATTACAATGAAATACAGTTAACCACTCCTTTTCTAAACAAAAATTACACATAACACCTACGAAAGTATATTTCTTGTCGTTTTAATAAAGTATTAAGTAGGTATTTACTAGTTACCGCCCGCGGCTTCGCTCGCGAAAAAAGTGTCGCAATTACAGCCGGATATATTTCGAAATGTTACTAGTCTCTAGATAATTGAAAATTTTTGTACGGCTCATACTTATTTAAGCAACTAAATCTCGTAGGTATTCAGATCTGGAAATTGTCTTTACTAGAAACAATATCCCAGCCCCAGAAATACTTCGACATGTTTCTGCCCTCCTGATACTTGTGAATCTTGACCACTCACAATTTCAGTAGGTACCCGGTAATACTTGGACTTGTTTCTTTTCAGATATCCGGCCCAAAACATAATTCGATATATTTATGGTCTCCTGGTACTTTGCTGGATCATTATTGCTCACAATTTCAACCCAATACTTTTCCACATTCGCTTTCCAGGTCGGTATTTGAGAATCTTTATAGCTCTCACTTTCCGGTTCCGGCTGTCAGTGTTTCCGAAAATTAAATTGATTTACCAGTGAAAATAACGAAGACACACTCACAGTGGCACAGAAGCACAGCAAGAAAGTCAAAACAACGTGAATTTATCCACAACAACTCACTAAGAAGCGGATTAAATCGTTAAATATCATCAACAACCGGCTAAATTTCGTGGTTAGATATTCCATTGTCAATACATACAAAACATTTGGTCATACTCGACATCTGTCAATGTCAATATCACAATCGCAGTGATACCAACCTAACAAACGTAACGCAACGCTCCGTTTCACGCATATTGATACGTTTAGTTACTGCATTATGGATACCAGTGGTATGTCAGAAGACATGATAAAACTATTTAAAACGATGCACAGACATATAAATAGTAGCAGACCAAACATTCGCTAAAATTTGCGTAGCCATTACGCACACCTAGGGAATGATATCATTACAGGGCCGAATTAGGACCGGTTGCCAGTATTATCTAACGATATTCTGAAAATCCGTGAAAATCTATATTCTCTGGGTACATGAAATATAGATTACTCATCAATAGTCTTAACGAATAGAACCACCCTCTATTCCCGTGGTTATTGTTAAAGGCGACTAAGGGAATATTTTAAGAGGACGATGGGCAGCAGTCCACTCTTTATCTTTTGACGGTGTTTACAAACCATTGACGGACGTCAGTATCAGCTAGAAAAACTGGCACTGCAGTCATTAACCCGCATGCCATGTTTTGTAGAACCGAGAGTCAAGGTATTAGTATGCCTGAAAGCTAGTTTAGGAATAAATCAGGATTTTTGAAATAAAAGTAATGTATGTAATTCAAAATTCAAGCATTTATTTCAAATAAACCATTTATAGGCACTTTTTAATTGTCAAGGTCGGTCTGTCCAATAAGTTGAAGCTATTTGCACGTTCCAAAGCGTAGATCTCTATGGAGAAGAACATGCAAGAAACTCCAGGGACACTCTTCTATCTTACACTCTCATAATGCTTACATATGGAGTAAATTCGGTAAACAGTGTAGGAATTGCTCCGGGACGTAATGTTGTTCAAAAAGCGCTGGGATCGATCAAGTGATTCTCAAAATGCTTTGAACAAAGTACACTTGAAGGTCTTGGTTGCCAATCCTGGAGTTTCAGGTTTTTAATCCAGGCATTCCGTAAACTTTCATCCTTGCGAAACCTGGAAAAATATTAGTATGCTCAATTATTGCCTGCTGAATGAAAATTGATTGTTATGTGAGTAGCCTATACTGTATTTATACATATGCCTATGTTCATGTTCTCCATAACACAGACACTGGGTAACATAATATTGATTCTATAATTTATTTTTAATATTAGCATGACATGTGTACATAAACTGAAACTACTACAGGTATTTTGGAATTGTATCACCAAAAAAGAATAAAACATCATACATTAAGCTGAGGCTTTATTTGATAATTCAATGGAAATAAATATTTTACATAAATACATACAACAAATGCAATTTACTAAAAGTTTCGTCTTTGTTGCCTAATTCGTCCCTGACTAATTGAACAGGTACTTGAGCTGTCACTTGATTCCACTTTCTGACTATTTTGTCCTTGTTATGGTTTATTTCTTTAGTTGTAGGCTAACGGTACAGACAAATCGCATCTTTGTTAAAAACTGTATGTAAAATACGAATAAACAGTATGGAAACATTTGAATTTATTAAAGAAAGCACTAAGATTTCCCAAAACTTACCGATGAAAGGTCAATCCAGGTGTTTTGTGGTAGCTAGCACTGTCACAGCTATACGCACAGCACTTCACCATATTATTTTACCGTCCTCGTGTGTTTTATGTCCCAAACAAGTAATATTTTATCAATTTTAAACGCGATTGAAAAATATTTGATGCTTATCAATATGGCAGACAAGCTACGCGTCAAATTTTGTCTATGTATGAGTCAGTGTGACAACACGTGACAGAACGAGACATGCTTATGAATTGTCACTTAGAAAAAAAAGGATAAAGAATCATACCATATAAAAAAATATATCTACGTATTAATGTTTGGTCTGCTACTATTTATATGTCTGTGAAATGATGAAAATGGAATTAGAGAAACAGACAATAACAATTACACAGAATAAAACGGATACTTTAATGCAGACCAAAGAAGATAAAATACAACCAATAATAGAGGAAAATAAACAACTAAAATCCGGAGTGGAAATATTAAACAATATAATTAAATATGAAACAGAGAAAAACTATGAAGATTTATTCACCATAATAAAAGATATTTTACAAAGCATCAGTGTCAAGGTAGATATCGAAATAAATAAATACCACCGTTTGGGGAAAAAACAGGATGGGGGAAAAACTAGACCTATACTGGTTTCATTTACGTCCTACTTAGAAAGCAGAAATTATGAAAAATAAGAAGAAAATGGCAAAAGGTATTTATCTTACTGAATACTTCTCGAGAGAGACGTTGGAACTACGTTAAAATCTGCAAAATCAATTAATACAAGAGAAGGAAAAAGGAAACGATGTACTTATATATTAAAAATAACAACCTTATCGTTAGAACCAAACCAGAAGCAGGAAAACGGAAAAGAGAAAACTCAACATTCAAACTCCTCCCCGTCCTGCAGAGGGAAAACATATTATAGCACCATCTAAATTGTACAAAACTGATGCATTTGCATACATGAGAGCCAGATCTCTTTCACTGTCAGAGAAAAACACACAAAACAATGCATAGGAATTACCGGACACCGGAAACCTGAAGAAATCAAAAACCATAGCAACTAAACTAAACAGAAACAAACAAATCCCCAACACGGTTGGTCACCGCGGGGATACAGACCATACCCCCCAAGAGCTCACATTAAATGGCTCCAAGACACCACAATATAATGAAAAATACTACGCTTATTATAAAAATACACACAGGAAGAGATTAAATATAGCTACACTAAACGTAAGATCGCTAAAACACCAGGAGTCCCTGTTATATTTAGAAAACGCACTTGAAACCGTGAACTGGGACATATTAGGTTTAAGCGAAGTGCGAAGAGCGGATGAAAAAATCCAAGAACATGATAACTATATACTTTACTACAAAAACGTATCTGCTGCCCTTTATGGCGTAGGATTCATGGTTAAAAAGTATCTTAAAAACGAAATAATTGAGTTCCAAGGAGTGTCAGACAGGATTGCAGTTTTGAATATCAGACTCCCAGGGCAGAAACAACTTACTTCAATAGTACAAATATATGCTCCAACAGAGGTTGCCAAAGAGGAAATAAAAAACGATTTCTATATTAAACTTAGCGAAATAATGCCAAACTAAACAAAACAGTAATCGTAATCGGAGATTTTAATGGCCAGCAGCATGGAACGAGGAAAACAAATGAAGACATGCACGACTGCGAAAAGAAACAACAATGTACAAAGATTAATCGATTTTGCCTTGGAAAATAATCTACAAATCATGAACAGCTACTATAATAGAAAACCTAATAGAAAATGGACAATGGTTTCACCTAATGGGAAGGTTACAAACAAAAGTAGAATGTTTTCCAATGTAAATTTTGTCAACCAACTTAGCTTCAACACAGATCACAGAATGCTTCGCGGACAACTATATACAAAAGAACCAAAAACATCGAGAAAAAACATCCAAAATACAAAACAAACAATAAGTTTACCTCTCCCGAAAACCATTCTTGAGACTTTACGCATTAATTTAGAAAGAACAAACAGTTTGAAAGAAGTTCAAGGGAAGTACGATATGCTGGAAAAGAATTAAAAGAAGCAAAAAATAAAACTAGTAGAAATAACAAAAGAAGGAAAGACAAAATAGGAACAGAGGCAAGGCAGTTGATTATGCAAAGGAAATTAATGTTTAATAAAGACAGAAAAAACAACAAAAACGTGATAGTAACGTTGAGTAAGGAAATAAACTTAAAAATAAGAAAACACAGGCAGAAAACCAGAACTGACACAATAAAGAAAGCGTGGATCGAATTACGAGATACCCTAAACTGGATCGAAACTATGAAAAACCCAAGAAATAAAAAGAACAAGTCAAATAGAATTGAAATATTAGAATATTTTCAAAGTTAGAGTGAACAGGCTACTTCTGGGTAAGCTCGCTCCATCGTAGACTTTGTCTCTGTCATCTCTGACCAAGACTAGAGTCAAGAGCAAACCAATACCAAGTAAAAAAAAAATAGCAACAGACTACCTCGAATTATACGACGACGAAGAAACGATAGAAGATCATAACCAGTCAACTTACTGTGATAAAAGCACACGGCAAGCACAATTCTAGCCCAGAAAAAACACTAAGATAATATTATTATGTTTCTGGTCTCCTGCTACTTGTGAATCTTCAATGCTCACAATTCCAACCCTGGCGATACGTCAAGATGTTTCTGGTTTCTTGGCAGGTACTTGTGAATCATAAACGCTCACAATTTCATCCCAAAAAACACTGATAATGCTCTATTCTGTTCTCCGGGTACTTTTGAATCCTAACTGATCACAATTCCAGCAAATACTTCGACATTTTTTTTTGGTCTCCTGTTACTTGTGAATCTGTAGCGTTCACAATTTCCAGCCTTCAAAAAACTTCGACATGTTTCTGGTCTCCTGGTACTTTTAAATCTACGAATAGCGCTCATAATTCCAGCTCGAAAACACTTCGACGTGTTTCTGCTCTCCTGGTACTTGTGAATCTGCGTTCACTGTTTCCAGCTCTCTAAAACCTTCGACATTTTTATGGTCTACTGGTCTACTGGTAATAAATATCTTGCTCAAAAATACTTTGACATGTTTTTGGTATCCACTTGTGAATATTTAGCACTTCTGATTCCAGCCTGCTAAAAAACTTTAACATGTTTCTGTTCTCCTGGTACTTTTGAATCTGAAGTATTAAAGAAGCAGCAACTCTGTATTTCCACTTCTTCCTCCGTCTCCATTAAGCCATGTAGATAAGTTACCGGGATAAAAAGAAGTAGCCTGTGTTATTCCAGGATGTGAACTATACGCTTGACAAATTTCATCCTATTCCCTTCAGCCATTCTTGTGTGATTGACGGACAAACGTCCAAACATACAAACATTCACATTTATAGAATACAAAAAACATCGACCAGCATACCTAGAATAGTTCAAATTAATATTTTTTTGATTGCATTTTTTTGTGTCGACTGAAGACTGTTGAGTGTTAACTTTCTTATTGTAGTTAGTACCCAGATAATTATTAGTTGGTTAGCTACCTTACAGGTCAGAGCCAGGGTGGGGCAAGCGCCCCACCCTGCCCCACTACGCCCATGGGTGAATTATGTTATTTTTATACTTACCGTCTTTGACATTTTTTCCATGCTTCAGCCCTGAGCTGTAACAAGAGATAAATGATATTTGGATGAATTATGAATGAAATGAAATAAAACAAATAATAATGAAATAACAACTGGCGTTCGAGAAAAACTTGTAGGTTTATTAGGTCTAGTCTCAGACCAACAAAAAAAGGAAACGGCCTGCGCGAACATTATAAGTGAAGCCACGTTTTTATCATGTGTGGTTGCCGTTTGTTGAATTTCTTTCCTATAATTTGGGGAATAATATTAGTGTGGGTAGGATAATATTGTACGAGGAACATATTGTGTTTTTAAACAAAAAAAAAAAAAAAAGAAACGAAACGAGACTGGAACTTAACTCGAAGTAAAATTTGATATGGGGAAATGTTAAAATCATATAATGGGAACACTCGCACTTTATGTCACTGCTTTTGTTTGGTGAGGTTGTTTGTTCCAAGTAACCTAAAATTCATAGTATAATAATTAAGAAATGATGTTATTTGAAGTAGGTACAATACAAGTAAAAAGTGATTCTGTGAGACTTTTTAAGTGACTTGCTGCTTTTTTCACAAGTTTTCAGTAGGTATACAGAAAGTCATAATTCTATTTTTAAATTTAAATTTCACTAGACGACGACTCGAGAGAGACGTACTAATAGCGATGAGCACATGAGCATGGTTTTAGGTAAGGTGTTGCGGGAGCGCGTATGTTTACTTGCAGGCGCACGCACGGTTTTGTGGCTTCACGTTTCTTGTTCGAGTTGCGCGGTCTTCCTTTTTTATTTGTTGATCTGTGAGGGGTCTAGTTGTGTAACTAAGGAGTGGTTTCTAGACTTGGCTCACCTGGGCTACCGTGCCGTGCCTTAGGTACTTCCGAAGTGACGGTTATTCAATACTTTGTAGTCAGTTTGTAGTGTTTTGTTTGGAAGTCGATTATATTTTTTTTGTAAAATTTTTATTTTCCATTTTTAAGTGGTTGATATGTGGACGACGTCTTGGTCTACGCAGAAATTGAAATAAGCGAAATTGCTCTTAAAATAAAAACGAGCCAAACTGAATTATTTTTTACGGGACCAAAAATGGAAAGTAGTACTTATGCTGAATCGAACTCAAAAAAAATAATCGTACAAATCGGATCAGAAACCTCGGAGTCATCGGTGTACATACATAAAACAAAATACCCGCCGAATTTAGAACCTCCTCCTTTGTCTGCCACTTTCCGGTGACGTATACAAGAGTTCAGAAGTACCTAATTCACGTAATGTTATGACGCGCCGATTAAGTTTTAGTGCAGTTCTTTGCAGTTAAGTTTAAGTTTGAGTGATAAACGGTATTCGTGTACCTAATCTTTGAACTGCGCGTAAACTGCGCGTGAACTGCACGACAACCAAACTACCAAACTTACTAACGGTGGAGAGAAAAAACATTATCCACTTAATAATCGAATAGAAACGAATAACTTTCAATGAATATGACGTTATTATAATATTAAAATTTAAACTTAAGCTGTTATTTTGGGACGTCAAACAAATACTCAGTAGAATAGGTACCGATCATGTTGCGTACCGAAGCACGCACCAAAGACGCGCAACAGTAGTATGCCGTTATTGCGCTCGCGTGACGCAAACTTGACGCAAGTGTGTCTGACAGCGGTAGAGAATACGAAAAGCGTTGTTATGATCGAAAATTATCTTCAACTGCACTGCAACAGCACATTAGTTACGCGACTTAGCCTACGGAGGGATAATTCACGTAATTTTATGACGCCCCGATTAAGTTTTAGTGCAGTTGCAGTTAAGTTTAAGTTTGAGTGATAAAGGTAGTAATCTTTGAACTGCGCGTAAGCTGCGCGTGATATGCACGTCAACTGCACGACAACCAAACTTACTTATGGTGGAGAGAAAAAATATTACTCACTAAATAATAGAATAGAATTGATAAAATTTCAATGAATATGACGTTTTTTTTTTCCTTCTTTGGCAGCTGAGCCGATGACGACTATTCTGCCAGTGTCGAATATGACGTTATTATAATATTAAAACTTAAACTCAATCTTATAAGCTGTCATTTTGGGTCGTCAAACAAATAGTAGAATACCGATCATGTTGCGTTCCGAAGCACGCACCAAAGAAGCGCAACAGTAGAATACCGTTATTACGCTCGCGTGACGCGAACTTGACGCGAGCGTGTCTGACAGCGGTAGCGAATACGAAAAGTGTTGTTTTGATCGAAACTTAACTTCAACTGCACTGCAACAGCACTTATTTAGTTACGTGAATTAGCCTACAGAGGGCTAATTCACGTAATTTTATGTCGCGCCGTTTAAGTTTTAGTGCAGTTGCAGTTAAGTTTAAGTTTGAGTGATAAACGGTATTCTTGTAATCTTTGAACTGCGCGTAAGCTGCGCGACAACCAAACTTACTTATGGTGGAGAGAAAAAATATTACTCACTAAATAATAGAATATAGTCGATAACATTTCAATGAATATGACGTAATTATAATATTAAAACTTAAACTTAATCTTATAAGCTGTCATTTTGGGACGTCAAACAAATAGTAGAATACCGATCATGTTGCGTTCCGAAGCACGCACCAAAGACGCGCAACAGTAGAATGCCGTTATTGCGCTCGCGTGACGCGAACTTGACGCGAGCGTGTCTGTCAGCGGTAGCGAATACGAGAAGCGTTGTTTTGATCGTAACTTAACTTCAACTGCACTGCAACAGAACTTATTTAGTTACGTGAATTAGCCTAACTACTGATCAGCGCCAATTAATTTCGAAGTCTCAGAAATGAATTGGCGATGATTTAGGTACATATCTAGGCTTACGAGTGGTTATTTCTATTATAATTTTCTCAAACATTTTGCCTTGATATTGACAACCGGCTGTTAGGGTGAATGGTGAAAGAACTGTGTCCTCTATTGAATTCGCTTTTCACAAATATTTATAGGTGTAGTGTAGGTACCTGCATGCACCTATGTAGGTACGTACGCGTAGGCCGCACACGTTGATTAAATGTTTCTGCTAACTTAATTAATGAATCGATAGTACACTGGCATGTAACACGCTACAGTATTTACGACAACAGCGGAATATATTTCCCATCGTGAAAATTTAACCAACCCATCCCACCGCGAAGCTTTTTGTTCGATCGTTCTATTACTCGCCGGTCCTGCTGCACTGTCATTTATTTTACAGCAATGCAATATTTGATGCTAGGTTTCCTCAACAACACTCGCGAATGCCGACTTTAAATTCCTAGGGAGCGTGCCTGTATGAAGGGTCCTATGTCCTGTATTTAACTGGAGGGTCAATTCTACTAATTTTCACATTCGCATCGCATTCGCGTCTCTATCACAATCTCTCAAAAATTTATGAAAATTAAGGTTCTTTTTGACAGTTTGCTAATGCGAAAGTTGAATTGGCCCTCTGCTCATGGTATTTTTATTTTCATAGTTCATCCAAATCGTTGTCATAAATGATCACAGACGTAGATACGAAAGAACAAGTAGGTAAGAAATAAAACCTTTCATAGTAGATAGTAACGAAAGATCAAATAAGAAATAATATCTTACTTGAATACGTATCGAGTACCTAGCCCTTCAAGTTGGAGTTTCGAACAACAGAATAATAAGCATTATTGGAATTCGGCAACCAAAACAAATTGAAAATAGCCTCTCGCAGATATTTCTGCAAAGTAGGTACTTACTCCTGCATAAGTACCTACCTATTGTCTAAGTAGTTTAAAACTTCTTCTGTTGCAAACATCGTGTTTCTGTTCCAATAAAATTTGTTGTTACACGGACATGACATGGAAACTTGGACTTACAGCTGACATCCAGTAAGATAAAGAAATCTTATAAGGTAGGTACTAAGATTTTGTACTTATCATGAGTTCATATAAAGGTGATAAAATGTACTTAGCGTGAAAAACAGCCGGTCGATTCTGTCGACATCTCACCGTGCTCACTTGTCGTTCACTCCCCCTAAGTTTTCACTTCGACATGGTAACAGAATCGCACTGCAGGCTCACGTTCGGCAGGAGCATCCACATTCTGGGTTTATAAGTAGGTAGGTATAACGCGGTTTCGCCAATCAGTTAATTTGTTCAATAACAGCTGTAGTGGCGGCGCCAATAAATGCTCTACAATTATGCTAATTAATTTGGCTAATAAGACCCGTATCCATTCTTGTTCATGCTCACAACACCGTCGTTTTTGGAGCGTCACATTTTAGCAGCAGGTAGATAAAAAAGAGGGTTCCAGTAATGGACTAAAAAAGTTGAAGATGATCTTTTTGGAGTAACTATTACAACTTAAAATATGTATATGTAGATATGTATTTACAAGGCGCATTATAATGTCTAAATATAAAATGCTTTGTCTTGCTTTGTTTTGAATGACTGGCGGATCAACGCACAGCCAAAACTGCTGATTATAGAGACCTGAAACTTGAGGACACAACCTCAAGTTTCAGGTCTCTGCAATCAGCAGCTTTGGCTGTCTTTGTGTGGCGTAGGCATCCGATAAGAAAGGCTTTTTCCGAAATTCTATCTGAGTGAGGGGGTGAAAAACGGGGGCAAATTTTGTATGGGAAACCGCAATTTTTTGAAAATCTACCCTTTGAGAGGGTGAAATAGGAGTTGAAAGTGTAAGTATATGGTGTCTGTCATGTTTGAAGTGAGACGAATGAAATTTGTTATTAAAGGTTCTGAGCATAAATAAATAAATACGTGTTTCTTCGTTTTTAGAAATTCAACCCCTAACGAGAGAAATGATGTGTAGAGTATAACTGAAAAAAAAAAAAACTCAAAAACCGTTTGACCTATAAAGTTGAAATTTGTACTTAACTAAGGACGAAATAGGGGTTCGGAAGTTTATAAACCAGTGCAAAGAAAGTGCGGGTCGGACTCTCACACGTAGCGTTCCGTACTATAAACCGAAAAAAACACGTTTCTTGTATGAGAGCACCCTTTACTTTTAATTTAATTTAATTTTATTATTACTATTTGTTGTTATAGCGTTTATAGAAATACACACTGTGAAAATTTTAATTGTCTACCTATTATCGAGATACAGCCCGCTAACAGATGGGCGGACGAACGGACGGAGAGCAGAGGTTTAGTAATTGGGTTTCGTTGGTTACTCTATGGTACGGAACCCTAAAAATATACTCGCATCAATGCACCTATTGTATAGATCGTGAATGAGACGGGAACGCGATGGTGTTTAGATAGTAGGTACCTGTACCCTCTACTCATACTGTCTCCAGTATAAAAATTCATCCCCCCTCACGTTGGTAATTTCATTAGCATTAGGTGTACCCAGGTGGGTCTAAATAATGTAACAAAATAATAATAGAATTTGTGATTGCGAAGATTTGACGCACTCGTACCACAGTGTGTCAAAAACCCGATTTATATGACTTCGTTTTTATCATTTTTGGTAAGTACGAAGTTCAACACTGGCTTCGCTACGACTATAAAAAAACTATCAAAGTTTCGTAATATCTAAAAAAAAATCGAGCTATCTCGATAAAAAACTAAGTGTGAAAATTGAATGATTTATTTTATAAATAAAATGTGTGCATATGATTTATTTTTGTTTTAGAAAATGAATATCGGTATAACTTGGATGGAATAATTATTATATACCGACATATTATACTAAAAAAAGTGCAGTAAACATCCCTTTTTTATGGATTTTCCCCACGAGTAATTCTAAGCACTCTACATCACCGTCCAGTACACTCCTGTATTTTATTATAAAAAATAGGGAGCCGTAAGAAAAATCGGCCCTCGAGAAGTCCCTTCCCAAACAAAAAATAATTTTCAAAATTGGTCCAGGATCTTCGAGAAATCAGGGACCTTTTTTGAAGTCGGCTAATAATCCACTCTTTAAAAATGTAGCTATTACCTTCAAAACTACTATCTAGAATAATTAACCAGAATAAACTTATACTAGGTAATTAATTCATGTTGCTTGTTCTGTGACGCAACTCACAACTTTGTACCTACTCGATTTCGTGAACACAATCATGAGCACAGTATAAAATACTGTGACATGAGCGCGGGAGCGCGGGACGGCGCGCACGTGCGTCTCCCGCTTATCGTAACTCATTACGTAGCTAACGCTACTCGTTGCGGGGGCTGAGGTAAGCGTTAAATGCCTACAGTGCTTGACTCTCCTGGCCTTAAGTTGGGCGTGAATGCATGCAAGCAGTAAACTGGAACTGGAGGACACAGGCGAGAGTGTGCTAACCTCAGTGCTAACGCGTGTTGCAACCCTTTTTAGGGTTCCGTAGCCACATGGCAAAAACGGAACCCTTATAGATTCGTCATGTCTGTCTGTCTGTCTGTCTGTCCGTCCGTATGTCAGAGCCACTTTTCTCCGAAACTATAAGAACTATATGCTGTTGAAACTTGGTAAATAGATGTATTCTGTGAACCGCATTAAGATTTTTACACAAAAATAGAAAACCAACAATAAACTTTTGGGGGTCCATACTTAGAACTGAAACTCAAAAAAAAAATTCACGTACGTGTGGGGTATCTATGGATAGGTCTTTGAAAATGATATTGAGGTTTCTAATATAATTTTTATCTAAACTGAATAGTTTGCGAGAGAGACACTTCCAAAGTGGTAAAATGTGTCCCCCCCCACTGTAACGTCTAAAATAAGAGCATGATAAAACTAAGTAGTTTTTTTTAATACGTCATTAATCGTATAACCATTATCGTATGGTACGGAACCCTTCGTGCGCGAGTCCGACTCGCACTTGGCCAGTTTTTTTATGTTATTAAAACTACGGGTTACAGGGTTCACTAATCCAACTTCCCGCTGATCGACCTAGATAGAGTTCGTCCCGCCGATCTATCCAATCGATTCGCTGTTTTTTTTTTTTTAAAGATATGTGCACAGATGTTTCATGAACAATTAAGGCCACCTTTCACCCCTTTCAAGTTATAGACAAGTACTCAAACACGTTTTTCACTTTCATCGTTTTCTTCTGCTGCTAGTCTATTCTGTAAATAACCATTTCGATATCGACCTCACCTGAGTGACTAAGCTTACAAAGTGAACTTTATTTCACACGTCATAAGGTCTTATATTTATACGAATTTGAAACTCACCTCGGATTCCGCTGTCGAGACACGAAAATGTTGTTACAGAATAGCACTGCTGGGTATATCTCCGGTTCTAATTGAGGCACGCGGTTCGTTTTGTTCGCTGTGGAACGAGTTCTTTCATTTGAGCTTTCGCCCACTTATATTGGTTGAGTTGAGAAGCTAGGTGTGACTATTCAACTTGAAATTCAATATGCTTTTCATCTTGCATCGCATTTTACATGCAAGTTCAGCTTAATACATACATAAGATAAGTTATTACGTTATTACTAAATTATAGTTATTTATGATACAAGAGCGGTAAGTTGGTCTTTACAAACGAGTAGACAAATGTAAGCCCGAGACGAAGTCGAGGGTTTACCATAGTCACGAGTTTGTAAAGACCAATATCCGCTCGTGTGTCATACAACGTTTTTCTACACATTATATAAATAGATAATTAAACAAACTTTTTCATTATCTATTAAAAATTATTGTTAATAATTAAATAGCGTTCTCGCGATTTTGGCGGCAAGAGACCATTTTCTGCAATTGGCGCCTCATTCAAGATGTCAGGTGGAGTAGATTCCATATTTATATCTGATTCCTCGCTTGAACACATATTCTAATTAATATTATAATAAAATATCGCAAGTCCGCACCGTCCTGATTTTTAGGGATGTTATTAGGGCAGATGCCAGTATCTAGCTCTAGTATACCCAATTTTCAACCTTATTCATGTTTTTAATTTTACTCGATTTCATTTACTATGATAAGAAACCTTTTCCACTGAGTATATTACATAATTATATCCTTTTCGAAAGTCCAGCACAGGGCTCCAGTTTTTAAACTACAATAAAATTTAGATTTTTTGTGATTTTTTATTTGTGTTTTATTTGCTATATCTCAATACCTATAAAAGCAATTAAGTAGCATTTGCACTTATATTATTATTAGTAAACTAGCTGACCCGTGCAACGTCGTCTGCGTAACATTTTTCATTACTTCTCTGCTCCAATTGGTTGGCATGCTTAGCATGATGATATATAGCCTATAGCCTTCCTCGATAAATGGGCTATCTAACACTGAAAGATTTTTTCAAATCGGACCAGTAGTTCCTGAGATTAGCGCGT
Organism: Ceramica pisi; assembly: GCA_963859965.1. Taxonomy (NCBI): domain Eukaryota; kingdom Metazoa; phylum Arthropoda; class Insecta; order Lepidoptera; family Noctuidae; genus Ceramica; species Ceramica pisi. The sequence continues at coordinate 16,375,414 of OY982527.1, forward strand.
TCAACCAACCAAACAAACAAACAAACTCTTCTGCTTTATAATATTACTAGTAGCTGATATGCTAACTTTTAAGTGATTATGATACAAATTCTGAGAGACTTGTCGTACAATCAACTGAAAAGAATTGTAAAAAAACCTAATAAGTATTTTAAAGTCAGTGTAAATAATCCAAGACTACTACTACTACTACTCTGTATTACTTGGGAATATGTGGAAAATAGTCCACATCTTCCTTCATGAGGAGTTAAAATAAAAACATAACTCGTCATTATCCTAGTCAAACGGTAGTATGAATAAGTTTTTCTTTTTTCACTGTAATTATGGTCACAAATAAATAAATAAGAAAATGATTAAATTCAGCATGGATTTTATGGAAGTTTCAATAGTTCATCGAACTGACGCTCGTGAGGTTTTTCGCGCCGCCGTAGGCGTTGCTGTTAGCGTAGGCGCTACGACACGCGCTACGCCGTAGCAGTAACTCGTTGCACATAATATAACTTGTTCAGAATGCGTTCATATTGTCTACTAGCTTCTGCCAGCGGCTTCGCCCGCGTGATCCCTAGGGAACATAATTCCCGGGATGAAAAGTAGCTTACCTATGTGCTATTCCAGACTATAATCTATCTGTGTTCTAAATTTCATTAAGATCCGTTAAACCGTTCTGGCGTGATTGAGTAACAAACAACCAAACTTTCACATTTATAATATGACTAGAGGCCGCCCGCGACTTCGTCCGCGTATAAATTCTCGTTATTCCCGTGTAAATCCCGATCATTCGGGAATTCCGGGATAAAAAGTATGCCTATGTGTTATTCTGGGTCTTCAGCTACCTACATACCAAATTTCATCGTAATCCGTCCAGTAGTTTTTTCGTGAAAGGGTAACAAACATACATCCATCCTCACAAACTTTCGCATTTATAATATTAAGGGCCTCTTTCACCATCTCCAAGTAAAGCGTTGATTAGTTACTTCCCAATTAAAGTGAATCGGCAAGTAAAACTTACGAGTATCTTCTGTCAATTTCACAAGCGAAAATAAAGCTTCGAGTAACAACTTACCGGTTAAGTGAATGACTTAACAAATCATACGTTGCATTCGTTCAATATTACGTCAACGTTACTCGTCAAATGTCATTGTTAGGTTAGCTGTCATTTGTCATTTCATTTTGTGTATTGTTTGTTGTGTTTTTGGTTAGGAAATTATTGCGTGTGGATTTTTTTTTTCTAAATTATCATGGATAAAGTTAAAAGAGATAGAAGTGCAAACTTTTCACTTGTACAGAAATACCAAACTGTGTTAGTGTCGGCAATAAGACCCCGTCCGCGTCCATAGGCGCAAGTAATAGTGGACGCGACCGTATCAAACAAGGAAATTGTAAGGAAAACTAATTAAAATTATAATTGAATCAGATTAGATTAGGTTTAGCATTCTCTAATTAGTATTATAAGGATATTTTCGCATCAAAGGTTTAGTTAGATTCTAGTTTAAATGCGAATTTAGATGTAAGGTTTTTGTATTGTGAATAATTACGTAGATTGAAAATGTGATTTTTTGTTTTAAGTGATAGGGTTTTGAAATTAGTTTTAAAATAAAGGTCTTGACCCAAAACCACTTTTACAAAAAGAATTGAGTTGATAGGACTTATGGTTTTCGAGATATTTCCAAAAATGTATAGTGAAAATTTGTTAACCGTCAAGTAAACACGCTAATTGGCAGACGATGTGGAAAGTAAGTTACTGGTCAGTTTAATCATTGATTAGTGCTACTCGAACGTCGTGAAATTGACACGTGCAGTTACGTATGACTTTAACTGGCGATTAGTCTACTCGATACTTTACTCAAGGGTGGTGAAAGAGGCCCTAAGTAGTATAATTTCGCTTTACACCAAACGAGTCCTCGTTAGGTATAAAGCGAAATTATAACCATCTTCCCCTCGACATCTATATCTATATCTATACTTATAATAAATCTGTAGAGAGGTCAATTCTGTACATGAAATATATTTCCAAAATAACTATCAGGGGGTGATTAGGGATCGATACTGATGCCAAAAATGCAATCAGTACAATTTTTGTCTGTCTGTCTGTCTGTCTGTCTGTATAACCGTTATAGAAACAAAAACTACTGGACGGATTCTCACGAAACTTGGCACAATTATTCTTCATACTCCTGAGCTGGTTATAGTATACTTTTCATCACGCTACAATCAATAGAAGCAGTTTTTTTTTAAAAAAGCGCGAGCTTCATACAATTTTTGCCAGTTGATGCGAATAGACGTTCAGAGCGTTCGACCTTATTGACAGACAATACTTAATTTAGCCTTTGATAATTTATTTTTAGATTCCTTTTGTTGTTATTTTATAAAATAGGGATTAGTTATTTTGGTAGTGTTTAAATATTCGTTCAAATTACAAATTTTTAATAGTTTACATTTTATTTCTTTTTAGGTGAAGTAGTATATTATAGTTTTAGATACCGACAGGTTTATAAGTTTTGGCTAATTTACGTTCACATTTTTATATTAGTTTTATTTTCATTTACGTTTTAGTTTTATTATCATTTGGTATATAAAATTCTTCCGTTACTGAGTGAATGACTGACAGATAACGCAACAACACAACCAAGACTACTGACTGGTCGTATGAAGCTGCATGTAGGGTCTTTGGGGAGTTTAGGGGAGCTCTAAGAGAGGATTTCCCGAAATTCCTACGGGAACGGGAGAAAACGGGATATGCGCGTACGAAGTCGCGGGCAGAAGCTAGTTATATATAATTATTAAAGGATATTGCAAACTGTGGTAAGCCGTTTTACGAAGCTACTTGCTAGCCTCTAGGCGCCAAGCTAGCCGCCTGCCTGTGCGTTCGCGACCTTATACAAAAATAATCCTTATAGCATGATTCAGTATTCACGCGCGATGGCTTATTATTAGCGTATTTCATGTATAACTTTGGTGTTTCTATACCGATTTCTATGATACTTTTTTATGGAATAGTTAATAATGTTAACTTTTTTAATTAGGGATGACTGAGAGTGTTATAAACGTAACAGTAGACAAATATAATCAGAAAGCTTCGAACTGCTAAGCTATCGGGAGTTACACGTGTTATTGTGCGTCAATCATAAAAGATAGACGTAATTATGCTGTCGTGGGATATTTTTTATATAATTTTAAGGAGAACATTTCCGTCATACATGATTTCTGTGTAGCTTTCACCATTAAGGTTGCACACGCGACGAAAGCTTAAAAAATGGAGTAACTTCTCCCGTTTTCCCAACATTTCCCTTCACTGCTCTGCTCCTATAGATTGTAGCGTGATGAAAAGTATACTATAACCAGCTCAGGAGTATGAATAATAATTGTATCAAGTTTCGTTAAAATCCGTCGAGTAGTTTTTGTTTCTACAACGGTTATACAGACAGACAGACAAAAAAATTACTGATTGCATTTTTGGCATCAGTATCGATCCCTAATAGTTGCGCTGATAGTTATTTTGGAAATATATTTCATGTAAGTACAGAGTTGACCTCTCTACAGATTTATTATAAGAATAGATATAGATATTAACTTCTTTAAGTCTACAGATACAGATTGACCTTTTATGTAGAATTTACCGTTTAGAAGACATAAGCCCTAGTTTGAAAAAATACCGAACATTTTGAAGTTTTCCGAGCATCACGCAGTTAAGTAGCACAGGTCTTTCGAGGTTGACAGGTCTTTTATTGGGACATTACTGGCATCTATCCTAACAACCACCGATGATCGAATTTTCTACGGTAGGGTTCCGTACAACCCAGTAGGTATTAAATTATAAGCAGAAGTTGCGATTTACGGTTTATGACGTATTAAAAAAAAACTTCTTACTAGATCTCGTTCAAACCAATTTTCGCTGGTAGTTTACATCACGGTTTACATGGTAATATACATCATTTATTTTTTTAGTTTTATTATTCTCTTATTTTAGAAGTTAAGGGGGGGGGGGACACATTTTACCACTTTGGAAGTGTCTCTCGCGCAAACTATTCAGTTTAGAAAATAATGATATTAGAAACCCCAATATCATTTTTGAAGACCTATCCATAGATACCCCACACGTATAGGTTTGATGTTTTTTTTTTTAGTTTCAGTTCTAAGTATGGGGATGGGGACCCGCAAAAAATTATTGTTTTTTTTTCTATTCTTGTGTGAAAATCTTTATGCGGTTCACGGAATACATCTACCTACTTACCAAATTTCAACAGCATAGTTCTTATAGTTTCGGAGAAAAGTGGCTGTGACATACGGACGGACAGACAGACATGACGAATCTATAAGGGTTCCGTTTTGCCATTTGGCTACGGAACCCTAAAACCTCCTCCTTTTTTTAAAAGCCGCTTAAAAATACACAAAAGCTTCTTAGGATTTACATTGGTGATTCAGGACAGATCACCTAGGGAGCGAAACACATGAAACCCAAATAGATACCCAAGGTATCTACGTACCTACACATGTAGGTAAGCCTACAGCAAACTTGCACCGCGGTCATGGAACTGCAGTGGCCTATATGGAAAATAATCGATAGCGGGCCGGGATGCGGCAGGCGGCGCCGGTACAAATTGATTTAACGAAATGGGGATTTTCAATCCATCAATTATCGAGTGTGAGTGCGGTGCTGCTGATCAGAGTCCCGATAGTTCATTATATATAAACTTCTCAAACTACTTGGCCTAGACAATGTGATTAGATGTTCCGTCAAAGTTCGTGGCACGTTCTGAACTCGAAAAACCTACAACTATATTTAGGTACTACTAGCACTAGTACACTAAGCTCACCATAACAAGGGTCACGCCTTTGGTAAGATTAACCTAAGAGATTAGAGAGTAATATATCAGCATTAGAGAGGATTATGAATTAGTATCTACTTAACCCTATGTTGATGCACTTTGACGATGTTGGCAATTTCTAGTGAATCCAAGGGCGTACCGAGGGGATCTTCTCTCTGACCCCTCCCCCTACCCCGGACAGAGAGTAGAAAGGAGAAGAAATGAACGGATTATTTTTACTGGAAACTAGAACGTGATTCATCTAATTAAAAACGTGTGCAAAATGAAGATTTAGTGTTGGAAATTAACCATATTTTTTTTATTAAATAGTAAATATTATTATACCCGATTCATGTCTCGAAACAAGTAGTTATGAGCAACCCCTCCCCCAGCTCAAATCCTGGGTAAGCCCTTGGTAGGCTCTGGAGGTTTATCTTTATACCTCTTATAATTGTCTTCGTGTCAGTTATTCATTCAGTTATCTACGTAATAATTTCAATAAACCCTTGGGAAACATCAATATCGCCTTCTTTCATAAACCAAAGGAGTTTGAAGGCAACTACCTTAACCAACTGAAATCGGTGAACATGTATTTGGATATCTAGGTACGCTTGAACGATCGTTTGCACAACTACAAAAACAAAGAGAAGGGTAGTATTGAAAAAAATAATTCTGATGCAGGCTTCAAATCTGGGTTTTATTGGGTTTTATCTAAAATTTTCAGCAACTGCATCAGACTTTTTGAAAAGTGACCTGTTTTTAACTTGTTCGTCGTTTCTAGGGTTCCGAACATCCAGTCCGTAAAAAGCGAAACCCCTAAAGGATTACTCGGTTGTCCGTCTGTCACAGCCAATTTACTACGAATCAACTGGATCGATTCTGTTGAAATACAATGAAGTACACATAACATGAACTCTACACTGACCATTTTTGGATAACCAGAGTTTATATATAAAATGTTAAGTATTAGGGTTACTTTTGGGGGACAAAAAAGAAAATTTCAATATTTTTTTTCAAATTGTACCGCGTGACATTTCAAACGAAAGACCGAAACGATTAATTTGAGGCCATTAGGAAATTAATAAAATTCCCTCAAATGAATCGTTTTGCAGGTATTCAAGAAATAAGACGAAAAATGATTGTCCGTCGAAACCCTTTGTCTCCTCTCCAGTTTGCCCCTTCCATACGACAACTACTACACATGCACTTCAGTAAAAGCAATAGATACGCAGTCGTGCACACACCCGCATTTCTCAAAACTATCTATACAATCAATTACAAACCTTTTATCCTATCAAACACAGCGTGTATTTCCCATACACCGTACAACTTACGCACATAAAAACAACGGTCGCCATCGTTGTGCTGTGCATAAGCTATTTATTTTTCACTAGCGACCCGCCCCGGCTTCGCACGGGTGCAATGCTGATACTAAATACACTACAGAAAAACCGTGAGAAAAGCTGTTACCAACCTACCTCGCGTATGAGCCGCGCGGGTACCTTACATAGATCTAACTAAACTCCCCTCCCGCACGCGCACCACCGCCTTGGTGACCGCCGCAACGGGCCGTGCAGCAGAAATCGTAATATTTTCATTTCGCCATAACTTCAAAACCAAACTTCCGATTTTAATCATTGAAATACCAAATATGATCTACATAAACTGTACTTAGGGATGAAATACTTTAATTTGATAAGGATTAATGGCATGAGTAAAATAAACGCGTTTAAATGTAGTCCAAAAAAAATCTAGATTTTTAAATAAAAAAATGGTTGTTGCGCCTCACTCGACATAGATAGGTATAGTGTGTCGCGGACTTTTTTGTAGATATTTATAAGATCTACAATTAATTAGAACAATTTATGGTTGTATCTTTTATAGTTTAGGCAGCGTACGCAAAATAAGTAACTTTTCTGGTTGATTTTTACACCCTGTGTCCGAAAAACCCAAATATCTTACGGAACCCTATTTTTTTGCAAAATAAAATATAGCCTATGTTACTCGTGGATAATGTAGCTTTCGAATGGTGAAAGAATTTTTAAAATCGGTCAAGTAGTTTTTGAGCCTATTCATTACAATCAAACAAACAAAGTTTTCCTCTTTATAATATTAGTGTAGATATACGCTAGTGATTGACTTAATCGGAAAGTTATCGGATCTACCATTTATAATTGAAAAAAAAAGTATGTAGAAATATTTAAATATGTGAATAATATGTTATAAAATAAATAACTAAAAACGGCTTGCCCAGAAAATATTATAAACACTCCACCAATTATTAACCTAACATTTAATTAACACACTTTACGAAATTTAACTATAAAAACGTTATTTTACATCGAACTTCTAATCGGGTTAAAAAATACATATTGCAATAACGGCCTGTTATTCGAATCTTGGCTGTTTGAGACTCAATCGGAAATGCTCAAAATATTGAAATTAAGCCTGGAAAAAAATATATGTGAAGGATACATCCTTGTTCTAGAGGCAAGAGGAAGTGAAAACACGAAATAGTATAATTTTCCAGATAAAAAAATTTTTTGAAAAAGGGTCGATTTCAAAAAACCATTTTCAATCTCATTTCCTAATTACAGCACAAAACAATTAAAAAATTCTACGAACTGAAAGGTAATCGTATTTTGGAAGGACGGAAGCGGCTAGATTTTTGAGTTTTCTAATAAATTTTTTTATAAACATCGAATTTGTGCAGAAAAGCTTACCTTTGAAGACCGCACAGTCCTACGGGACGTGTTCGGAGCTAGACCTGCGACACTTTTTTTGAAAAAAATCGCGAAACTGTTGTAAAAAATATCAATAGCCACTAAAAGAAACAACAGGAAAATGATGACACTCACGAAAATTCCGAAGGTTGGGCAAAATATGTTGATAGTATATTATTGTTTTAATTCACATAATTGTAATGGAAGATGAAAATATTTTAATTTGTTTTGTTGACAATTTTGACATCTGACAATAGGGTTCGACACATTTCAAATTTTTATCGATAAATTTAATGTAGCTACTATAAAGGAGTTTCAATACCTCTTTAATTTATTCATAACTAGCTTCTGCCAGCGGCTTCGCCCGCGTGATACCTAAGGAACATACTACCGGGAAAAAAAAAAATATATATGGGCTATGCATTTGCATAGAATATAAATAACTTCCAGACTATAATCTAAGCGAGGAGTGATGGTGGCAGGCAACGTGCGCCACCATCGCCCCTCGCTCCTCGCCTTGCGCGGATGGCGAGCTTTCACCTCGCAGACGACGCGTAGCTATCGTGCTGGATGCTAACCGTAGCCTAAATTCGAAGAGACGCCGTGCTGCTGCTGTGCCATTGCGGTGCCAAAATAATGTGCCATGACCTGTAACCATCACAGGATCAGGACCTGCGGAGTAGCACATTAGAGAATCCGTTTTTTCTCCAAAACATATGTTTTTTTTTCCAATGGAGAGGGTAATTGTAGAGAGGAGAGAGTAATTGCAAGGGTCTTGCAGTCTCCTTGCGTGATGGAATCAGGGATGTTGATATCCGCTAGAAAACCAAAGTTACCGACATTGCCCAAAATATTGCCAAACTAAAGTGGTGACCCACTTGGTGACCTCCAGCCACCGCAGGCGCGGGCCTGTGGACGGCGAGCTATGGGTGGCTCGCCGTCCGTCCGTCTAGTGACGACAGGCCGTGTCGACGGCGCGTTAGTGTTCCACGCACGCCTCAAAGAGAGTCAGCAACACAGTAGGGCCCGAAAGGGCCGACGCCTGCCGGAGTCGCGGGATTATTCGCAAGAGACACCGTGGCTCCGGAACACAAAGGGCAATGAAGGAACATGGATGGGTTTTAGTCAGTAGAAGTCTGACACTCCCTCCCGCTACACCCAGAGCGGGAGGAGTCATTGGATGAATTCCCATCCCAAAAAAAAAAGGGGGGGCTACTCTCTAAGCCCGTAGTCCGTCGTTTCGGGCTTAGTTGCGGCGGTATTCTACTCCGTATCAACTACAGACTAATGATTAGTCCCGAACCCGAACTAAGAATTAATGACAACACGATTTGATAGTACCTAACTGTCAAATCGTGTTGTCATTAATTCTTGGTGGTTAGTAGGAGATACGGACTAAATTACGCCCGTAACTAAGCCCGAAACTATGAACATCGGGATTAGAGAGTAGCCCCTCAGTAGTATGTATGTCTTTCGGCTGATATGATGATAACCGATTTATAAAGTTTATTTGCAACCATTTTCACCTTAAATTTTTCGTGACATAGTTATGTTAGGTATAATTAAAGTACTCGAGGAGACAATTCTAAATATGCTTAAGAATATTTTATTCGATAAATTTTTACTGAAGCTGTAGCAGCACGACTCTAGTAGCCAAAAAAACAACAGAATATGATTACAGTATAAGCGTTACAGTAGAATCATATAGCTCATTTACATATTTATCAAACACTAGCTTCTTCTCGCGACTTTGTCTGCGTAGACGTTAGAATTGGCTCACAACTTTTATGCGTCATATTCTCATCCTTGGAAGTGCATCTTCATGATTCTGGTATCCAGATAGTGTGAGTCTTTGCGGTGCGGCTGAAAGTAATATTCAGCTCCGAAATTACTTCGACATGTTTTTTAGTCTTCTTGTAAATCTGTAGCGCTCATAATTCCAGCCCCGACAAAAGTTTTATCATGTTTCTGGTCTCCCGATACTTTTAAATCCTAATCGATCACAATGCCGAAAATTAGTGTTGACAATTCCAGCCCAGAAAAAACTTAGACACGTTTCTGTTCTCCTGGTAAACAAAATTCTTGCTCAAAATACTTTGACATATTTCTTGTGAATCTTTGGTTCTTTTATTTTGCTTCAAAATTACTTCAACATGTTCCTGTTACTTTTGAATCCTAATTGCTCACAATTACAGTGTCACAAATATTACTGGTTCCTTGGTACTTTTGAATGCAAACCGCTTGCAAATAAAGCCGCGAAAATACTTCGACATGTTTCGGCTTTCCTGGTACTTGTGAATCTGAAGTACTAAGGCAGCAGCGGCTTCGGATTTCCTCTTCCTCCTCCGCCACTAAGCCACGCCTTTTTTCGGGATAGAAAGTAGCCTATGTGTTATTCCAGGATGTGAACTATATGTGTGCCAAATTCCATCGAAATCCCTTAACCCATTTTTGCCGGATTGACGGACAAATATCAAAAACAACCAACCTACACGGTGCCATTCTAGTCGTCTTACAAAGGCGGCTCACTTAATGTACCGGATATAAAATACCTCTAAGCGCGATTTTTTTTAAAATAATATATCAAGATAATGGGTACAATGCAAATATATCGCTCCTGGATGATTCAAACTACGTCTTTCGTTATGACAATGAGTGATATTTAATTTTTATAGGTGGTTATCACGTCCATTATTTGCTATTGTTAAGTTATTTACGTAAATATGTCTGTTAATTTAGGTTATTAACGTAGGTAGGTTTTAGTTATATGTTTATATTATCAAACAAAAGATTTGTAAAACTAATAATGGCTGGCAAAAAAAAAAGAAAAAAAAAAACTAATCGCACAAAGTAAACGGTGTGGTTCTAATAAATGCTTTGATTTCAAGATTTTATCGAAACTTTCGGTTTTTTTCTGTTACTACCATGTTAATTTACTTTTTTTCATAAAGATATATTGTGTTAAAAAAAAACAAGAACACTACATATTATAAAACTAAATCTCCCGCCATGTTTGCAATGTGTTTCATTAAAATGTAACAAGTTCAGTAGAACAACTACAAATATTTTACACTGTGGCGTATTTATTCTGCGAAGAAGTCGGCGGTCATCGGCAGGACATCGTATAACATCGTCGTGTTAAACATGAGGGGTCGCGGGCGGAGGTAGCGTTTTCAATGCCAAAAGCCCCGAATAAGCAGCAAGATTTCGTTCGTCAATCGACGCCCTACCTCTGCTTTAGAGTCGCCAAAAGGCTATTTTCTAAAGGATATTTCCCATTATAAATATATGTTTACTAGCTGCCCCGCGCAACTTCGTCTGCGTCACATCGCTTCTAAATAATATTGCGACTATAATTTGAGATTTAAACTATCCTATCTCTCAAGTTGGATCGAACTGCACATGGTGTGCGAATTTTATTATAATCGGTTAAGTGGTTTAGGACTCCATTGAGGACAAACATTGTGACACGAGATTTATATATATTAAGAAGATGGTAGATTCATGTACTACAATCTGAACACTTGATTTTTTCGTATGACATACAGTTTTGCTGTAAAAAAATATATTGTCTAATACGCATTTGCCCGTATCATAGAAATATAAAAAAACTTGTTTATTATATATTATATGGGCCGCATTTTTGCGTAACATAATTATGTCTGTCATAATTATGTGAAAACTTTTACACAAAAATACAACCGACTTCCAAATAAAAATAAAAACACTACAAAGTAAAAAATAACTTTAATTTCGGAAGTCGGTGTTTTTGTTGGTTTCTTCGTATTTTGACACCGACTTTTTCACTTTTTAGTAGTAGGTACCCCCACACCGAACAACACCACTGCAAAATCGCAGAAAAACAAAATACGCAATTTCGATTACTTGGATGACAAAAAACCATCATCCAAGTAAACGAATTCCAGCTATTTCGATTTCGAATTCAAACTTCGTAACCGATTTCGATAAAATTGAAATGGGACCAATCTGCCAAGTTTCAGATAAAACAAAAATTTTTCAACTCAGTTCATAAATGACGGAGTTACGAGGTAACAAATACAAAAAAAAATATATACAACCGAATTGAGAACCTCCTCCTTTTTGGGAAGTTGGTTAAAAATCAGCCGTTCCATCGCCATACTCTTGTGGAGTCGTAGGTAAAAAACCCGGCTTGGCGCGCATGTCTGCGTCCCTTCGTATATATCTTTGATAATAGTTTTGAGGTAGAACGTGCGGTACGGAAATGTTTTTGTGTGCGGCACAGGGTGGCTACTCTCTAAACCCGAAGTCCGTAGTTTCGGGCTTAGTTGCGGGCGTATTCTACTCCGTATCACCTACGGACTTACGATTAGTCCCGAACCCGAACTAAAAATGAATGACAACACGATTTGACAGTAACTTTCGAATTTTGTAGTCTTTAACTCTTAGTGGTTAGATAATGCGGAGTAAATACGCCCGCAACTAAGCCCGAAACAACGGACGATTTGTTTCTTACAGACCGATAAGAAGTAGGTACCTAGTTGTATAACATGTTACAAAAATGAGATAGGTACATTCGGAACCCTTTGCACGCGAGTCCGACACGCACTTGACCAGTTTTTTGTGGTCGGGTGTATTTATCGAAGTACCTACCTACAAATATTTTTGTGGTCGGGTGTATTTATCCAAGTACAAATATTTTGTTGCGATGTTATGGTTGAGCTAGTCTATTCTGTAAGTAACCATTTCGTTATCGAGCTTCACTTGAGTGACAAAGCTCACAAAGTGAGCATTTTTACACACAACCTAATACTTAGTAGATTATGAAACAACGGGGTAAAGCAGTGTCTAACGACACGGGCGTCGTATTGAATCCCGAACACAACGAAGGATTTCGAGAGTTAACTCACGAGCGAAGCGAGCGAGTTAACACAAGAATCCTCAATGCAGCGTAGGATTCAATTAGCTACCCCAAGGAAAAAGGACACCTTTATCCCTGAGGAACATACTCTACTTTTCACACCTACTGTAAGAAAATTGTGCTCTATCCATGAAAACAGACGGCGCGTTCGCCCCCGCCACAAGGAGCAGGTCGGGCGTCTGAAGTTGTGGCTACAGCCCACTGCCGGGCAATAATATTGTTCTGAATTTCATAATAACCCGCCGGGCAATAATGTGATTTGAATTTGGAACCCCATTTTGACTACGCTCGCTGCATCTAGCAGCGGACGCCGACGGGAGCCGTTCGCGGGTTAAGCGGTACATTACACGATCTATCGGGCCCTATTTCTAGGGCGCCCTGTACCTGCGGCAGGGTGCCCATTATTGCACTACGCTAGAAATCGCTCCCCAACTGCATTGGCGGCGTAAAGTGGGGGCGGAAAAGGCTGGTCCGCATCGGGTGCCTAGCACCAAGGTGACAACGACAACTCACTCGTACATCCAAAGAAGGCGTAGACGCGTAGTATAGGTCCAAAGAAGACGTACATTCATTTTATTTATCAAATTCATTAGACAGATACCAAAGTGGAGTCTATAAAAAAAATTAAGTGGTTTTTTTGTCGCGCCGATATTTGTTTCCAACTTAAGACATCAATTAACAACTACCTACTGTTGTACGTGACTACTAGTACCTAAAATAATCAATCGAAAATCTCTGAATACAAATCCGCCCAGGGTGCCAATCAACCCTATGCCGCCACTGCGGCAGTGCCCTGCCTCCCTGTCTCTTACTTACACTAGGTGATAGACAGAGCAGGGGAGATCGGAGCCACCCGATCGCCGGATGGCAGGGTCCTTACTCCCTGTTTTTTATTATACTACACTGTTCCTGCAGATCGGGCCCGATAGATCGTGTAATGCAATAACCGCTTAAAATAGATGTAGTATTGGTTCAGTTTGTATGACAAATAATTTGACGTTTTCGTGAAGGTGGTGTGAAAAGGTCTTATATTTATACGAATTTGATACTCACCTCGGATTCCGCTGTCAAGACACGATGATAGAATATTGTTAGCAAAATAGCATAGGTACCTGTTACAATAATTTGTACAAGAATAAAAGCGCGTCTAGCAATTTAAATTCTACTTTTCGCATTCAATGTTTGTCATTCATCGGGCTTGATTCGATAAAAAGTAGATAGTTGTTGTAAGAGGACCCATTGTTGGTAAAAAGACTAAACAACAGTTTGCTTCTGCATCCATTGTTCATCTACAAATTGTTTACTAACAAAATATTACCTTCTTACAACATTTCTTGAGATATAATCCGTAACCTGGTAGGTTAGAGAATTTCAAAATCGACCAAAATTTGGTGTAAAAGAGTTGTAATCCTTCAATTTGGACCCGTATGTCTAAGGAACTTTCGCATTCTAACCAGTCTCTATCCGTCAAAAAAATCAACCGACTTTCAAAATGTCGGTTCCATGATTTTTTTTGTAAGTTCTTATTTTTTACTATTGAGTGGCGATTCTCCACAACTACCTACTTAAATTGATATTCACATGTGCGTACCCCTTCACAGCGTACAGGCGTGATGTTATGTTATGAACTGGTGTAAACAATAGACAGACATGCTATATCAGCAATCCCGGTTCATTTGCTATCATTTATTGAGGAGTTCCGTTACCTATTTCCAAAGATTTTCATCAGATTTTACCAAATTAAAATGGGACAATTCACGACAAATTACTCTTCTGAAAACTATCCAAATCGCTCCAAGATAGCCTATAAATAAATTTGAAGAGTTCCCTCTCTTTCTCCAGAACCCCATCATGAGATCCTGACCGGTTGATCATGGGACCACATGCGAAGTGTACGCTTTCAAACAAAAAAAAAATCCACTCTTCCAGGAGTCTTCGAGTAGGTACCTAATCGGGGAAAATACATTAAAAAAAAAATTGATAACCTCCTCCCTTTTGAAGTCGGTTAAAAAAGCTCTAGTCTAATTTTCCAGTGATTGTCGATGAAATGAGATTGCGTTTTATTTTCAAATAGTTTCAAGTTCCAGAATCTATCTTCAAACAGAGCCACGACTGCAGCTGCTGCGATACAGCAAAATGTTAATAAGTAAGTAGGTTATTTTACTTGAGCATCTCCAGTTAGTTTACCAGTTCACCAGTGTTGGGGGTGATGATGTGGAAATGGAAGAATAAATTCAGTTATGACTGCAGCCTGCAGCCGCAGGCACTAGACACCACGCCCAACGGTAATAACGTTGCTAAATAAATGTAGCCAGTAGCAGCATCTAATTGTCGTTATGACTGTTAAGAGCATTAGGTACCTACGGCAGCACTGTGTTGATTGTGTGTCTCGTTTGATTTTGTTTATGTATAGTTTTATGTTATTTCATGCTAGTCTGGCAGTTTGAGTTATTTATGCGGTCTACCTAAATGTCCTCCTGACTTTGGTATTTTTCGTCAAATCGATGAGCTCTTTAATTTCGTTTGAAATATTATTTATCAATTACTACTTAAAGGTAGAAAATCCTATTTAACCTACTACCAATTAACGTCCTATAGGTAGTAAAGTTTTTTATGTAGTAGGGTTGCTCTCTATGTGATATAGGTACTTAGGTAGGTCCAAGCATGTTATGTACTTACTTACCTCTATGTAGGTGTGTTAACCGGCCGTGGCCGAGTCAAGTTTCAGGTTGAAACGATACGAAATTAGACGCCCCACGGGGCCACCTGTGTGGTATGTTTGCACAAATACATCCATAAAAATAATACAAATCCAATCTGCTGTGTTTGACTTAGAGCGTAACCGTAACGCATATTGCGAAGAACGATCAAATTAAAAAACACTTCATGTTAATACCTACTTATAATCACACCTTTTGTATTTTTCAAGTCCATGACCGAACTCGAAATAATGAAGCTAACAAATAAAATATGACACGACACGTGTGCTTATTCAGAAGATGGCAGTAAACAAAAATTCTTGAAGGAAAAATCGAAAAGAAGAGACGCAAAAATAAGTGGGACCACAGATCACGCAGGTATTTATTTTTTATGTTAAACTTAGGGCTGATTTTTCAATAGTCCAATAACTCTTATCTGAGGAATAAAAATGGCCGTTTGACAGCTTTTGTATGGAAAATATGACAATATGACTTATTTATTCTTCCAATAAAAGTTATCTGACTATTGAAAAATCAGCCCTTAGTAGTAGTAGGTAGTGAGTTACTTTAGTAACAGTACAATAATACCTACTCTATTGTTAGCAGTGAAGGCTTGTTAATAGCTTGTGAATTATTAGCTTACTATTACCCCCGCATTAATAGCTGTAAGCCAGCCAAACAATAAAATAAAAAAATAAAAAATGCGAATTACAAAGAGTCACACGAGCACGACACGCTAGACACTAGAAAATAAATTGAAAAGAGAAAAAGCAAAATCTAAAGAAATCTTTTCTCAAAGCTTCAATATTTTCCAATTCATTTCACCCCCCGGATATTTGCCATTAGCAACGGCGGGGCGGCGGCGCGGCGGCGTGTGCTGATCGGGTCCCCAGACGGTATCCACGGCAACTAATTAATAATGGGCTGCGGGCCCCAAAGGCATAACAACCTGTGCTATTATATAGATCTCGTTTTCTCCTATTGGTGGGAGATCTGGTATAAGAAATGTATACTCTCACATGTTATTTAATGCTAATATAACATAAATGCTAGATTATGATTGGATTGGAACGTGATTTATCTAGGCAACCCATTTTAGACGTATGGAAACTCAGACCAATAAAAAAGTACTTTTTTATTGGTCTGAGTATGGAAAAAAGTTTTTTTTTACTTTTGATAGGCACGCGTTTGACCACTATCACACCTGATGGTAAGCGATGATGCGGTCTAAGATGGAGCACGCTTGCCTAGAAGTAATCCTATTCACTCTCGACTTAAAGACGACTGCCAGGTTGTAGCTATCAGGAAACACATACTTCGGCAGGGAATTCCACTCCTTTGAGGTACGCACTATGAATGTGTTCCCAAAACGTTTTGTGCGTGTGGGTGGGATGTCCACCATGTACCAGTGGCGCATTGCCGTTCGTCTTGTGGTCCGATGATGGAACGGGCTTGGCGGAATTAAATTATGCAATTCCGTCGCACATTTCCCAAAATGCAACCGGTAGAAAACCGACAGGCTAGCAACTCGGCATCGATGCTCAAGACTGGAGCTTCGACTCGACGAGCCTATCATTGCCGATGATCCTCTTGGCTCGTTTCTCAATTGACTCAAGGGTATCAATCTGGTATTTGGCAGATCCGTCCCAAAGATGAGAGCAGTACTCCATACACGACCGAACTTGCGCTTGATAAAGTTTGAGCAGCTGTTCCGGCGTAAAGTACCGTCTCACCTTTGCTAGGATCCCCAACTTTTTTACAGCCACTTGAGTTTTTTGCCTCTATGAAAGGGCCGAAATTGTGGGTAGATGTTAAAGTAACCCCAAGAAGATCAAGTTGATTGGTTATAGGCACGGCTACACCTCGGAAAGATGGAGCTGGGTAGCATTGGCTCTTTTTGGCGAAAAAGAGACACGCTTGGGTCTTAGTAGCATTGAACTTAACCAGTTTGGCATCACCCTATTCAGAGACAGCCTGTAAGACACGTTCAAACGCTCAACCATAGCCTCCCGGAGAGACCGGATCTGCGACCCACCAGCTCGTGCGTCGGACACGTATATCTCAGCAACGGTGCTGTCATCTGCATACCCAAAGGTACCGGGTTTAAGCAGATCATTAACATGCAGCAAGAATAGTGTTGCCGAAAGTACTGACCACTGAGGAACCCCGGCATTAATATCCACAGTCCATACGAGCAGATATCTATGACCAATCGGATAGACCGATCTGTCAGGAAATCTGCGATCCAATCACACAAGGCGGCGGGCAGACCGAAGGAAGGAAGCTTACTAATAAGGCTATGTGCCAGACCCTGTCGAAGGCCTTCGAGACGTCAAGGGAGACCACAAGTGCTTCCCCGTGCTTCTCTATGGCCTCAATCCAGATGTGAATGGCATACGCTAGAAGATCCCCAAGGTTCCTAAGAATATCGTTCGCTTCTAGGCATGTCAGGAGCTTACGTATTACGAATCGTAATACTCTTACAGAGTATGGACGTTACCGAGATGGGTCTATAATTCGACGGGTCAGGTCGACTACCCTTCTTGGGCACGGGCTGCACGTTTGCTTGCCTCCAAGCCTTCGACACTTTCCCGGTCTCAAACGAAAGCCGAAATAGGCGTGTCAAGATTGAAGAAACGCACAAGTCTTTAGAACAATTGCCGGTATTCCGTCGAGGCCACTAGCCTTGTTCACGTCTAGGTTACGCAATACCTTACAGACATCCTTCTGATGAATGCGAATGGGTTGCCTAGCTAAATCACGTGCCAATGAAAACTATAAAATGTTTGATTGCGGGCGTCAAGCTTCTCCGCCACTCTCAACACTATGGCAGAAAATTTAACATCTTAAAAGGCAACCATGGATTTAACACACTTTATGATAAGGCAATCTAATACGGTTGGATTGTGAATAATATAAGCTTTCATTTGATATGTATTTTGATTAAATAACTTATGAGGGTATATTAACAACATTTACCTATCTGTTTATACCTGGCAACTCCATAGTTGCACTAAGGGTTGGTAAATAAATTTAATTAAACATTAAATTTTTAACTTCGGCACATGTTTTAGCTAGGCAACTCATTTCCGACGTATCAATCTAAACATTATGTAGCATTTATTCTAGATTATCACACGTGAACCTGTGAGGGTAGGTCTGTAGGTACTTATTTATTTTTTATAGCGGATCATAAACCATGACAACCAACGGCTCCCTCCTCCCTCCTCCCACTTCCCACCGAGGTATTATCCTCTTCTTGGAAAACACGTTTCCGATATAAAAGCCGACGTAAAAGTTTTGGTAATTCTTCTCTCACAGTTTATTTTCGTTACGTTGTGCGCTTACTTTAAGGAAGTGAATAATAATTTATCAATTTATTCAGTCGAATAAAATCTCATCATATTGCAGTGCGAATCAGTAAACATGTCGAAGTGAAGGCTTGGGTGAAGTAATCACGAAGTGAGCTGTCAATCCATGTAATCAAGATGGAATGGCAGTTCACTTCGCGCTCAATTCACCTGCGTTTTCACAGTGAGCGAGGTTTACAGAATCGACCGGATGTATTATTTCACTATTATCTATCGCTAACTTTCTACTTTACGCAAGAACGGTTAAAAAAATACGTTGATTGTAGATGGTCTAGATGAAATCAATTTTAAGAGAAATATTTGAGCCTAGCAACAGTAATTCCAGTAAGAAAGGCAGCGACAAATAATAGAGTATGGACAGGGCCTGATCTAAGAGGGGCAAGCCGGGCAAATGCCCAGAGCGGCAAAAATGAGAGGCGGCTAAATTGAGGGTCCGTCCTGTTGGAGTTTTCGTTCTGTTAATATTTGACGGGGATTCCCCATAAACGTTGGAGTGAGTAATTACTTCCAGTAAAAAAACTCAATCATTTATTTCAATTTGACCATTTACACTACTTTTGAATTGATATGGTCGGTCGGTCCAAAAAAGAAGATGAAGCTATTTGCACGTTCCAAAGCGTAGATCTCTATGGAGAAGAACGTGCCAGATACTCCACAGAAACTCTTTTAAATCAGATTGCTTCTATATATGTGAGGACAATGCAAAGAACAAGAAAGTATCAAAAAGTACAGATTAAAAAAAAGCCAGTGGCAGGTAAGAGATGACCAGTCTCAACTGACGGCGCCCGTTCACCGTTTCAGCACCATCCAGCTCAACCATTTTTAAGGGAATCAAATGATCAAACACACGCGCCACCATCAGCGAAACGTTTGTGTGAGCATGACAAGCTCTCAACTGCCACGCTCATTCATGTCAAACAAGTTTAATAACAACATCTTAAATTAATTACATATATATGTAAATGGGTCCATCATAGTACTCACATTTACAAACATTTGAAAAAAGGTTTTCAATGACCAAGTACCTAAAAAACGAAAAATAAAAACAAAATGAAACTGCATGATTGCGTAACTTACTTCTTAGCAATTCAATATTGCAAAGAAAGAATAAATACATTATACTTTAGGAGAACAATAAAACGGTAAGCAGTTCTTCCAATTATATAAAAAAAAAAAACTATCAAGTGGATCCATGTCCTGTGGCTGTGGAGCAGGACCAGCATTTAACCAAGCATTTTTATCATGGATATAATTTTCCAATTTATAATATGCTTGTCTACATAGTGTGCGTTTTATACATGTTTTAAATTTACTCTCACTTAGTTCGAGAATAGCGAGTGGTATTTTATTATAAAATTTAACACAATATCCCATAAAAGAAGTGTGTACTTTAGGTAATTTGAATCGGGGTTGATTTCTAGTATTAAAATTATGCCTATCACTAGTTTTGCTAAAAAAATGAAGATTTTTCCGAACATACATTATGTTTTCATATATGTATTGACAAGGTACCGTCATGATATTAATCTTAAACAGTTCCCTTAGGGAATCGCGCCGACGGAGATTGTATATGGCTCTGATAGCTCTTTTCTGCTGAATAAAAATTGTCTCGATGTCTGCAGCACGTCCCCATAATAAGATACCGTAAGACATGATACTATGAAAGTAACTAAAATAGACCAGCCTCGCCGTATCTATATCAGTAACTCAGCCGTCCCGCAAGAGATGTTAATTGAGGACCCTATTGTAGACTTGAGTCAAGTGTGATCCCCAGGAAAACTGTGTCTTCGACGAATTCAAGTTTCTCTTTGTTCAATACTATGTCGCAATTATTACTTTTAACATTCGGTAAAGCAAATCTGTTACATTTCGTTTTTTTTTCCATTTAAAACTAAATTATTATCAGTAAACCAATTTTGGACCTGCTGAAGGGCGTTATTTACGACGTCAAGACTTGTGGCACGCCTATCTATCTTCAATCTTAATAATGAAAGACGTATCGTCAGCAAATAACACTATTTGAGGTTGATTTTTTAAAAGATGGGGTAGATCATTAATATAAAGTAATTTTTGTAAAGGGCGGCGAATATTATTTTGCCCGGAGCGGCTAAATAACTAGATCGAGCCCTGACTATGGAACAATCGACGAGACATCCACGATTCCACGCCACGGATAGGTATCTACTTGAAAAAAATCAATTTGCTTTGAATACCTAGTGAGTGGAGCGTTGCATGGGGGCGGCTAGCCACTGTATCGCTGTTCGGGCGGGCGCTCTTAAAATAGGAATCCTACATTTATTTGTGTTTCAATTTATGAAACATTTTCCTGCAGGTTACACTTACAGAGATTACACTATTTCAATGAGCAGCATTTAAATCGTTGATTGTTTCCAAAATAAGGTCTGCCTAACTTAATTATCTCTTATTTTAAACCGACTTCCATTCCATTTTCGTTATCAATTCGGAGGTTATTTTTTTATGTATCTACACCGGTTATTCCGAGGTTTCAGATCCGATTCTTTTTTTAGTTCCTTGCTGCATACTTGCCATTTGGTCCCAATCAGTTTGGTTTTTATTTTATGTGCGTGTGGTGTGAGGGCCACTTTGTTAAAACTCCTTAAAAATGTGCTTAGGATTTAGTGAACATTCCCAAAGAATTGTGAAAGTTGTAATCAGATTTTGTGAAAGTCAAATAACCGAGTTATGGACTGTAAAGTTGGGCCCTCAGTTACTTCTCACATAGAGGATTGAGGGCCCACCTGAACCTGATTAACTATGGACACTACAGAAAAAGTCTTTAAGCCAAAATCTAAGCTAATGCCAAACAAAATTTGTGAAAACAAGTTATTATCGCAAAACACTGTCCTACTTTGTACACTGGTCATCAAAAAAATCAACCCACCCACATTTTGTTTAATATTTATCGATTTATTCACACGTAAGCTGTTTCACACAGTTGTTTTTTATTTTAAGGGTCAGTTATGATGTTTGACATCCTGTTAGTCGTAAATCTTATTGCACTTGAAGGTACTTATCAAATCTTTATACAGAAATACTGTTGAGTATTGATTTGATGGTTTACGTCGGGACAAATTCGACCTGTGTTTCCAGTCCGAAACAGACTTTACTAGGGAACTCTTGTTAATTACGTTAAGTTTATTTACTGAGGCTGTAATTCTGATTAATTCTGTCTAAAAACAATGGACACTACTGAAGCTGAGGCGGCCCGAGTTGTAGCTTTATTGCAACAAGGCTTAAGCCAACGTGTCGTGGCCAGAAGGTTCAATCTGTAGCCGTTCTGCAGTTCGGCGAGTTTACCAAAGGTTTCTAGAGACTGGGCAGTATCGAAGAAGATCTGGATCTGGAAGACATAGGGTGACAACTCAAAGGGACGACCGCTTTATTGTGGTATCAGCTCTACGAAATCGACACCTTTCTGGTGTTGATCTCCAGCGACGGACGCTTACGTGAAGATCGGGGTGTGGCTATAAGTGACAGTACTGTAAGAAGGAGACTTCGTGAGCAGAATTTAAAACCACACAAGCCAGCAACGGGACCACAATTGACCACAGCTCATCGACAAGCCAGACTTCAATTTGCACGGAATTACGTCAAGTGGACCAATAGGCCAATGGGAGTCAAGCCCGCCACACATTCCCAACCACTGCAACTCCTGAAAGCCAGAATCAACAGTGGCGACCACCAGAAAAACGCCGAGTTAATGAAACCCGACGAGTCCCGGAGAAACGATTCAACTGTCTTGGATCCCGCAACGAAATTAATCAGAAGAGTACAGCGTAGGTGTAGGAAAAATAAATATAATTTCCACTTCCCTCCACATCAAGCAGGAGACAGATTAGAGCTAGGCCAATAGGCACCAAGGGACACATACAACTGGTTAAGCCCAGTTGCCAAGCACCACGGATTATATATTAACATTTAAACTAATGGGCCCTAAATTGTGAGCTTCTTTTGATTCCAGTAAAAGGTATGGCAATATCGCCTGAACGCACGGAAATTTGTTCTGGTTTCTACAAGGTCCGTATAGTAAACTACTCCAGATGTAACCTGAATACTATCTAACATAATATTACGTTCAGTCTGCCAAAGAATACACTCCCACAAGATGTGATGTGCGGATTGTTCGTATACAAGGTCAGCTGTAGAGCATTGACATAAAGGTGAGGCCACAAGCCTAAAGGAAAATAATTTACTCTTAAAGTTGCCATGACCTGTGAGAAATTGGGCAACACAGTGATCCACCTCCACCCATGTCTTCTCCAGCCGCTCACGAACGGATGGAAAATTCTGTACTCACGAAAAGTTGGCACGACACTTTTTGCTATTGTAAGCCGTGCGGGCGGTGTGCGCATGTTTCGCTGTCTGTCTCTCTCTCTCTCTCTCCTATAGAAAGCATGCCAGTATTCAAATTCGTTAGTCAAAGTCGAAGTCAAGATCAAGGTCAAGGTCAAAGTCAAAGTCAAAAATTCATAGGATATTAGATACTAATGTGTTTTTGTTGAGTGTATACAGGTTTTTTGTACATAATAAATAAAAGGAACTTCTTTCCATCCGAGTGGCCCTTGACACCTCTCAAGTTTTTTTATTTATTATTATTGATTGCCAAAGCAATGTAGCTCATTATCTCGAAACAGTTCTATTGAACCATTTTTACAGTGCCTTATTTACAAAACGATGCGTTACTGCACATCTATTCCAATAGAAAGACTATTTGCTTTTTTACCACTCAATTCGGAAATGTTATTAGTTTTTGGGATCGAGTGTTTGGTAGACGCAATTTGTTTTGACGAATCATTTAAGTCTTGTCTTACTTGTGGTTCTAACGTAGCAGGCAACTACGAATTACATTTCGTCATTGCATTTGATTTAAACGGTACTGGTGAGTATTGCCTTCAGGATATACCTCACACACTAAGAATAAAATCAAAGGTGTACGAACTTATTTAATTCTTCTTAAACAATTGAATACGTTCCTCCACCTTTCGCTGATAGTATTGGTCATTAGAAATGTCATGTATTAATTAATGGTCATTTCAAATGCTATGACGATAATAAGCGAAAAATCGAAGAAAGTTTATTAACACCTATGACTCTACATTTACTAATCTTTACTGCAATCTAAAAGAAATTGTGGTCACCCTATTTCCTAATTCAGAGAATAAAAATAAAACTCGATTTTCTTATACAATAAAGGGTCTTTTAATTTATTTCTGGTATTGAATTTGTTGCACATTTTTTTTCACAAAAAGAGACAATTTTGTATTTGTCTTATCATTCATACGATAAGCATAATAAAACGAAAGCAAAAGAAATGGAGGACTGAGGGTCCGAATTTTATCAAGGTCATAAACTTTCAAACAACAAAAAGTGGTGACCAGGGGCCCGAGTCTACTATTTTTATAAATTTGTCATTCCGACACGACCCCATTGTCATTTTGCTAAAAGTTCGTAATCTGCTAAATTCATAATCGCACGGTCACTGGCACGTCAGTGGCCGGTCACTGGGACGTCAGTGGTCTCGTAATAGAATTGCGGTAGGAATGCCGTATTGCCATTATTATAAAACCGAGCTAAATTTGAGCATTTATTCATGCCAGATTTTATTTATATTTAGTTTTACATATTATTTATTAGTGTTATAAGCAATCTGAAGTAGTGAGAAGTTCGTAAATACTAAATCTGTCATTATGTACGAGATTACCATTCATATGGCTTTCTTTCAATGGCGTGTCAGTGGTTGATCATTGGAATGTCATAATGACGCCATTATGATACCATTATGTTAGTAGATTACCAAACTTGTCAAAATCAACCATTTTGAAATCAGTGATCGACCATTCTGACACTATTGTAATAGCAGACTCGGGCCCCTGTTCTTGCTTTCACAAATTTTCACAATTTATTTAGTAGATAGCATATAGGATTTGAAACAGTAGCTGTAAGTTAATGATTTAATTTTATTTGCGAATTAAACTTTTACGTGTATGAGAATTGGAATGGCCCATTTTGTACGGAGATATACAAAGTAGGACAGTGTTTTGCGATAATAACTTGTTTTCACAAATTTTGTTTGGCATTAGCTTAGATTTTGGCATATAGACTTTTTCTGTAGTGTCCATAGTTAATCAGGTTCAGGTGGGCCCTCAATCCTCTATGTGAGAACTGAGGGCCCAACTTTACAGTCCATAACTCGGTTATTTGACTTTCACAAAATCTGATTCCAACTTTCACAATTCTTTGGGAATGTTCACTAAATCCTAAGCACATTTTTAAGGAGTAAAAAACCGGCCAAGTGCGAGTCGGACTCGCGCACCGAGGGATATTATAAGCAAAAGTTGCGATTTACGATTTATGCCGTATTAAAAAAAACTACCTACTTACTAGATCTCGTTCAAACCAATTTTCGCTGGTAGTTTACATGGTAATATTCATCATATATTTTTTTTAGTTTTATCATTCTCATATTTTAGAAGTTACAGGGGACACACACACACATTTTACCACTTTGGAAGTGTCTCTCTCGCAAACTATTCAGTTTAGAAAAAAATGAAATTAGAAACCTCAATATCATTTAGACCTATCCATAGATAACCCACACGTATGGGTTTGATGATTTTTTTTTTGAGTTTCAGTTCTAAGTATTTCAATTTATATAAATATTCAATTTTTGTGTGAAAATCTTAATGCAGTTCACAGAATACATCTACTTACCAAGTTTCAACAGCATAGTTCTTATAGTTTCGGAGAAAAGTGGCTGTGACATACAGACGGACAGACAGACAGAGAGACATGACGAATCTATAAGGGTTCCGTTTTTGCCAATTGGCTACGGAACCCTAAAATGCAACTGAATCGAGAAACTTTTCCTTTTTTGGAAGTCGATTAAAAATAACATTTAAAATAGATATTCGCCTTTTGTTTTTAACTAATAATTATAGGTACTTTATCTTGGGAACTAATTCATCTGGCATCTGGTAGAAAAACACAGATGGCAACTACATTTATTTAGATAGTTATACCTATTCCAGTTTTCCATATTACCTGCAGATTCTCAGATATGCTGCACTTTCTTTAATATTTTGGAGTGAAATAGGCTTGTGTCCTGAAAAAATCTAATTACTTAGTCCGTCAGTTAGATTATCAAAAAATATTTGACCCGTGTTTTTTCTTTTGTTACGGGAACCAAAATTGACGAAGTTACGACGCTTTTA
Organism: Ceramica pisi; assembly: GCA_963859965.1. Classification (NCBI taxonomy): domain Eukaryota; kingdom Metazoa; phylum Arthropoda; class Insecta; order Lepidoptera; family Noctuidae; genus Ceramica; species Ceramica pisi. The sequence goes on from OY982527.1 coordinate 16,401,141, forward strand.
AAATTCTCAATACGTCACACCTTCGCATATTTGTAGTGAGTCGTGACGTCACGAGTTTTGATGCGTTTTATCTTTGTCAATATTCATTGATTTACAAAAACAAAAAATACGTGACCATTATTTTTCAATACTCTAACTGACGAACAAAATAGTTTTGCAATTTGTGGATGACGGAATCTAGCCCATTCTATGCTGTAACTTACATGAGTTAATTTAAGATTGTTCAAACAGGTAAGCAGCTCCCTCTAGCGTCGACTTCTTTTATCTTATTGTTATTCGGGCTGTCGAACATTAATATTTGGATATTAATGTTCGGCAGCCCGAATAGCTAGTATGTAATATAAAGACAGCGGCATTTACGAATATTTCTCAAAGAGTATATTTGAAACAGGCCAGGAGTCACGGACAAGTTAATCATTGCTATGGTAGCTTTCAGTGCATGCCAGCCCGCGAAGTGAGACGGCGGCGGCGCTTGTCACGTCAAAGAGAACCGGTCAAGTGGGAGATTCTGCGGACTGGGTTCCGCAATATGAGCTTTATCTGGCAACTGCGAAAATAATTTGTACGTTAGGCAGTAATGGACGGTGGTACGAAGGCTCAAGGCCAAGAATACCGCCCCAGGGCCCGATGGGATCTGGAGGCGTTGGTCCTCGCGCGCCTGCATAATTGGCGCGCGGAGGTACTAAGCCGGGGGGAAACCCCGCTGACGCGGCAAATTGTCGCGCAGCGGACGGACTTCAGCGCGATCTCATGGCGTCATGGAGACGACGACTATCGCAACCCAGCGCAGGGCACGCCACAATAGTGGCGATAAGTCCCCTCTTTGAGGAGTGGCTTGAGAGGCGCCGCGGCGTCCTCACCTTCCGCCCGACGCAGGTCCTCACCGGACATGGATGTTTCGGGAGGTTCCTGCACCGATTCGGGGTCCCGGCCGCCGTGGTAGACGCCGCGGGCGTCGGGGGCCACCTGGTGACCTCCGGCCACCGTAGGCGCGGGCCTGTGGACGGCGAGCTATGGGTGGCTCGCCGTCCGTCCGTCTAGTGACGACAGGCCGTGTCGATGGCGCGTTAGTGTTCCACGCGCGCCTCAAAGAGATTCAGCAACACAAAGGGGCCCGAAAGGGCCGACGCCTGCCGGAGTCGCGGGAATATTCGCAAGAGACACCGTGGCTCCGGAACACAAAGGGCAATGAAGGAACATGGATGGGTTTTAGTCAGTAGAAGTCTGACACTCCCTCCCGCTACACCCAGAGCGGGAGGAGTCATTGGATGATTTCCCATTCCTAAAAAAAAAAAGGCAGTAATGGACAACGTGATGAGTTAATGATGAAATACTTAGAATGGAATTGGCGAAAACTAACTTGAATTTAACTGAAGGCAATATAATTTTGTCACCGTCGGTCACTATCCCTTTGTTTTAAATCTGTAGAAAGAAAACAAAGTAAAAGTACTTCTTGAACCAGAACTTACATACCTACATGCAAAAAAAAATAAATTTGTTTTTAATTTTGGCGACAGAACGACGCGTAAAAACTGTCGTTTTAGAATTGTTACATCGTCAATGAGGTTACCGACGGACCAGTGTGGCCCAAATGCACTTCTTTGGGATATGCCTACAACAAAATTTTAATTAGGTATGCATGGTCTCTCTGCTACAAAAGAGTTTTATTACGCTTTTCTATGAAGTCGGATGCCTATTATTGAATAGCTAGCGGACTTGACTAAACATAGAAAGAAATCAACACAAGTCACAATCCACTTTTTATAAAAGATAAAAGGCTAATGCCTGTTTTGCGAATGCTTGCATAAAACACAACAACTACTTTGCACTCATTATAATAATGAGTACCTAGAAAGGAACTGCTTATTTCAAATGAAATTTCTTTCAGCAGACCTGCGACAGGAGAAATGAAAAATAAATGTTGACAATATTGTGTACCTAAGAACAACAGAAGAAGAGTAGGGTCACCTGTCCAACATTGAAACAATCGTACACAGTGAAACTTTGCGATATTTCTAAAATGCGACGTTGCCAGATAGAGCAGGATAGCAAGAAAGGACCTTCTCAGGCCCCCCCCGCACACGCCCAGTTTGCGAGCGCGCCACGTGGAAGAGGTCGTCTCTAGTGACGCATAACGAATATTGCTGCGAAAAAGTAAGAATTTTTGGTCATATTTGGTGATTTTTTAGCAAATTATAGAAGATAATTTCGTGTTGTTCAATATTACGTTGCATTCTGTACGTTTCAAAGTGTCTTTTGACTTAAATCTGTATGAAAATAGTTCACTCTTTGTTGCAATTTTTATTTATGTTATAAAAAATACCTTGTTGGTTTACAATGAAACAAAAGTATGTTGTATACAATGAAACAGTGTGTCACTGTGTACTATCTTGCTTCATTGTAGGCCATGTGGAAAATATCAATAACGATAATTTTTCTAAACACAAGCAACTTTCTTAAAGCTTTTTATTGGCTATCTACAGTAACTACCTACTTTGTAGTTATTTTATTTTATTTTTCAGATGGCACGTAGTAAAGCTATTATAAGAAAAAAAGGAGATCATTCGGCAGCTAACATGCTTAATTAATATTAGATTGTATTAAGCGAAAAAAAAATGACAATGATTGTGATATTTTAAATAATGAGACTGCAACTCGTACAACATAGATTAGTTAGAAGAGGATAAATATTAGATTGTTTTAAGCGAAAAAATACTTAGGTACCTACCTACTTATTTGTTTTGAAATTTTATAAGTTTTTAAGAGTCGTAAAACAGAGACAGATTGTTTTTTTGTTAAAAACCTGAACCAGCAGGTATTATCTCTGTGATTGTTTTAAGTCTGATTAATATCGTAGATAGTAATTACTATGAATAAAACATTATTTTCATTTAAATTTCTTTAATTTAATGCATAGATACCTACCTGGTTTGATTAAAAGCAAACAAAACACTACCTTCTAATAATATTGTTTCATTGTTGCTTAGCCTTGTTTCATTGTAAAAAATCAGGTGTTTCATTGAATACACATTTATGGACACAATGAAACAAAGTTCATTTTTTAAAAAAAGCTTTTTTATGCATAAATTATAAAAGTACTGTAAAAAATTATGATACGATGAGATAACTAATTAAATTGTCTATCTTGATGCAAAAAATTAGACTCCTAACTTGAGAAACGGCAGAGACAGGATGGTTTGAATTTTTGGTGTTTCATTTGTGAACAGGTGACCCTAAATTAAAACGTTAAAACTTAAGTATGTACAAATAAAAATACTTATATAAACTTATAAAATATATAACCCGAATACTATAATCTATAAGATACTAATATTATAAAGAGGTAACATTTGTTTGTAAGTTTGTAGGTATGTAGGGGGTAATCTCAGGAACTACTGGTCCGATTTGAAAAATTCTTTCAGTATTAGATAGCCCATGTATTGAGGAAGGATATAGGCTAACATATAAAATGTGACGCAGACGAAGTTGCGTGGGTCAGCTAGTTATAATACCGCGTGTATCTGACACGCCACGACAGTATTCATGTAAAATGTGATGCACCTGCTCAGTTGAGATGCCATAAGCCTCAGTCACCTCACGCACTTTCATTCTCCGATCGTCCAATATCATTCCATGGATTTTATCGACGATTTCTGGTGTGACGACCTTTTTTGGGCAACCTGAACGTTCTGCGTCACTTGTGCTGACACGACCACAACAGAACACAGTAAACCACTTCATAACCATTGAAAATGATGGTGCAGAATCATAGTATTTATCTAGCCTTTGCTTGGTGTCGTTAATGATTTTTTTACACAACAAATGAAGCCTAATGAGCACACGAAATTCACTTCTTTCCATTTTTGGTCAAATTCGAGGTTATCTGCTTTCAAATCAATGGCAGTCAAACGCAAAATAAACGACGTAGCTTGCTAAAAATTTGTCAGCAGCCTATTAATTAATAGATGGCAGTTGACGGCAGCATTGATGCATTGAAAGTTATTGCCTGACAAATTCAAAAAATCACTGACTTATCAAACCACCCTCGTATATTTAATTTTAATGTACCTATACCGCGTGTATCTGACATCGACGCACAAACGATTTCCATGGAAAGGGTTGTTTGGCGATGTTCAGTTGTAATCCGAACAAATTTTTGCGCTGTTTCATAACCTTTGATGAAACATGGATACATCACAATACAACAAATAGTACCAATAAGATACTATCAAAACAGTGGGTTTCTCGAGGTGAACAAATTGTGTTTGTCGGCGTATAAAATCATGGCCACAATTTTTTGGGATGTACACGGTGTCATTCATATCAAATACCTTGGAAAGGGTAAACCGATCACTGGCAAATATTATTTAGAGATTTAGGACAGATTTTATATTGATTTGAAGCAAAAACGACCGCATTTGAAAACAAAGCGAAGAAGAGAGTTATTTCTACCCCCAAGTGTCAAAAGTAGAGAAAATATTGTCGGCATGCTCGACGTTGTAGACATGTCGATCGAAGAAAAGAAACATTTCTTTTCAACGTGTCAAACATCGCCATGCTTAGGACGATAGAAATCTTTCTTCAATCTGTCATTTTGTCGATTTCCGGTCGACAAAACTCGTTTCTACATCTACGGTGTGCATGCTACGCGTGCTGGTGTAGCCAAACAAAAAACAAATATGCGATTTCAGCACTCCCGGGAGTTTTGCTATCATTTATTGAAGAGTTCCGTTGTCTTTCCCCAAGTTCTTCATCAGATCTTCAACAAATTTAATGGAACCAGTCCGGGAAAATACTCTTTTCCAAATAAAAAAAAAAGAATCGTCCAAACCGGTTGAAAATTGGCGAAAATATCGCAGAACAAACAAACAACAAAAATGATCAGTAGAAAAGGGAATACTTATGCATGAAAAGAAAACAATTTAAATTAATACAGTTTATCTAAAAATATACAAAAATATAATAGTAACAGTGAAAACAGAATCGAAATTGCTCGAAAAACAAATGAGATATTTTATTTGAATCAAATATATTATCTATCTGTCCCTGTTGCAAAAACGCTGTTTTCTATGGCAGCTCTAAAGGCGTCGTAGACTTTGACGTCAAAGTCCATATCCGACTTCTCTTTCTAATTGTAATCTTGGAACCTTCATCGCTGATGAAGGTATTTAAAAAAATATTTCATGATTGTTTACTAGAGCTAATGAGTATTTAATATTGTAAATTAAAGAATCGCGTGCATATTTCCTATTGAGAGAGAAACTTCTCCATTTTTTTAAATCAGTTAAAATACTTATGAAAATACGTAGATTTTATTTGACTGAAGTTTATCGCCGATTGTGAAAAGGGCAAAACTAAAAATAATACCTAAGAAAAAGCAAATACAGGTTCACAGAATAAATACGATTAACGATCAATTAGCTTTCGACAACATTTCAGGGGCCCGAGTCTGCTATTACAATAGTGTCAGAATGGTCGATCACTGATTTCAAAATGGTTGATTTTGACAAGTTTCGTAATCTACTAACATAATGGTATCATAATGGCGTCATTATGACATTCCAATGATCAACCACTGACACGCCATTGAAAGAAAGCCATATGAATGGTAATCTCGTACATAATGACAGATTTCTGTATTTGCGAACTTCTCACTACTTCAGATTGCTTATAACACTAATCTTCTATATATATAAAACAAAGACGGGTTTGTTACAACACTTATAACTTGAGATCTGCTCAACCAATTTTCATGGTTATTGATTCGTTGGATTTGTCTCCGACCCGAATTGCAGAATACATCTTAAAAACAATGAAAACTCGATATGTGCAATGAATACTTAATTGACGGGAGCGAAGCCGCGGGGACAGCTAGTAAATAATATGTAAAACTTAATATAAATAAAATCTGGCATGAATAAATGCTCAAATTTAGCTCGGTTTTATAATAATGGCAATACGGCATTCCTACCGCAATTCTATTACGAGACCACTGACGTCCCAGTGACCGGCCACTGACGTGCCAGTGACCGTGCGATTATGAATTTAGCAGATTACGAACTTTTAGCAAAATGACAATGGCATGACAAGGGGATCGTGTCAGAATGACAAATTTATAAAAATAGCAGACTCGGGCCCCAGGACATCAGGCTAGTGTAACCTATTAGAGCTAGGTTCTTTTATTTCAACAAAAGAGATCTGGGTCTGGGGGCACGAAAGTGCTCCCGCCAAATCGAGCAAAAAAACAGTCCTTGTCTCAATACTCAATAATTTATTGCATTCCATAACAAAGATGGTTTAAAATGGTTAAAGAACAAAAATGGAGCCTGTCGGGCACAGCAAATAATAGGAGAGAGGAAGAGTGCTAAGTAGTATGTCAAGGTATGAAATACTTAGTATCAATAATTATTACAAATGTTAAATTGGATTTCGAAGCCATTTAGGCCATTTTCGACCCCCTGTAACTTCGTTGCGGAAAAAAGAAGCCTACACTGTCAGTGTGTAGGTATATTTCCAAATTACTTACTTACATTAAATTTCAACCAGGAGTTTAAGAATTATTGCAAGTCAAAATTCTTTTATTTTGTCGAATTTTTTCAGTGACTGACTCATCGATCATCAAAATTCTAGCAGACCCAGAAGCTCCATAGTTTGAACACAGTTATTGTTAGTCTATAGAACAAGGAAAACCTCTAACATTCGATATTTTTAATCTGAATAATGCAGGCAATTTTACGAATTTGCCAAATCAATAAATAGTAGGAGAGACAATCGAAGATCGACTTTTACGTGTTTATAAATTAATTAAATTCGATAAAAAATATCTCATCTGGTAATCAGGAGGATGCAGGCACGCCGTAAGCGTGCGTGCAAGGTGTGCACCGCACGCGGACGACACGTCTAAGTGCTCGTTTACGGAGACGCGGAGCGTCGAGCGTCGCGTGCGGCGTGGCGGCCCGCACTATATTCAATCATATTGGCGTTGTATGAGAGTGTTCACAAAGAAGCGTTTTTACAGGCGTTTGAGCTAACGACCCAAGAGCTAGATTGACCCGGCACTATAACGAGGACAGCCCGGACGTCAGTCAGTATCAAACTAGGATGGCTCTGAAATAACAGGCGTCGGGTGATGACGGTATTACGGAAGAACTCCTAAAACTCTGACTACGGAGGACCTCAGTACTGTGGGGCTTCCGAAAGAGTGGGTCTCAAAATGAACACAGACAAAACAAAGATTATGGTAAATACATGGTATAATACCCATGTAGCACCCACTACTAGCAAGATCGGAGACTCTATACACTCGAAGTTGTAGTAAGTCGACCTGGGAAAAATGGTCCAGTCAGGTAGAGCCATAGAAATATAAAATACTTATTTTCTATGGGTAGAGCTAACTTCGAGAAAGAGGTCAACCGTCGAATCCGACTTGGCTGGGCATTGTTCGGGAAGTTGCGTGGTATCTTCTCGTCCCACACGTCTCAAGACGAAAGTCTATGACCAGTGCGTGTTGCCAGTGGTGACATATGAAAATGAAACGTGGTCGCTCACAATGGTTGGCCAAGGTTGCTGACATAGCCCGAAGGATCGCCAAGTAAAATGGCAGTGGGCAGGGCACATTGCTCGCAGAATAGATGGTCGATGGGGCCGAACAGTTATGGAGTGGCGACCGCTTAATGGAAGACGTAACGCTATGAGGCTTCCCACAAGGTGGACCGATGACCTGGTGAAGGTCGCGGGTAGCCGATGGATGCGAGACGCTCCGGAACGGTTGTTGTGGCGGCGCTTGGGTGAGGCTATGTCCAGTAGTCTGATATGATGATGATGAATAAAAAACAGTAAATATTTCAAAAAAACTCAGCATATGTAGTCGTCGAGCGGCATAATCGGTAGGTATTGCACGCGGGCGATCAAACAGCTAGTGGCGGGCCTGGGTGGATGACGTTCAATTTTCCACCGTCTCTTAAGCTAAAAGTAAAATGTACGTCAAATTGACAGGGCATATTTTGACGTAGATTTTTTTAAAGAGTAAAGAAGTTCTTGTTTGTTCAAACAAGAACAAGAAGTAAAGGTTGCCATTACCTACACGCGGATCGGAGAAACTGAGAAATATTAACCAATCATGTCAGTCAAAATGTCAGTGAGTCATGTGGGACTCACGTGGTACGGAGATTTTATGATAGGTATTATGTATTATTCCGTTTCTCCGCTCCTCTGCCTCGTTCGCTCGCAATGGACAGGCACCCTAAAGGCGGAGTCCCACGGCGGCGCATAACATGCACGGTCAGGCGGCGCATTTTAGCTGCAGTGGATTCATTTGTTTGACAACGTTGGTCTCCGATTCCACTGCAGTTCACAAGCCTTCATTCCACAAGGCGTATCTCAACAACGTTGACAACGTTGAGCTATGTGAGCGCCACATTTGAGCAAGTCAATGACGTACAACAATTATAATAATTTTCGTTTGTATTGCAAAGCTGTCGATATTCATTTATACTCTTTTGATAAAAAATAAGGAATAGAAAGGTTTCATCTCAACGATTTGGAAGTGATTTGGTGATTTTTTCCCTTATTATATTTTAATACCGATAGAAAAATTATGGCTAAACCAAATTACGTATCATATAATGTAGGTTTACTTACTAGCGATTTTGTTTTTCGATGTAATTTCGCGCCAGGGTAGCCCGCGAAATTCAAATATTTTGATGTTTTTTGCAATTTGCCGGTCAGTGTGAAGCTGTATATTAAATAAAATACAATTCGCGGCCGTAACGCATATTTATCTAAAGAATTATACCCATTTTAATTATCAATATAACGCTCTAAGTTCATACAACTCGATTGAATGACTTTTTCACGAAATTACATTCAAACGAGTTATACGAACTTAGAGGGTTATATTCATGATTCAAATGGTTATAATCCTTTAGATAAATGCTCTTTACGATCGCGAATCGTATTCTGTTCAACATACATCTTCACAATGACCTGCAAATTGCAAAAAACATAAAAATATTTGAATTTCGCGGGCTACCCTGGAGCATCCACCTTAAGTACCGAAAAGCTGCTTCATCTGCACGCTTTTTTAAACTTTTTTCGAGAGAGCCGAGGAGTCTGCAATTTCTGAATACAAAACATTTTCTGAACATAGGCTTAGATGCTTTTGCTGGATCAGAGTGTTGGGCTGTGAAAAAGACCGTGGAAAATAGATTGCATGTAGCGGAGATTAGTATTTTGAGATGGATGTGTGAAGTAATAAAACTAATAAAGTGTTGTCTCGGTATGGTCATGTGGAGAGGAGAGATGAGGGTTATTTAACTAGAAGAGTTATAATTAAAACGTGGGTGGATGGAGAGGGAGAGGAAGGCTGAAGAAATGATGGATGGATTGTGTGAGTAGTGATATGAAAGAAAAAGAAGTGTTGCACCTACCCCAAGTAAACTGGGATAAGGGCAGGATGATAATGAGACTTAGATGCTTTTACCGTCCAGAATTGTTAAAAAAATCAATATATTAAACTTTCTGAGAAAAGTCAACAGAGGCAGGAAGTGGGTTTTGAAAAGCCCGCAGCTAAGGCTCAAGATGTAATACCCAAAAAGAAAAAAGGTCTACCTGCGAAAAGGAATGAGATTCCATCAAAAACATAACTGCGTTGCGAGACTTGTGCATTTTTGTACAGTCACGGTCTTTAATATTGATAAGCCACTTGCCACTGTTCGTATTTTGGCCGGGTAATGCAGTCGGGTTTAGTCGGTTACATTCGTATATAATAGTGCTTACAGAGTGACTACACTGACTACCCCAAGTCAAACAATCAAAACTGTAGCAACCGTTACCTAGCGACAATTGTTTTAGTGTAGCCATAGTAACCTTAGCATACGGAAAACTATGATTGGTAGGTAATGTCGGAAAAAGTCGAACTCACGATTTTATCCGAAAACGTTGATGACGTTCATATAACAATCATCAACATAAACATTTAATAACATCTAACTGTCGCCATCTTGGAAGAATTGATTATGATTTTTATTTAATATTTTCTACAGTTTTATTATAGGTATGTAGATTTCTGTTCTATAGTTAACGTTTTTACCGACTTCACAAAAAGGAGGAGGTACTATGTTCGGATGATTGTATGTTTTTTTTTTTAGCTATTATAAATGCCACTAAAAACCGACCAAGTGCGAGTCGGACTCGCACAAAGAGTTCCGAACCACAAATCGAAAAAAAAAACATGTTTCTTGTATGGAGCATTCTTTAATTTTTAATTAAGTTTGTTTTATTTTATGTTATTATAGCGGCAATAGAAGTTCGCAGAAATTTTTCAGAAATCTATTTAATTAGCTCTAATTCAAAGGAAGTCAGTATCAAATAGGTTATAAACTTATGGATTTATCATTAAAAACTTATTGGTCACTCTTCAACCTCTGTGGACAAGGCTATTTCCGATGGTCAGTAATTTGTCATCTTGTTTACGAGCATTCGGTTAAAATTCGTGTTAAATCGTGTCATCTCGTGTCTGTATAAAACTGCAAAATCGAAAAGTTTGAAATTGTCTCATCAACAGTAATACCTACAAAGTCTCACAACGCAGTGTTCTTCTGCCGCAAAAAGTTGTGAAATCGAATGTGAACCAAGTCGATTAATTCAGTTCCTACCTGTCTATAGGAGCACGTAGATATCCAACCACTTTATTATAAATAAATATATATATTAGGACTGATACGTTGCATAATTATAATATTTTATAGTGACCATAATATCAACATTACATTTTTTATTTCTTTATTTGAGTGGCTTAGCAATTGCACACGGCAAAAGTTTTCGCAACGCGACGTTTACGACGCGCGACGGCAGAAGAACTGCGTTGCGCTTGCGAGACTTGTGCATTTTTGTACATGATATGTTTTTGATGGGATTCAAATTCACCCCGGAAACTATCAATTAGATACTTATTGGAAAAATATTTTTGTAATTGTACCTACTATCTTATTCAACTACGAATGTTTGGATCTTTATATTTGCTTATTATATTATGTAATATTTTTTTCCTAGCAATTTAAAAACGGAAACTAAGTATAACCTGTGCAGGTACAAAAGTTCAGTTTCCGTTTTTAAACCTGTAATTTTTATTTTATTTCTTTCGGTTCACCAAAAATGTAATACCTCGTTAGGTACCTACACATATACATTGTACAAGGATAAAAAATACATCTCATAAACTTAAAGACTAGTGTACCAACTCCTTTCAGGTGTGCACAACATGCATTACATTATTTTCTGATAGGTGTTGATTTCAAACAAGAACCTGCCATTAGGTACCTACAAAATAATGCGGATACGAAAACTACTTATTCATAAGTAGTTAGAATTAAAGAGAAACAACAATGCTCACGTGTTTGCGTTTGTGATAATCTAATATAAGTTTGTTTAGAGTGTAGAAACAATGAATACTTATTGTTGACGTAATAATAAGAGCGTGAAAGCAGGCGTTAAAGTGTCGTTGCTCCATGGATATTGACGGAAACCCGACCGTGTTTTGACACGATTGCTTCATGCAACTGGACTCCACACTGCATCTCAACTATTAACATCAAATTTAATACAAGCTTTACAATGCCGGTTTAACAGAAAATCCAACTAGCAAATATCCTATCCGACAAGCAATGGATTCAGTGGTCAGCTATGAATTGGAGTAATTAATGGAATCGTGGTACGCTGGACGGCATTCCGTTCCGCTGGTTACCGTTCCCTAAGGTAATCCCCCAACGTATAATTTGGGATGGTTTTTTAAAACCTCGTGATGGTGAAGGGTTCCCGTTTCGATCATGCAGAGAGCTGAGTTTTGTGGTTTTATTAATTATTCAAGAGCGTGTATCAAGTGAAACTGCGTAGGTTAGCGTCCCGCCCACCAACGAAACAAAAAGAAAATAATCTGCATTGCATGCGTTTGAATGTTAATTAGGGTAGAATGTAATTAAGCTCCGGCGAGGCTAGGTCTGAGGCGGTCAGTGACGCCATTTTTTTTGGCACCTATTCATTTAATAGTTCTAAGGACGTTTTTCACGACCTCTGCAAAGTCCTGTTTGAAGGAAAACACAACCATAGAAGCTAAGTATTTGGTTTACTGCCAGCGTAGCTTAATTAACTTGTACAACTGCTAATTTCCTGAATGCCCCAGAAAGACAGTAAATTTTTCCTTAGTTACGTCTATTTTTTATACAAGCTCTAAAGCCAAAACAGCTTGATCAAATTTAACAAATGGAATATCATTCGATTTGCCCTGAAAGCAGTTTTTTAGGTAGGTACTACATTCAGTTTGAAATTTAACTAAGGGCCGATATTTCAATACCTAGTCAGAAAAATTTTATAAGAGAAAAGAAAAATCCGGTTCGACAGTTTTTTACATAGAAAATATGTCAAACAGTGAAACAGCTTTTAGGTACTTCAGTTAAAAATTATCTGACGGATGAAAAATCAGCCATAAGTAAAACAATAAACAACTGCTGTCAACTACATCAGACTGCTAGAAAAGTGATCTTATTGGATCTTAAAAGTTGTTTATTGCAGCTTAAGTTGAGATAGGAGTCCGCTTGGCCTCGCGCTCGTACAGATCTTTTCTACACATTGTTAGTCATAGAAGGTACCTTCATCATGCAAATTTTGTTTCTTTGTGTCTATCTGCTGTGCATGTGCCAATTCCCGAAATACTTAGATAATATTTTTGTCTTAGGTACCTTCTTTTTCTGTCTGTCTTAATTTCGCTGCCAATTCCCCAATATGTACCTATTTAGATTTTTTCTTTCTTTCTGTTGATATTTTTCACAATATTGTGAGTGTGCCGAGTCAATTATTTAATATAGCTCTCAGTAAATGATATCGACAATATTGGACAGGTATATTGTCGATATCTTGTTTATTGTGGATAGATTAATATCTGCGCCTGTACCTATAACTATCGAATCTTACCTAAGTTGCTTGTCCGCCTGTGCCTAGGTAGGTACTAATTGGCAAAATGTAGTACCTATTTCACACAAATTAAGTTCTTTCTTTTGGTTTAGAGTTAGATTTTCTTACCTAAGTAAGTACTTACCTACTTCCTCTGAAAGAGATGGAATTCCAAAAAGATTTTGTAACAAAAGGTATTGTAGATAGTGTACTACCTATCTACTAGTATCTACAATACCTACCTATTCGGTACCTAGATCTATAGGACCGGTATAAATTAGTACCGGTCGAATCGACATAATTATTAATATAAAAAGACTTTCTTCCTGAACCTTTCTCATCTATTTCAGTGTAGGTATTTTTTTTAAATAAATTTGGCGAATTACTTACCTTTCAACTGATAAAGGCAGGCAGTCACGAATTGGATGATTTATTTAATTTTTATATTAAGAATTTTTTAGTTGTTAACATTGCTCACCGTCACCCTTTCTTCCACAGCGTAGGTACCTACTAGCTAATGTCGTAACATAATAGGTAGGTACTCCGAACAACACAGCTTCCCAAACGTTTAAAAACCAAACCACACACGGCAGCGGCTTGAATTCACGCTCCACTAGCGGAGTAATAACTCACTTTTTGTAAGAAAACTAATTAACAAGAGTTCACGTATTCTGATAAAGGTTGACACACACGAACACAATAACCTAGTTCAATGACACGGTCGTTCAACGCGACACCTAACGCCATCTTTTGTCACAAAGGAGAAACAAAATAAATATGAGTGATACTCACGTGAAGAAACAATCTAGACTTATCGGGATACGACTGCGACATCCGCGAAAATGGCACATGCAATGGAAAATCACATTTGTTGACAAACAATCTGCGGCACATGCAAATCGTGTCCAACACACGGTCCTCCACAAGGGCCCAGGACGGACTGTCCGGGCGTCGTTGCGGTACGTGCGGTCCCTTTCGTACCTAGGGCAGACGGGCTCCGGCCGCGCACATTGGCTGCGCCGCCGACCAATCAAGTCGCACGCTGCTCCTTTGCCACTGGCTGACATCGTCATAGCGGAAAAAGCGGTGGGGAAAACAACTGACGAATTCGTCTGCCTGCTCTGACTAACTCTTCTCCCGCCATTCGTTTTCACACAAATTGATGTGCGAGGCCACACCGCTCTTTGCCGAGACACCAATCGGCTGTGGCCGATTACCAGCCGATGAGGTCTCACACACAATCGATGTCATTAACCAGTGACCAGTAAGCATCATATCGTCTCCACCACAGAGTAGTTCTGTGAATTATTTTAGGACATGCGTTAAAAAGCTTAAAAGTGCGTTTGCGTTAAAAGGTTGCATTTAATGGCATCGATACTCATGAGTATGAAGATCATTACAGCCAAACCGCAGCGATACACTCAACGAAGCTAGTACTAGTAAATATAACAATGACTCGTCGAACGTAGACGTGATGAAATCGTTTTGTTCTTAGTCGTACGCCGAGCACTTCAAGTGTCTCAATAATCACGCCCTTTGAAAGCGTGGTTTGAGTAATTTTAGACAACACGTGCCTATATTAATTACGTTTCTGTGGGAGGTATTAACAGAATGGATGGAGATACTTACCTACTGAAATTATAATTATGCACTGATGTAGCCAATGAACTTACCTATGCAAAGGAGCAGAGCAAAACAAAACAAAAACGCGATCAAGTTACTACTGTACGAACTTCATAGAGGCGATAATGAAGTTCATCTCTATCTATAAGGAATCTACAAGCTCGGAAAATGGAACTCAAAATGAGCGAAAAGCTGTGGAACTTACTACTTACCTACTTAGGTAGATACATGTTGATGTTAGAGTTCGTTAATTTTAATAAATCACTTTTAGGTAGGTACATACACCTCTGAAGCATGGTTCAAATGACACTAAAACAAGACCTAAGCATGAAATACAAATGAAGTATAAAAAATGTATCTACGCAATAGCATCCAAAAATGTCCAGTTGTTGAGATCAATCAAGCCTTTCAAAGCGAAAGCCTTCATTCTCTCTTTTTTTGGTGTAAGTAATTGAGAAAACTATTGCAAAACTAACTCAGAGTCAGAGCGGAAGTGAAAATCAAATCTATCGGTCTGTTAGATCTCAAAGTAAAACATCCAAGATCGGCCAAGTGCATGTGTATCCAGAATGCCAGGCAATATCTTATCTATATTTTTCAGGAAACAACTCAATCGATGATGCTGTGCAACGCGGTGAAATGGTAGCAAGACCATAAATGGGAAAAATGATGTTTTTACTTAGTGACTAGCTTTTGCCTGTGATTTCGTACGCGCGGACTCGCATATTTTTCCCCGTTTCCGCATAGGAATTTCGGGAAATCCCCTCTAAGTGATCCCCTACACTCTCCAAAGAACCTACTTGCCAAAAGTCAGTTTTCTACGACCAGGAGTTTCAGCTGTGCATTGTCAGTCTGTCACTCACTCAGTAACCGAAGAGTTTTATACAACGTGTAACAGAATAAACGCAATACCTCGTAAGGGGTCATTGAACTCATCATTATGAATAACTTTTACAATAGGACCCATACTGAAATCGCGAAAAAAAAATCGAATGCCCCATACATTTTTGTACGCTTACCTCGGCAAAATGTACTGAACAGCTGATTTTTTCTTCGCGATTTCGGGGATGGTCCCATAGTAAAGTTGTTCATAATGATGATTTCAATGACCCCGTAAGAGGTATTGCGTTTATTCTGTTACAGGTTGTATATATTGATGATTAGCTTCTGCCCGCGACTTCGTAAGCGCGCGTATCCCGTTTTTCGTGAGAATTTCGGAAAATCCTCGCTTAGTGTCTCCCCTTAGGAAGTGTAGTGTAGGGGTCTGCTGTCACTCAGTCAGTCGCCACTACACCAGTAATGGAAGAATTTTATATATAGTGACCGCCTCAGTAACCCACATGTGCAATATTTGTACAAACCTTCCTCGTCTATCGTGCTTTCTTTAATGAATAGGTACCTACCGTAACAAAATCCGTTGCAGGGTTGAAAAACAGACAGATGCAGACAGCGACTGTTTGAAACTATTTAGAGATTAAGAAAAGAAATGCTAAACTAGAAATAAATGCTATAAATAAGGTACCTACATTCTGCTACTTACAAAAACGTAGAGCCTATTTTAAGCACTAGGTGTATAAGAAAGTGAAATGAATGTGTATCTAATAGTGTTGTTTAAGTATTTACACTCAGTTTGACGGTTTTTGCCGTGAGTAAGTAGGTAGGTGAAATTTTAGAAGTGCCAAACTTTACTAGCTTGCTTAATTCTGACAGGTTTCGAAGAGCTTTTCTATAGTTTGACAAGTTCTCAACCAAATAATTTTAGGTTGGCAATATTTTTATTCTATTTTATAATATTTCTGACCTCGGTCAATACCCACTTAGCTCTACTGGTGATTGTAGGAGATTTATTCAGGACTAGCTGACCCGCGCAACTTCGTCTGCGTCACATTTTCCATTATTACTCCGCTCCTCATTGTCTTAGCGTGATGATATATAGCCTTCCTCGATAAATGGGCTATCTAACACTGAAAGAATTTTCCAAATCGGACCAGTAGTTCCTGAGATTAGCGCGTTCAACCAAACAAACAAACAAACTCTTCTGCTTTATAATATTATAGTATAGATTAACATTCCAGCTGCTCTTACTCTACTCACGAATCCTATCATATCCTTCAACCAAACGAACGACTATGGTGAAATCATGTAACAACTGTTCTAGGTACTCGTAGGTAATGAACTGTCCTGCAAATCATTATGGTGAGTATTTGGCCTGACTGTGTTTCCCCCTTTTTATTCATATGGACAACAGTGAACTTAGGTATCAAGTAATAGTCAAAGGAAGCAGCTACCAGACGTTCCAACAAGCAAAATCAATGAATTATAATAGTAGGTAATGTTTAATACGTCAATTTATTATTTAGAATATGTATGAAATCACAATAATAGGTACATTATGTTGTTTACGCTATCCATCAGCAGTTGGTGACATAATAAAAATTATAGAAATAGCATTGAACAAAACTAGATATTCCAAAATTCTATGTTTATAATGTGTTAATAATCAGTAACACCATGCAATAGAAATCATAATCATCGAATCATTAGTAAAGTTATAGAGATCTAATAATCTGGGTCTTTAAATCTACTGCAACTATAACTAAGAAAAACCAAGGCAAAACTAACAATAAGACTAACCAGAAATTCTGTGGCATCTTTTTTTTTAGACTTCTTCAAAAAGTGTTCTGTCTTGGTCCAGACTATCGATATTCAAATCTCCGCTTTTTCCCCACATCTTGCCAATCCCTAATCAACTTGAGATTCCCCGCAGTTTGGGGAATTTAAAACGCATTGGCACTTACAGATCTAGTTTTGTTTATAGGATTGATAAACTAAAAAGCACCATGCTTACAAAATCAATACCCTACATATAATAGGCAAAGATCTTCCTCGCAATTGCCTAAATATATGATTTATCAGTTGGAGTGCTGCCAAAGAACGTAGTAGCTTCGTTTTCAGCGCACACGCACTTCATCTTCCTTCGCTCTGCCACGGTGACAGCCTCAGCAGTTGCGTTGTTTACATCCCACCATATCGCACCTCCGAGGACGTTCCGGAAATATGGAGGGACGCTGCCCTCGCGTAGGAGGTACCTGAATGGACGAAATGCCATTATAAAGGCCCAGTATGACATATTAGCCAGGTAGCAACTGCAGAACCCTACCGCCAATGATTCTCAAAAACTTCCTTCGCTCCAACGACCATGGTCGTTGCTTTGCTTCATTTACGTTCATAGGTACATCTACCTACAGCCCTACAGGGTGACCAGTGCGTTCCTTGGCATGGATGTCCTTGAGCTAATTTAGAACAATTTTGACTCCGATAGGTAACTTGTGGGCCAAATTGAGTCGTATTCGAGTATTCGAACTCTTGTTCGTATAGGTAGATTCCGTTCGTCGCGATTTTTCTTCAAAAAATCTAGTTAGGGTAGATTTACTTGAACTTATTAATTGAGTGACTTGTTTTGCACAGCGTTATTTCGATAGCCCGGGTTAGCTATTTAGTTAGTCTCAGAGACCATTACTTAGTTAGACTAGTATTTAGTTAAGTCTTATGATATGCTATTTTTAATCAACAATAAAGAATATCTAAAACGCCATTTTATAAATGTATTAGCATTTTATAAAATATCTAGACCTTAAATTTGACCACCCATTTTATTACTGGAGGAACTAAGTAGGTAAGAACTGGGGCTCTGGGATCTTAGTCCTTAGCTGTTTTTGAGAGGCTATAGTGAAATAACTAAATGAACAGTTTTAGCCAGGGCAAACAACGTGTGCAAGACCATTCTGCAGTTTAGTTAGCCCTGGACTAGATAGTGAGCCCAGTGCTAAGGGGAGCAGTGCCGAAGTCTAAGAGAAGTCTCAAGATATTTTCACAGCTTGAATTTCACGACCCTTGTAATGGATATATTTTTGATAAATTAATATTCGAGAGATTTATTCTTTCTAAGCTATCACATAGTATCAGTTTGCAAACTGGATTGGATGATTTTTTACGATTGTCGATTGATCGAGTGGTAGAAAACTTCCAAATTACCTAACTCAAAGAGTTTGTTTAGTTAGGTACCCAAAAACAAAAACAAATTGATCCCCAACTTGTCGGGGTAAAAATTGTATTTTTTTTATATTGTAGATACCGCTACTTTAAAAATCTGCGCGCATTGCCACGTCTTGGTGTGAGCTGCTGACATTGAATACGCTCTGATAGGAGCTTGAAGCGAGCAGAGAATACGACAAGCGAAGTTTTTATTGTAACTAAACCAGCAGAGTTTTTATCCTAACCAAACTTTAGCTGAGCTTCTTTTGTAACGTGGAGCTTCCAGAGCCCATTGGTACGTTCCAAATTCAAAAGTTATTTGAGCCAGCACTTTTTGAACGTCAAGTTTTACAATACATAGTCCCCCAAAACGCCCGTCACCCGCGTTTGCCCCTCGCAAACTCTTTCCAAAACAATTTGACTATGAAGTCATCGACAAGGAATTTACTAAAAAATAGTCCTGAAGAGATCCTCCAATCGCTCGCTGGAGTATTACAAAGATAATACTTAGTGTTGTAAGTGGTGAGGTGTTGTGCCGAATACGTATTCTTGGTAATCAAGACCAGAGAGTCTAATCTCTAAGCCCGAAGTCCGTAGGTGCGGCCTTACTTGCGGGCGTTTTGTTCTCCGTATATTCCCTGTTAAAGGATCTCTACACCGTACGCACTATCGAGGCGATCACGCCCTTCCAGTACGATTCTAACTGCATAGAAAGTGAAGGACTTACTTATAGAACTGTTCCTCTTTATACTCTTCGGCCCGGCGGCGCCAGTATCGCTTTAGGGCTGGGCTTATCTCTTCTGCAGCTTCGGCCTCCTTCACCAAACCTTCCCGCTCTGCGTCCAAGCATTTTGATTCATCCGTTTCCTCTGAGCCAATTTAATTTAAGAATTACTTTTAGGAAGTAAGAACGGACGCTTGCTAAGAACGGACGTAGGTAGACAGTAGGTTAATCTCGCCTATGTAGTAAAGAATAAGAGTGACCATCCACCACTTAAATACCTATGTACCCACGATACCAGAGGGCCTTGCTTCGGAAAGCCCGTTAAGCCTTTGGCTGTTGTGGGTAGTCAGAAGATCGAAGGTACCTTGTAACTGGGTCGTGGAGGTCTGATAAGCAGTCACTTGGTGCCAATTCAGCTGCATCTGGTCAGGTCTAAACATGGATGGAAAAAGGTTAAGCAGATGATGAGTACCTAACTAAGCAAGGTAGAGGATGCAAATTGGTTGCCATTTTACCAAGCCCGTAGAGTGGAGTCCGCCAATGTATGATGATGTTAAGTAATTTACCTTCAAGATATTCTCCCTCTATAGAAGCTTCCTCTGGTACCACTGGAGGCCTGGTAGTGATGGTCAGTTTCGCACGGGACTGAATGTCGTCAGCTATACGAGCTTTCAGGTCTTCGTATATTCTGGTACAATATATGAAATAGTGAATATATTTTCGTAGTATTTTGACTGTAGGTGTTACGATTATTTTATTTGTGCACATGTCTGTATGAAATGATAGGTACTTAATTAATGAGGAAATGGGCCTCAGTCAGGAAAACCGAAACAGATAATAAAATCACGCCTGTATTCGCCAGAGTTGGGCAGTAGAGGTGTTTAGTACACGCACATTTCGCCGGTTAGGTACGTTCAAGACTTCAAGTCATTTAGGGGGCCCTATTATATCGGTTCCTGGCTTCACTTCACTTCACCTATATCATAGTGAAATGTTTACAGAATCGAACTTTTGGTAGTCGTCCCTAAAACACGTTTGCGAACACTAGACTCGATTTCTGGGTCCCAACCAAGAAGGGTCCAAGAACTCAGTGGTTGATGATCAGGGTTTCGATTTCCTTACGAGCGAACACATTTTTGAACTCGAGAACAGACTGACAACTTTAATTTTAGTGTATCAGTCAGTAATCAGCAATCAATTAGGTAGGTACAGACGCCAGCACATCAAGCAACAACAATCTGTCAAATTTCTTTGTTAGATTTTCAACTTTATTGCTTATTCGATTGGGTTCAAATTTGATTGAGAAAATTTGTCAGTTTCGGATAGCCTGATGTGCTGGCGACTGTACATGGGCATTAAGTCTTATTTATTACGAAATAAAGACGTTACACTAATAGGTCAGAAATAGGCGTGTTCATTATTTATCAATCAGCAATCTTTTATTTTGAGATGGGGTTGCTCTTGACTCTAGCCTAGGTCAGAAATGACAGAGACAAAGTCTACGATGGAGCGATCATACCCAGAAGTCGCCTGTTCACACTAACTTTTTGTAAGCTTTCGGAAACACAGACGCAGGCAGAGAGTTCCACTCCTTTGCTGTGCGCATTATGAAAGTCGCTTGGAAACGCTTAGTGCAAATTGGTGGAATAGCAACAAGGTAGGGATGGTATCTTGCAGTGCGCCTATGAATGTCCTATGATAGAAGGGGGCCGACGGGATGAGGTCGTGAAGTGTACGCGAGCCAGGCGGCTCCTTGTGGAGCCTACCACCGCTTGAGTGGTATCGTAGCCGGCCTGTGGTGCCGTTGCCGGGGTGGACAGCTTGGAGGTAGATCCCAAACCACGCCCACTACTATTATGTGAAAATTTGGATGCGTGGATATTTCAATCAATCACGTCAGAACGGATTTGGATGTAGGTAATAAGGCACAGGGACAGATAGCAAATGATAGGCTTCTTTTATCCCGGGATGGTATTACTATTCCCTTCTTGGGATAATTTCCGTCATATAGGATACGGTGCCGTTGCTGGCAGAAGCTAGTACTTACCTACCTAAAATACGTCGACGTTGTTTATGTGAGTGAATAGGTAAAATACTTATGTGCTAGAGCTTGTATGACGTCATCGACGCGGCGCTCGTCTTCGTTCCTCATGTCGATGATTGGTATGTTGAGGATGGTCTCGCGATCAGCTTCCATGATGCATCGGTATCGCAGCACGGCTTGAATGAGCTCCCTCGCACCCTTGAGCTCTTTTCTCTTCTCGTCATCCCATTCCTGTTCTAGAGTCCTGTTGTGATGTAGTTCAGCTAGTTTTATACCGGTTGTAGAAGTAAACGTTCCTTTATTTGTAAGTATATGACATCGGGCTATTGTAAATACGGGTTAGTTTTTAATGAATCAGTGAGATAGTTAATTCTTTATTTGTGCCGTGATTGGGATATACCTAGGTGATATATTGGATTGGGACGGGATATGAAATATCTTCACTTTATATGGCAAGTTTATAACCCCACAAGATGAACTAGGTACCAAGTAACGGTGTTTGCAATAATCCGGTACCTACGAGCTGCTCAAGAGAAAATTGTGCAGAGGAACACCCTACCCAAGTAAAACAGACATGCTGAATAAAGCGTGAACTGGTGTAAACAATAAACAGACATGCGATTTCAGCAATCCCGATCCACTTGCTATCATTTATTGAAGAGTTTATTTGCATACCTCTGAAGTTCTTCATAAAATTTTCACCAAATTCAAATGGGACTAGTCCGGGAAAATACTCTTCCAAACAAAACAAAAATCATCCATATCGGTTGACAATTGGCGAAAATATCGCTGAACAAACATTTTTCATGGGATCCCATCATAAGATCCAAACATATACCTTCCATCATCAGCTCAGCAACATGAGATGATGATTACTAGGTACACATATCTGAATTGCGTTAAAAAGATGTAAAACATTGTGTGTGCCAATAAAATTTTAGTGTTTCCTTCGATTATCATGGGATCCCATCATCAAATTCTGACTTGGTGACAATGGGACCAACTCAAAATGTGCCTAAATTAGCTTGAATAACAGCTGAATAGACGTACTCAGACAATATCCAGACAATATTTCAACTTATAGTTTCGCGGATAGCTATTTTAACAAACTTTAGTCAGCATGTCTGTGTTAGGTACTGGGGTAGGTACTGTGATCCTTTGAAAAATAAATGTATCAGTAGGCAGGCACTTATCAACCTACAGTATTTTTAATTACTTAATTATCTTTATTGGAAAAGGCCCTTTGCTATGAACGCTGGCTAAAGAGTAGATAGATACCTAAAGACTTAACAAATATTGGCCACCGCGAAGATTCTCTCTCGCCAAGTACAACTGGCCCAAATAAACTCATTTTCTTTTTTTTCTTTCTAAATCTGTAGCCTACAACCGACAAATCCACGAGTATAATTTCTAATTGCAGTCAGTTCCAATGTGTCTTAAGTAGGTACTTAGGTATAATCCTCCGCAAATACACACATCGGTCAAATTATGGCAACACGCCAGGATTGCGGAATTTGTTGGAGACACCAAAAAAAAATGTCATGTGAAAAATAGAAATCATTAAAATACCACTTTTGTCAAAATATCCACAAAATGAAAAAAAATATATAAGAGGGTGCGTTTTTAAGTTCGCGGAATGAGAGGGTTGGAGGGGGGTGATTAGGCTCATTAGGATTGTAACGTGTTCAGTGACTCATAATTAGTATAAATACGAGATTTTATAGACTATTAGTCTTTGAGCTATCGTCAACCAAGCAACATAATCAGAAGTGAAAGTGAAATATGGAAAAAATCTAATGTTGTGCCGTTATAAAGTTCCTTACCAAGCAAGGAAAATCAGTTGTGACAATAATGGATGAGATGTCGTCGGTTTACGGTGACTCTTGTCAAGGAAAAACCATGGTTTACAAGTGGCACAGTTTGTTTAAAAAAGGAAGGGAATCCATTGAAGACGACCCGAGGCCGGGCAGGAGCATCGAGGTGAGCACGCCAGAACTTATCCAAAAAGTCGAAAAACTTGTACTCGACGATGCTCGACTAAAGAAGAAACAATTCGCAGAAATGGTTGGAGTATCCGATACAACCATTTTTAAAATCCTGCACGATCATCTTGGCATGACTAAGGTCAGCGCAAGATGGGTACCGAGAATGCTCACGCCGCCGCCGCAAAAACAACAACGCGTAGAGTGTTGACGTGCATTTTTGGACCTCTGCAATGAAGACAAGGATGGTGTATTGAGTCGAATTGTTACTGGAGACGAAATTTGGGTTCATCATTATGAACCTGAGTCGAAACAAGACTCTATGCAGTGGCATAAAAAGGGCACAGCACCCCCCAAGAAGTTTAAGGTGTCACAGTCAGCTGGGAAACTCATGGCAACGGTCTTTTGGGATTCAGAAGGAATATTATTGATCGATTATAAAGATAAAGGTGTTTCCATAACTGAAAAATACTACGCTTCAATATTTGAGCGACTAAAAGAAGCCATTAAACAGAAAAGACGGGGAAAATTGACCAAAGGTGTGCTGCTTTTGCACGACATTGCGCCCGTCCACAAGAGCCGCGTTGCGTTGGCTGCCCTGCATAAAGTGGGCTTCGATATTTTGAACCAACCACCCTACAACCAAAAATGAAAAAAGAGCTGCGGGGTAAAAAATTTAGGCAGTTTCAGCGTATTTTGAGGACGAAGACGAAACATTTTTTTATGAGGGTATAAATAAATTAATTGGAAGATCTGAAAAATGTGTCCGTCTTGCAGGTGAATATATTGAAAAGGAAAAATAATTTGGTTTTTTTATTTCAACCCCTTACCCTCCATTCCGCGAACATAAAAACGCTCCCTCGTATATATAATTTATCCGGTGTGTGTATTTCATAAAACCACTCAGATTTATTACTGATCGAAGGATACAAGAAGATAAACATCAGAAAATATTGTGAACCTCAGGATATAAGCTCTTGGCAATCTCTCAGGTAAAACATTATCCGGCTTTAGCGGCTGCGGCACAAATCTCTCATAAGGTCTCATCCAATGGTAGAAGCCCTTGCCGTTATCCTTTTTCAAGTCCTTAAACGTCATAAACTTTGGTTTACTGGCCTGTTTCGATTCCATCAACCATTTCTGAAAATAATAATAGGTAGCTTTAAGACGCTGCCTACCTGCAGGTAGATATCTGGATAAGTAACCATATAAGGTTAAATAAATAATTGAGTACAACTTTCATAATGTTGGGAAGATATAATACTTATGAGTCATATTCGCGCAAAACGGCAATCGCTCAGCTTAATGCTGGGACTCGCATGCTTGACTGAGCCACTGCGGTAGTCTTCTCTCTCTGTACTTGTAATTTCGCAAATGTAGGTTGCAATTAATTGTTGTTGAGTTGTCTAGGTGTGCGAAATCCTTCATAATGCTAGGTGACCAATCATTAGAATGAGTTTTAAAAAATCCAGTCGAAGTTATTAGAATTGAGGTGCCTGTTCATTTCAGGATGATGAGGAATTAAACATTCTATTATATGTTTGGACGTAGCTTAGCGCTCTATGTCAAGCATCTTCATATACATTATTTGTGCAAATGCCAAACCTCAGGTTCCGTAAGATGAACTGGAGTGAGAATAGAAATGAGAGTTCGATGATCTCCAAAGGTGTCGTATTGGTTGATAGAACACCACGGTTGCCAACGACAAGCACGCTTGTATTCCTCCACTAACGCGCGGTGAAGGAGCTCTGCACAATTGAAGTCGCTATGCAAATTTAATATAACAAAACATTAGATAAATGTGACGTTAGTTTTGTTTTGGTTTTTACCAAGTTGGGAAAACCACGACGATGTTAATGTCCACGTGCATTAGATGCCGAAACCAAGCAAAAGGTTAGAAAACTGCAGGACGCCTCACGTTTGTAGATGATCCGGGTGGACCATATACTAACTCACTATCCGATTTAACCCACTTTTCACTTACTTCGGTTTCCTTCGCATCACCTTTAACTTGAATTCTAAGTAGGTCCTCAAACCAAACAAGAGCAGCAACTTATATAATAAAGGGGGTTTTATACCGACGAGGCCTGGGTGGGATTAGCGTGAATTAAAATCGCGCATACCCTAATACCCCATGTTTCGGACGGCAGGAACACGTCCAATGCTCGCGCTGTCGTCCTGGGACAATCTCCCACGTAATTTGACGTACGCCCCTTGTACTACCTTGCGCTGGTTACGTACGTCACCACGCACCCCTGAATGCGTAACGTTTTTCGACTACTGTTAAAGGGACCTCGGGAGACGGAGACGAAGAGCCGGGGAGGCAATAAAACAACTCTTCACAGGAAATCTTGACCCGCAGGTTTCGGCTCCTATCTTCTTGTAGTGTTGCCTCTTCGACGGCTGTGCTGCGACTGCGATTGAGCCGAGATTCGGCTCTGTTTATATACTGCCCGTCGTTACCTTATAGAGAACCGTGATTTTTGAAGTCGATTCGTGTGTCATTTTCTCTATGAGCCGAAACCTTTGGAGCCTTTATTTATTGTGTTTTATATAAAAACCCTTACAATATATATATTTTTAGATTCCTTAAACCTTGCTTAACAATATGGAACACAAAATATTTCGATATCCTTACAATACAAAAAGTTTCTAGAACTAAAACTTCTAATTTTGTACCTTAACAAATTTTCACTACACATTTTAGGAAATATTTCGAAAACTATAAGTCCTATCAACTTAATTCTTTTTGCCAAGGTGGTTTTGGGTCAAGACCTTTATTTTAACACTAATTACAAAACGCTATCACCTAAGACAAAAAATCACATTTTCAAACTACGTAATTATTTTCAATACAAAAACCTTACATCTAAATATCCTTATAAACTATCAAAATTCGTTCGCATTGGAGTTTTATTGGACCTAATATGTAAACATAAAACTAATAAAACTAATTAGAAAGTAATTAAAACATAATCTCATCAAATAATTAATTAAACCTTTCTGTACAAACAAAACATAAGATAAAACATTAAATTCGCATTTAAACTATATTCTAACTAAACCTATGATGCGAAAATATCCCTATGACACTAATTAAAGAATGTTAAACTAATCTAATCTGATTCAAATAAGATTCTAATTAGTTTTCCTTACAAATTTCCTTATTTCATACGGTCGCGTCCATCACTACTTGCGCCTAGGGACGCAGAAGGGGTCTTATCGCCGACAGTCTCCCCCTCGTGCACCGCACCATCCTCCTGGCTCGGCGATACTCCCGGCACCAACAGCACCACTCTCGAACTGGGTCTCCGCAGCTCACCTCCGCGCGTCTCGACGTCGACGATCCTCGTTCGCCCGTCTGGTCCAGGATACACCCGCAGGATTCTTCCGCGTGGCCAGGTGCATCTCGGCAGGCTGTGGTCGACGATCAGCACGATGTCTCCGACTTGCAGGTCTGTGGCGCTGGTTCTTCCATTCGTCTTCCTCGGCAGAAGAGTGGGCAGGTATTCTCGCAGCCAACGTTGCCAGAAGTGGTCGGCAAGTCGCTGCGTGGCCTTCCAGGTGGGCCTGCCCACCAGCTCGCTGTCCCCGAAGTTGCCGACTCTCGCAGCGCCGCAGGATCGCCCAATGAGGAAGTGGTTTGGCGTGAGTGCTTCCTCCTCAGGATGCTCGGAGAGATGGGTGAGAGGTCGAGAGTTGACGATGTGCTCGGCCTCTAGGAGGAGAGTTTGGAGTACCTCCTCACGTGGATGCCTTTCGTGGAGTGTGGCGCCTAGTGCGGTTTTAATGGATCGCACCAGTCGCTCCCATGCGCCGCCCATGTTTGGCGCACCAGGGGGGATGAATTTCCACTGCACGCCGATCTTTTCTGCTTCTGAGACGAGGTCTTCTTGCTTCAGGGTGTCGAGCGCTTCCTTCAGTTCTTTATTAGCGCCGACGAAGTTGGTCCCGTTGTCGCTGTAGATTGTCTTCGGCATTCCTCTTCTTGCGGCGAATCTTCGTAGCGCCATGATCATGCTGTCGGTGGAGAGCGAAGGAGTCAGCTCAATGTGCACTGCCCTGGTTGTGAGGCATGTGAATAGAGCTCCCCATCTTTTTTCGTGTCGTCTTCCCACGGTGATCGTCATAGGGCCGAAGTAATCTACGCCAGTGCACGTAAAAGGAGGGTTTCCGTGCATCAGCCTTTCAACAGGTAGGTTGCCAGTCGGTAGTTCTTGTGGTTTTGCCTTCTTCGTTTTGCACCACTGGCATTGATGTTGAACTGCCTTGATCGCTGACCTTAATCCCAGTACCCAGAAGCGTTGTCGAATCTCGTTCATCACGGTTGCGTGATTTCCATGGTTGAAGCGGCAGTGGAATTCCTCGATGATGAGTCGTGTTGTCCTTTCCTTGCTGTCGAGCACGATGGGTCGCTTGTAATCTCTTGTCACACCCTGTATCGCGTCGATTCTTCCTTTTAACCGCAGTAGACCTTCTTCCAGTACTACGTCGAGCTTCTTCAATTTGCTGCTGCCCTCCAATTGCTTTCCTTGCTGCAGGCACTTGATGTCATCTCTGAAGCTTCTTTCCTGGCTTCTCTTTAGCAAAAGAGTTTCAGCTTGCTCTAGTAGTCCGGCGTTTAGCGGTACGTATTTCCTTTCTATTGGTTTTGAAGACTTCTGTGGTTTCTCAACAGTCTTCGCCTTCTTTGCTTGCGTCATCTTCCAGGTGGGATCTTCTTTGCAGACGTTGACCTTCTCTCTTCTTCCGCAGAGTTGTAGGAACTGCAGTACTCTAGCTGTGGCTCGCCAGAGTCTCCTCCATGAGGAGAATCTGTCAGGATCTGGTGATGGGTGAGAGGTGCTCGTTGCTGCCGCGACGTCCACTGCCTTTTCTTCGCCGGTGGTTTCCTTCTTAAAGGTTCTCGGTGCCGGCCAATGCGCTTCATCTTGTTTCAGGAAGCTTGGTCCGTTGTACCATCGGTGATTGCAGTCGAAATCTTCTGGCACGTTGCGCGTTGCATCATCAGCAGGGTTCTGCGCTGTGGGCACCCATCTCCAGTCTTGCGGCTTCGTAAGATCTTCAATTTCCGCTAAGCGATGAGCCACGAACGTCTTGAAGGTTCTGGGGTCCGTCTTTATCCATGAAAGTACGATGCTGGAGTCCGTCCAAAATGTCTTCTTTGCTACCTTCAGGTCCATTTCTTCCTCTACTGAATGTGCCAGTCTGCTTCCTAGGAGGGCTGCTTGCAGTTCGAGTCTTGGGATCGACACCGGCTTCAATGGAGTGACTCTTGCCTTCGCCGCTACTAAGCTAACATAGTAGGTTCCATTTCCATCTTCAGTCCTCCAATAGACCGCTGCTGCATATGCCGACTCGCTCGCGTCCGTGAATGTGTGCAGCTCCCCCTCGGTGCAATGTGGCGCCAGGCATCTTGGAACCTGTAGGTCTTGGAGCAGCTTCATTTTCTCCAGGTAAGTCTTCCATGCTTCGTACTCCTTTCCTTCTATTTCTTCATCCCAACCGACGCCACTTCGCCAAATGCTTTGAAGCAGCTTCTTTCCCTGGATGAGAACTGGTGACGCCAGCCCCAATGGATCGAAGGTCGACATCACTGCACTGGTGACTTCTCTCTTCGTAGGTACTTGAAGTCCTTTGGCTATTTCCTCTGGTGTGTTCCGGAGGTTTGCCCTGAAGCCGATGGAGTCTTTCGTCGTGAACCAACGAAGTCCCAGTGTCTTTTCTTCCTTCTCCCCAATGTCAACTTCTGTCTTGTCTATGGCATCAGTCTTCAAGTCTCGCAGCAGCTCAGGTTGATTTGACGCCCATCCCCTGAGTTCGAAGCCTGCTTTCTTGTGTATGTAGTCCACCTGCGCCGTCACTCTTCTGAAGTTCTCTTCTGAATGGAAGCTGTGCAGGTAATCATCCATGTAATGATTCAACTCGATTGCCCTTGCTGCCTCTGGAAACTGCTCCTTGTATTCCGCTGCGTTCCGGTTCTTGACGTAGATTGCCGTGCTAGGAGATGATGTCGCGCCGAAGATGACTGATGTCATTCTGTATTCCTTCGGTGACGCGTCTCGATGATCTCCGCGCCACAGGAACCTCAGGCTATCTCTGTCTTCTGGTCGAATGCGCACTTGCAGGAACATTTCCTTGATGTCGGCTGCCACAGCTATTGGTCCTTGTCTGAACCTCAATAATATTCCGAAGAGTGATTGCAGTAGATCTGGTCCTGGTAGTAGAGCATCGTTGAGGCTTCTTCCTTTCGACTTTGCTGCAGCGTCGAAGACGATCCTTATCTTTTTCTTCAACGGATGTACCACGGAGAAGTGAGGGAGGTACCATTTCTTCTTGGAGTCTTCTTGTCCTACAGGAGCTTCTTCTGCATACTTGCTGTCGATAAGATGCTGGATCTGTTTGATGTATTCCGCCTTCAGCTGAGGGTCTTTGTCCATCTTCTTTTCTATGTTGAACAACCGGTTCTTGGCAGACGTGTAGCTTTCAGGCATTTGTTCATCTTCATTCTTCCACAAGAGTCCAGCTTCGAATCGCCCATCTTCCAATCTTCTGCAGGTCTTCTCTAGGATGGCAAGTGCTTTTCCTTCTGAGTCTGTAGTGGGTCTTCGCGGTTGTACACCAAGCGCCTCGATCGCGAAGTGGTCCTTAATGGCTTGATGCATTTCCTCTTCTCGCGTGCTGACGTGTAGGCAAGAGTTCAAGAAGTGTACAACTCTTGCAGCCCCGACGTCTGACCCATGGAGTACCCATCCTAGTCCTGTTCTTGAAGCAACTGGTTCTCCTGGTTTCCCTCTTCTTACTTCTTGAGTCACTATCAGCTCCCAATTGTCTTGCCCGATGAGCAGCTGTGGTGACTCCCCTTCATAATACAGAGAATCGGCGATCTTCTTTAAATGTTGGCATTCTTCTATCCTTTTTTTTTCCAGGAACTGTGGTGCAAGCTTCAACTCGTTGATTGTTCGGACTCTCTTCAAGGTCTTCTTGTTTCCTTGATGAGCCCCCTTGACCGTAAGGTCCAGCATCTGTGAATCCTTCTTCTTAATCAGCCTGCCTCCCACTGTTTCGATCGCTAGTTCCTCTTCCTTGCCTTGAGCGCCGACTTCTTGTGCCACCTTTTCATCAATGAGTGACACCGTGGACCCCTCATCCATCAGGGCTAATATCCTTTTTGATCCTTTCGACCCGAAGACTTCAACTGGAACTATCTTCAGGTATGCCCTTGCATTGTTGACTGCATTCACTGATGCCATGACGCTAGCTACTTCTTCTTGTGTCTCCGTTTTCTTGTCTCCCGAGGTCCTGTCTTCTGATTCCACGTGCAGCAGATGATGATGCCACCTCTTGCATTCCTTGCACGGTGGTTTCCTGCAGCTCTCCTTTCGATGTCTCCCTTGAAGGCATTTGAAGCAAACGCGACTTTTCTTCACTGTTGCCCACCGATCTTGTACTGACGTCTTCTGGAACTTCTGACAGCCTACCTTGCGCTGGTTACGTACGTCACCACGCACCCCTGAATGCGTAACGTTTTTCGACTACTGTTAAAGGGACCTCGGGAGACGGAGACGAAGAGCCGGGGAGGCAATAAAACAACTCTTCACAGGAAATCTTGACCCGCAGGTTTCGGCTCCTATCTTCTTGTAGTGTTGCCTCTTCGACGGCTGTGCTGCGACTGCGATTGAGCCGAGATTCGGCTCTGTTTATATACTGCCCGTCGTTACCTTATAGAGAACCGTGATTTTTGAAGTCGATTCGTGTGTCATTTTCTCTATGAGCCGAAACCTTTGGAGCCTTTATTTATTGTGTTTTATATAAAAACCCTTACAATATATATATTTTTAGATTCCTTAAACCTTGCTTAACAATATGGAACACAAAATATTTCGATATCCTTACAATACAAAAAGTTTCTAGAACTAAAACTTCTAATTTTGTACCTTAACAAATTTTCACTACACATTTTAGGAAATATTTCGAAAACTATAAGTCCTATCAACTTAATTCTTTTTGCCAAGGTGGTTTTGGGTCAAGACCTTTATTTTAACACTAATTACAAAACGCTATCACCTAAGACAAAAAATCACATTTTCAAACTACGTAATTATTTTCAATACAAAAACCTTACATCTAAATATCCTTATAAACTATCAAAATTCGTTCGCATTGGAGTTTTATTGGACCTAATATGTAAACATAAAACTAATAAAACTAATTAGAAAGTAATTAAAACATAATCTCATCAAATAATTAATTAAACCTTTCTGTACAAACAAAACATAAGATAAAACATTAAATTCGCATTTAAACTATATTCTAACTAAACCTATGATGCGAAAATATCCCTATGACACTAATTAAAGAATGTTAAACTAATCTAATCTGATTCAAATAAGATTCTAATTAGTTTTCCTTACAAATTTCCTTATTTCATACGGTCGCGTCCATCACTACTTGCGCCTAGGGACGCAGAAGGGGTCTTATCGCCGACACCCCAAGAGATATCTCGCGCCGGCTCGCGCTATCACGCGCCGGCTTGCGCAGTCACGCGCCGCCCGGCCAGCCGAGTCTCGCGCGCTTACGGTAATGGCTCCAGCGACTGAACACTTAAGCACTTTGCGAATTCAATATTCTTATTTATGTAATTAAATAAAATACAAAAAAATATTACTTTCGGTTGCCTATGATGCACCACTTAGCTAGTGTTCATTCACTAAGTATGCACTGCCTCTACCCTATGTAGCAACATCTAACGATGGTCGGAGCGAGCCTGAAAATGCAGGCGAGACCGAGCGGGTCCTTGAAAGCCGGTGCAAAAGAAGGTTGGCAAAAACGTACCTGGCGTCGAAACGATAGTGTCCCTAAATGCTATATGTATGAAAAATACCCTTATTTTATTAAGGTCATAAAAAACACAAGAAATATCTTTTTAAGTGCCCACAAAAAAGAGTTGTTTTTTTTTTCTAAATTATTTTCGAATAATAGTTTCAGAACGCACCTATTGACGATTCATTTCGCGTATGAAATGACTTTTTATTCAAAGACTATGAATATTCATTTTTTTCTGAATAGTTGTTAACTGTTATTCAATTAAATTAATATTTAGGCACCATATCACTACTATGTTAATTTATTATGCATTGGATCTTTGTTATAAAAGATAATTCAGTGATAGCGTTTTGTTCAATTACGTACAATGGAACGTCATTTGTCATCGACAAGCTACATAATCTGTGGTCATCTACTCGCGCCATTGATCACCCGGCAATCATACTGCATCCGCATCTCATTTGACATTCGGAAATTCTTTAATAGAAATCGCAACAAATAGAAACGAGATCGCTAATTACCCTTTTTGCTTATCGCTAAGTACACTTTTAGGCTACGCAACAGTCGGATAAAAGGTAGTTGTTGGTTCAAACCTCAACAAAAGTATAATATACGCTTTTACAAAAAAATGTGGCTATTTAGAAATGATTTTCAAACGGGATGTATTTCCAAAATTAGAACAAAAATGAAGCTTATTTTGGGACATGAAAAATAAAAGCAAGGTCCAGCTCCTATAGAAATTTGGCCATTGTTCTTTATGTATCCGTTTGACAATGAATAAATACTCTATTCTTAAAACTATAAAGTTCAATATTCTAGTAACTAATGTTTAAATTCCCGCCACGCTCTTCCTCGCGTATCTAGTCCTTTTACACCAAAGATGGGCAGGGCGTGGATAGCAACCATTTTTACCATACAAATTTCAATTCTCGCTCATCCTACGACTCTTGCCTTTTTGTAATGGACTGTGATATAAGAGACGGATTTTGTAATTAAAATGGTGTATTATTATAGTAGCAATTGTGAAAATAAATTGCCATACAAATTTCAATCCTCGCTCATCCAATCCACGGCTCTACTCGCCGGTGTAAAACCACTTTTAGTATCAAGAAATCTACAATCGTGTTTGAAAGTAAAGCTTACTTACCGTCTTAAAACGAAAA
This sequence comes from Ceramica pisi, assembly GCA_963859965.1. Lineage (NCBI taxonomy): Eukaryota > Metazoa > Arthropoda > Insecta > Lepidoptera > Noctuidae > Ceramica > Ceramica pisi. The sequence goes on from OY982527.1 coordinate 16,434,483, forward strand.
ATCTTAAATTTTTTGCTAAGTACATCTCTCTACACTTTCCGTGAGATACAAGGGAACTCTCAGATTTGATATCCGGCTCTTTTTCTTCGGCATAACTGGTGCTTTTGTTTCCATATTCCATATTACTGACTGTTTCTGCATGAAACGGGTCGAACAAAGACGGTTCGTCTGATAGGCTTATAGTACCTTCTTTGTCGACGACGACTTGTGTATTAAATGAATCCGTCATTCTCAGCCATATTTGTTCAGTGTTAGTGATATTTACACTACTTTCTTCGTTGGGCATTATTCTTATGTTGCATTTTGTAAAAGAACGGCATTCAGAACAGGCTTCGTACGAGATAAATAAGTTTTCGCCATCAAAATTAGCGGAAGTTTCACTATCCAGATATATTCCATAGTTATTATGCTTATCAACACTCACCACTGTCTCATTTGGAGATTCCACAGATACTGTCCCATTGACATTGTTGATTGAAATTGTACTGAAATTTGGGTGTTCTATAGTGTATGAAATATGAATGAAAACGTAGCCATCAGTTCGTTCTTTTTCTTTTACTTCTTCTTCTTCTTCCATTTTTTTTGATACTGAAGTGGCACTGCTTACGTTACTTTTTTGCGACACAGAACTTTTTGATTTTGACACTTCAATCGTATCTGGTTCCAAAAGTAATAAATTTTCCTTTTCTTCATCTGTCCATTCCGGATATATTTCTACATCATCAACCACATACGATGTGACGATTCTAGTTTTATTAGGAAATGTTACGCACTGAAGACCATCTTTATTCATCAAAATATTTGTCCCATCCATGCGTCTAGAAAATACTTCCCCTAAGCAATAATCAGTAGCAGTTTTAATAAGTAGTTTTTCTAAATCAAAAGGAACTTCGTCTACCCACTGTTGCCTAAGGCCGTTGGGTTCTATAATTTCAAATTCATTTACTATAACCTCATATTCAGGTGGTGGTAAGTCAGCAATCTCTTCAACAGGCTCCGCTATTTTAGAAGATCCTTTACTTTTTGCTTTTTTGGCTTTTTTTACTATTTCTTCCCGAGGATCTACTTCAGGTTCTGGTGAGATAACTGGAACAATTCTTTTATAGTATTTCTTTATTTTAATGTAAGTCCCATCAGGTTTAAATACTTCAATGTCATTTGAAGGTTTAAAAATAATTACTTCACCGTTTAAACTTATACATCGCATTTCCTCATCTAAATGTGGCATTGGACGAGTATGATATTGCTTGATGTGTGACATTTCTGGTGAGTTGTCCTCGTATACTGTCTCCGTGGTCATTCCGTTGGGCCATGAAACATAAAGAGAGTGAAAACATTTCGTCTCTTCGATTTTAGATGGTCCATCTTCATTCAATGCATTTGTTTTATCATGTGCTGTATGGTCGTCGGGACTAGAAAGCGACTGCAAGCTGACTTTGTACATCTGTTTTTTAACATAAATCATGACTTGATCTTTACTTGTAATCCTGAACGACTCGCAAGTATCTCTGATCTCTTGTGTAACATTATCTCCTAAAGCTTTATGCACCCAAAATTCATTGTTACCGTTACCCGGTAAAATATTTAAATTGATATATTCCAAATTGATTGGAATTGTTAAAGTGTACATACTAGTAATTTTAGTGCCGTCTCGGGAAAAAAAAATCGCGTCTTTGCCAAATACTTCAACCCTTCTATCTCCTAAATCATAACCTAGAAAAGGTTTAGCCGGGATTTCCACAGATTCGTATTCATTATTTCTTATCTCTGACTGTTTATGGAATTTAGGTGGCTTTCGTGGGGAAGCAATTTTTTTCTTGGTAGATTTTGAATCCGTGTCAACCGACAGTGGTAACTTCGTAGTTACTGATTCCGTATCTGTGATCTCCGTGACTGCCTCCTCAACTTGGACATATTCTCCATATTTCAAAGAACCCTCCATGAGAAGATCCATTTCGACATCAGTTGTTTCCACGCAAGACTTTAGCGCATGAGGATCAATAAAATCTTTAGATACCGATCTAGCCTTCATTAAAAGATTCTCATCATAAATTTTTTCTTCATTTTGTATCCAGTCATATTGCTCGTCTAGGATAAAGTCAAAAAAATCTTGCAAGCACAGTGGTGTTGTTACATGACTGCGCCACTCCTCACGTGCGATGCCTTCGTTATCGTGGCTGTTAAAAAGCATTAGTATGAAGCAATCCGTGACCTCACAATATTTATAATCAACACAGTTAAATTTATTGAAAGCATCGCGCAAAATCTGGTGAGCGCAGTTTCCAGAAAGATCTTCAAAAAAGTCATAATCGTCGATCATATCATGCCTCAAAGGTTTGTTGTTTTCTATTTCAGCAGCTGTTACTAATTCACTTATATCCGGACACTCAAACAGGAAGTTCAATCTTTGAGTTTCGGGATCTGAGTCTTGTTGTGAAAATGCGCATTCGTAATCACATGCGCTTTTTGTCATTGATGGGAAGGATGAAGAAAGTACGGGGCCGCTGGCAGCTAATGAAGGACATTTAGGCAGGGGCTCAGCGAGTACACTGCGCTTTAAATATTTTTTCTTAAACTCAGATATACTCGTTGGTGATAAGTGGCTTTTCTTCAATGAACTCCGATTGTTATACAATTTGCGACAGGCTAGCATATTAATTAGTCTGTTTAATTCAGCTGTTTCAATGTCACTTCTTTCAAAACACGACAATAGAACATTTACATGGAAATTAATTTTGGCCTCAAGTTCATCACACGGACGAGGCTGAGTACGCCATAAGTTATTAATGGGCATGCCAAGCAGAGATCTAAAAACGATGTCGTCTAAATTTATATTTCCTAACTGAAAGGTATTATATTTGGCCATATCTCCATAGTTAATAACTATTGGATCTCTGTTTTCCTCATACTCCTGGCCATATGTTAGACGATATTTCTTTTTACCAGCCTCTATGTTGCACAGTGTGTTAAAAATTTGTTTAACAAGATTTTCCGAATTTTCTAGCTTTTTCTCTTCAACTGTATTTTTAAGAACTGAAACTGATGTCACTGCAGACGGCATAGAGGTTTCACTGATCCCACCATCTTCTATATTTGAAATACAAGCTGTTCGAAGAATACTGTCTAGTATTGAATAAACGGTGACACACTCCAAAGGTATATCATCAATATTTTGATCATAAAGCTTATTAAAATATTGGTTGCAGACGTCTTCGGGCACATCCATAATACTCATGTTATCCTTGTAATGGAGATGCTGCCTTGATAGGTCCTGGATATCGTACATAAGAAAACAGAGTTCATCGTAAATTTTATCAGGACTTCCGGAAAGATCATCTGAATTCCAATATGGAGGAGAAAATACAATAAAAGCAGTGTTTTTGAAATCATCCGCGCTGTGATCTTGTATTCGCAATTGTTGTATACCATCCCAAAATTTCAAGGATTTTTCAGCTAATAATTCAGTGAGACTTTGACCTCTTTTTGTTGCCTTCAATAGGCTTGATGGTACTTTAGTTTGTGTAGGGTCAATTCTTATCTGCACTACGGCTGTTAAAGGTATACCAACTTTCACTAGACTCCCCGGTAGATACGGTTCCACAAATCCTGTTATAGCGACGTAAAGATTCGGCCCATCAGTAGGATAATCGTCAACGTACACTTTGTCTCTCCATTCTTCACCCCTTACTCTAAGTTGAGTGTTGAATTTCTTCTCTTCCGAACTTTCAGGGACGAATGCAGGTTCTCCATCACCTTTGCCTTTGCCTTTGATTGGGGGTGGAGGAGGAGGAGGAGGGGGTTCGTCTTTTTTTGCACTTCCTACAGTGCCTCTTACTTCTGTCTTGTTGAGCATGGTAGCAGATTCCCTTTGCATACCTTGTCTTACTTCAAGTCTTTGCTGACTGATATATAAATATTCATCTTTCATCTTTAAAATAAGGTGTTTGATGACCAAAGCTAAAACATGTGGTGGAATATCTTTCTTATCTGCAAGGTACGACTGACACTCTTCAAAAACTCGTAAATTAGGATCTTTAATTTTTTTGTCACCTCCAAGTTGATTGATCATAAAAATCGTCTCAGTTTTGCAGATATTTTTTATAACAAATCTTTTTTCTTCAGCAGCAAATATTTCGAATTTGTTAAGGTACATCCTTTCCTGCTCGCTTCCTGCGGTTTCGATGAGAATTACTTTTACCTTCCAATTTTCTTCATCTAGTGGTGCTTCTATGATAATTGTTTCCCATTCATTTTCATCAGGTTCACTTTTCTTATCCTTTTTAGGAGCCATGAATTAAATTATGTTATTCAATTTTTATTGGTAAATCAAATTGATCAGCGACATGGATAGAATATATTGACACTGACATGCACGTCGGCGTCGTATTATGTGTATTTATGGTGAATAGCAACGAGTTTGTAATATATTAATCACAGACTTCTTGTATACAGTACACTTACGGCACGGAAACCTGCCCTCATGTACCGATAATTCACACGTTAACACTGAAATATGCACTTTTGGCACTGAAACAAGGATGGGTGCACTGAATAAGTTATTCTTATAGTTTTGGAACTTAATTAAAACATCACTGCACGAATAAGTGTAGTAAGGTTCCGTAACAAAATGGTAAAAAGGAATCCTTATGGTATAACTGTCCGTCAGTCACTGCTAGATATCTCAAAAACTATGTAGGCTATCAACTTGAAATCTATATCTATCTTATATAAAAAAAAAATGAATCCCTTTTTCCGTTGGTCCAAGCGCCACGCGTGAACGGCTGGACCGATTTCGCCAATTCTTTTTTTGTTGTATCTGTTACTGTCAGGAGAAGGTTCATAGGAAAGAAAAAAAGCGGGGGACAGCTGGTTTTGAATAGTTTTAGATGACGTTTGTTCAACTATTTTGCAAAATAAGAAACAAAAATTTATATGTTACAGTCAAAGTGATTAATATGCTATCATGAATGACTGGTAATTTTAAATAATGACTGAACAATGTAGAAAATATAATAAATTAATAACTTTATCTAGATACTTTTCACAGAAGCTGGTCAAAGGTAGCCAAAGTAATAAATACAGTCTCGTTTAATGACATACCTAGCTAAGTAGTGTAATATAAGGCACAGGGAACTTTAGGGCACCCCGACACGGATAGATTAAGTAGTAGAAATCATCAACAAAAATTACGTTAGTTCCATTAGCGGTCAAGAGATGGCGCTAATATCAAACTGAAATATACACCAGTGTTAAAATTCTCTGACAAATAGACCTCACCTATGAAAATTTAAAAACATTTTTACGTTGTAAATGATGGTACGGAAGCCTCGGTGCGCTAGTCCGACTCGTTATTAACCAGTTTTTTTTTGCTATAGCGAGATAAGCACTTGAGCCAGACTCCGTGCCGAAGAGCCTACGTACGCACTAGCGGTCAGCCGTATTGTATTTGTATTTGTATTTAATGGCGGTTACGTGCGTACAATCACTAGCGGTTGCATACTAAACTAGAAAAGCGGCTAGCCGCTTCAACGAACCGCTAGGCGGCTAAACCGCCAGTGCGCAGGAGTGCTCAGTGTATTTTTAATACTACACGGCTAATAGTTAGTACCCTGTCTATTCTACTAAGCTTTTCAGCTTACGACGCGACTGACGCCCGGAACATGTTTCGTCATCTACCTATTATGGGGACGCTTCAGTCAGATTAATCCACTCGATATAGTCTTCTCCTCTACAGAGGAGGGGTGGACATTCGAGCGATGATTTATATCATCGCTCGAACGTCAATTAGATAGGTATAAAGACATCCACTAGACATTAAATCAAAGACACGTCACAGTAGTGGGGCAGAATCTGGAATCCGTAGTGAAAAAAGGATAGGGCAACTCGTCCTGTACTTAAAGCTCATTCAAAATCATGGTGACATTGGCTCGTCATAGTAAGGAGGTAGTACCTATGTTTGTTTCACAAGTTTGTACGACGCTCTTGTAATTCGCTTTCTGTCAGAACACCTGGATTGTTACTTTTTCAAATAAATACAATAGTGCAGTATGATTTGTAAATGCTACTTTAATATCTTCTTAACACATTCAATATAATTGGATTGGTTTTAGCATAAAACTAGATAACAATTAAGGTAGTTAACTATCTCAGTTGCGTAGTCGGCCGATAGATTAATTATCCGCGAAAAGACGTTACAGCTAAAACAAAAAAAAAAAAATATTTTAGTCTGGTGAAGTCACTTATTACATCTAAACCCCTTATTGAGTCCTTGCCTGCCGCGTGGCGGGGCGCGGGCAAGGACGAGATCGAGGACCGGAGGTGTAAATACAAAGGCAGAACAGACACCCATAATCTAAATTCTATTGCGGATGGTTTAAAGCAGTTATCCCAGCTGCAACACAGGCGGTCAGTAGTGCAGCCGCATTTGTTTCAATGAAAAGCCAGCAGCAACTCAGTGGAGCCATGCTTCTCGGAGCTCCTACTTCTGCTTAGTTTTAAAAAATAACCAGGAAGGGCCATACCCTTCTAACCTGACTTATGGGTCGGGGTCCCAATACTAAATAACAACTTTGAGTCTTATTTAATGGATAACCAGTACAGGAGAAAACCAGACATCGTAAACCTGAATTATGGGGGAGAGATGATATCCCCCCCCATATTTTTTTGACGACACGGTTGGCGCAGTGGTTGAGCGATTGACTGCTGCGCAGCCTGTCGCGGGTTCGATTCCCGCACGGAACAAATATTTGTACGACCTACAAGTATTTGTTCCGAGTGTGGGTGTTTTTCTATCTATAATATGAACGCATTTACAAAAAAAAAAATGTATATAAGTAGTTTATCAGCCATCTCGTTACCATAACACAAGCATTAGGTTGCTTAGCTTGGGACTATGGGCATATGGCGTTGTGTGAAATGTCCAAGGATATTATTATATTATATGCGCGTCGTTGCTGTTCCGATGGCGTGATCATAGACATCATAGTACAGACACTAGCGAGTAGGTAATGAGCTGTTCGGCATTGCAGTCGTTTCTGTTAAAACAATATCTTACGAAACTGATCACAGTGAAGACATTTCCCAAATGTCTGTCGTACGTTTATTATATACGGACCTGGCTGCACTACAGAACAGTAACTGCCTGTGTTGCAGCCATTTGTATTTACGCGACCGGGAGAGGTGCGGGCGGCAGGCGCTTGTATTGTATTAGACAAGAGGCGAAGTGTGCATTGGACAGTTATATATACATATACTAAAGTGAGTGAAGTCACAGTCACATAAACAGATTGTTATTTTTTTTATTATTGATGACTTTACAAAATCATTCGAAACAACTATGTAACAAAAGAAAATATTAGGTTTCTTTTCAATAACTCGACAATTTTATTAATTTAAATAAGTCTTTCATCAATGTTATTTCTAAGTTATTCATCAAAAGGCAGGTCGCACCCGTCGTTGCCAATCTTACATAACTGGTTTGGCAGAAGCCATACTCGGCTTTTTCTTTTCGTGAACCGAATGCCATTACTATGACAGAATTTGGTTTTTAATTTATCCATTTACCGAAATTCGCGAATTTTTTAGAATATTGATAAACACCCATTTTATTACATTTGTATTTGAATTGAATATCACAATTGCTCCGTCTACAAATCCTGTTTGGCCTCCACAATGTACGATCATCAAACGGTCTCTTTAACCGATAGCAGACAGCACACCACATTCATCCTTTAGGCCTATGTACGCACTAGCGGTCAACCGCGCGGTTCCTGTTCAATATGCAAACGCTTGTCATTTAATGGCGGTTCAGTGCGTAAAATCACTAGCGGTTGCATTTAAAAACTGGAAAAGTGGCCATCCGCGCGGTCAGCCGCTAGTGCGTAGGAGGGCTTATTGCCAACATTTTGAAACATTGAGTCATAAGTCATTTATTCATTTGTTAACATAGGTAAAGTCCCCGCCACGAGAAGGTATAAGTTTTGTAAACACACATTCAATTGTTTGTTCCATGAGTCAGACTCGTTCCAGTACCACAAAACATTAGACGACAGCGATTTATATCGATCAAATATAACCCGACCAAGTGAAACTGCTTGCTAGTTTCGTATAACACGTATGTTACTTTGAGTAGATTTAATTTGGGATTATTTTCTGTCGCTGCGTAATTTAGTAGAAGTTCTTTGTTTACAAAATTTATAGCTTCTCATGACGGTTACTTTAGTAAATTTAATCTTCTTATACGGTGTGAGTCTTTAAAATGTGCACAGATGAAAGTGAGGGAAACTGCGCTTAATTTTATCAACGGAAAACGTATTAAAAAATCAACAAACTGAAAAATGATTGGAAGTAATTAGGTGTTCTCAAAAAATAAAAATAATGTAGTAAAAACGACCCACCCCCAATTGAAATAAATATGATTTTTTAGCAGGAGTCAGATTCTTTTTCATTATTTATTACAATAATCGTTAAATATATACAAAAGACGCCCCTTTTTATTACCATAAGTTAGTCTTCATCATATTAGCTACCCAATTGTAAAAATTGCATGTAAAGCGCGCTATGTTATACCGGAAGGCGTAAATATATTCATAGATGTCATTGATATTAAAATTGATAAGTAACATTATTACATTAATGGAAAGAATTTAGTATTAATTGATTTTCTTAAAAATAATACTACACTATAATGTTTTAACCAGCCTGTTTTATCAAATGACTGGAACGTGTATGCACACGTGCGATCACGAACTGTGTAGTGATAGTGACTTGAGCGAACTGAGTTTTGACAGGAATGGTGTGCGTTCGCGCAGCGGAATGTTGTTGAATTTAAAGATTTTAATTATGCAGATATTTAGTGTATGACGTCGTATAATTGTGTATGGTATAAAAAAATTTGTGCACGCCGCCATTGTGGAGAAATTCACCAAAAACTGATTCCGCTGGGCGAACGTTGTCCTGGCGGAACTTTTTTTAATCCATAGACTTTAGAAGAAAAGAGATGTGTTCAAAAATTTGTGTGTATTTGTGTGTAATTGTGTATGTATGAATAAAATTAGTGCATGCATAAACTTCGGAGAAATTCAAGTTTCCGCTACGCGAACGTTAGGCCATTACCTAGTTTTCATATAAAGCGCTTACATAGAGAGCTGTAGCTTTTTACATACGTTGTTTTGAATTTGTTTATATTTGTTTAAAAAACAGATTTAGAAAAAATCGTAGGGCTTAAAAGATAAAAATATAAACGTAAAATACGCTTATTAGGTCTTAGTTCTTAAAGTATGCACTTTGGGTCTAGATTTTCACGTTTATACAAACCTTGTAAGTGTCTGCAACATGTTGCCAAGTATCAATGATGTTCCGTTAGTAATTAAAGAGTTATAGGACAATTCACCATGAATTGATCACTGTTTACTAAGCAGTCAAATATCACGACGTTCTAAAGGAATTGCATGGTAAAAAGTATGCCAATAATTAGTGTATTCATTCAACTATTCACATGCAAAATTTCATGTCATTAAATTCAGTAATTAAAGAAAAACAATTATAATACTGACGAAGCATCGAAAACCTACATAACCCGACCAAGTTCGGATAGCTACAAAAAAGCGGCCGTGCAATATATTTAGGTAACATCCCAAAATTTACAGTATAATATCGGTATTGAATTGGTATAGGTGATAACACAAATTGTTGTTTCGATATAATAATGTCATTTATTTTTGTACACCTGCTTTTTTAAATGTATTTGACTATGACAGAAAGTAGGTACTATTTACGTAGGTACTTTATTTAAGTATGCGCTTGAGACTTTAGACGGTATTGAATTGGTATAGGTGATAACACAAATTGTTGTTTCGATATAATAATGTCATTTATTTTTGTACACCTGCTTTTTTAAATGTATTTGACTATGACAGAAAGTAGGTACTATTTACGTAGGTACTTTATTTAAGTATGCGCTTGAGACTTTAGATATAATCTAGATATACCTATTATTTAAGACAAATAAAATTCATACAGCTAATTTCTATTGAAGATTTCACGGATCAGGATTCTAACTATAGACCCCTTAGGGAAATTAAATAATTACCACATGTAAGTACCTACTAATGTTTAGGTAAATATTTATCATATTGTAGCTTATTACACTATTTAACCAATGGACTAGGCATGCACGAGCGTTCCCCTTTGCAACTTTAGGGGATCAAACAATCTAATAACTTAAAAAAACTACTTCTTGAATCGATTTTTTAATTGATGTATACCGTTGTACTGGTAGTGACTTATGTATGTTGTGGTTATTTACTGTATTTGCTACTCATTTAAGAATATTTTCTTGAAAATACCTTTTTCATACCAATGTTTTAGTTTATAAGCACTTTTTTAATGTTGATCAAATCTAAACAACTGAGTAGTCTAGTTATGTGATGTGATTTTAATTTTTATTGAAGCTCGAAATATTATACTTACCCTTATATTCATAATCGTTTATTAAACCTATTTTAGTTAAAACACATTTAAGTCTATTGCTGTCGTTGCAAGCGTTTGTTAACGTTATCATAATTACCTACTTACATAATTAAGTATCATATGTAATCAAAAATATTTTTGGACTCGAATATTTTAATAGAGAAGTACTTGTTATTTGAAGATTTATTTTTATCGTAGATAGAGGCGTTATTATTAAAAAAATAATTTTCATTCAAGAAATGCAATTGTTTTATTTTTTCCTAACGTAACTGTACCATATTAATAAATACTATATTGCAAGGTTAAGAACGTTTCTAAGATATATGGCACGGCCGCTTTTTTGTAGCCATCCGAACTTGGTCGGGTTATGTAGGTTTTCGATGCTTCGTCAGTATTATAATTGTTTTTCTTTAATTACTGAATTTAATGACATGAAATTTTGCATGTGAATAGTTGAATAAATACACTAATTATTGGCATACATTTTACCATGCAATTCCTTTAGAACGTCGTGATATTTGACTGCTTTGTAAACAGTGATCAATTCATGGTGAATTGTCCTATAACTCTTTAATTACTAACGGAAAATCATTGATACTTGGCAACATGTTGCAGACACTTACAAGGTTTGTATAAACGTGAAAATCTAGACCCCAAAGTGCATACTTTAAGAACTAAGACCTAATAAGCGTATTTTACGTTTATATTTTTATCTTTTAAGCCCTACGATTTTTTCTAAATCTGTTTTTTAAACAAATTCAAAACAAAATCTACAGCTCTCTATGTAAGCGCTTTATATGAAAACTAGGTAATGGCCAAACGTTCGCGTAGCGGGAACTTGAATTTCTCCGAAGTTTATGCATGCACTAATTTTATTCATACATACACAATTACACACAAATACGCACAAATTTTTGGACACACCTCTTTTCTTCTAAAGTCTATGGATTAAAAAAAGTTCCGCCAGGACAACGTTCGCCCAGCGGAATCAGTTTTTGGTGAATTTCTCCACAATGGCGGCGTGCACAATTTTTTTTATACCATACACAATTATACGACGTCATACACTAAATATCTGCATAATTAAAATCTTTAAATTCAACAACATTCCGCTGCGCGAACGCACACCAGGAATGCGCCTGCCGCCCGCAAGTCTCCTGAGGCCTTAGCGTGAGTTTTTTCGACTCACGTTCGAACGCGTTCGATTGCGAGCGCGTTAGAATTTAGTATGGGAATTTAGTTATAGTGCCACCTGGTGGTCACTCGTAGAACCTAATTTCCCATACTAAATTCTAACGCGTTCGCAATCGAACGCGTTCGAACGTTAGTCGAAAAACTCACACTAAGGTCTCTGGTCCCCGTTCTCGTGATACACCCGCGTCCCGATACCTCACAGGCGAGGACTCAATAGGGAATATGTATGTGATTTTTTTATTTTCAAAATGCCTTCATCAGCGATGAAGTTATAAAGCTTCAAAGATTACAATTAGAAAGAGAAGTCCGATATGTACCTACTTTGACGTCAAAGTCCATGACGCCTATACAGCTGCCATATAAAACAGCGTTTTCGTGAGAGGGACAGATATATTTGTTTAAAATAGTTTTATCTCGTTTATTTTTCGAGCAATTTTGATTCTATTTTCGCTGTTAGTACTAAATTTTTGTTTATTTTTAGATACCTAAATTGTGTAGATAACAAATATTTTTTTCATGCATATTCCCTATTATACGGTTTAGCTGTACTGATATTTATTTTACAATATACAATTAGAATGGGGCAAAATGGTCATCTTGATTCTAGGGAACCATACCATTTTCCCCCAATATGTATGTATGTTAGCAATAATACGGAATACGATCACTTATAATGATATAAAAAGGTTTTGCTATATACCAAACAGAAAATGCAACAGAGAATTAAATAATTATAACTTAAATGTAAAAACTTTCATTATGCAGTGCTCATTACCTACTAGTTAAATTATAAAATAATTATCTTGTAGGGCTACATAACTTTGAAGAGATAGCTACTTTCTATAAACGTAAATAAGTAATGCAAGTATATAATACAATTGGTACATACCATAAAAGATATGCTTCAAATTTCTGGCAAATGCTTATCAATCCATTCCTTGATCAATCTAGTGCCTTTTTTGTTTAACGAGTGGCCCAATTTCTCCATGACGTGAAATTCTCCTTGAATCCCAAGTTCTTTTAATGCATTAAATGATTGCTTGCCCCATTCTAAATCGACCAGATCATCCTTGTCGCCATGAATTTGAAGTAATGGTGGCACTGCAAATATATACAACCATTTCTGAAAAACAGGTCTAATTGTAATTTCTCTTCTATTCAGCATCAGAATGAAACAGCAAATTAGATGGCAATTGTACATACTTTTTGCTCTCCCATAATAATTTTTCTTTTCATGTGTAGTCTAAATAAACAATTTTGTAACATTAAATTAAGACAATTTCAGTAAAGTTTTAATGTAATAATTTAAGTTGGAAGTACCATTTGCAGTGAAGTCTAGCTGCAGTTACTAGTAGGCTAGGTAGGATGGATTAGGAATACAGGATGCAAAGGGCATGAAAGGGAAAAATAATTAAACAAATGCTGCTCCAGCTGGCCACATTTAGTTGGGTTAGCAGCCACCTCAGATAAATAAGGATGCCTAGGCAATCAAAGATGCTTGGAGATGAATTTCCTCAAACAATCGTAAGCCATGAGCTACATAATGTCATTCTAAATGCAAATATTTTTACTTACACGTAACTCCAGCCGCCTGCTTCAGCTCACTATAGACAGCTGAATTGTGATTTAAAAATGAGCTGAATGCAAATACTGCAGCCACATTCTTTTCCCATCTGAATGCAGAATGGAATGCTAATGCGCCACCCATCGAGAATCCACCTGAAAACCAACAATTGAAACATGTTGTACATAAAAACATTGTTTGTGCACTGAATAAACAAAGTGAGAGTCCGAATATCAGAAGAGTTGAGACACAGCGGGAACTGCGCAGTTTCAGAATCGCATGGAAACCTCATAGTCCTTATTTTTGTAGATATTTATTAGATAAGTTACAGTTTGGCTTCCATGCTGTTAGCTTTTATGTTAACTACTTTTTATTACTGTCAGTTTTACTCATTTTACTATTTACACAAAATAGTAAAGTCTAGTGCGAGTCCCAAATAAACATTTTATTTCTGTATTTATTGTAAATGTGTATGTCACCGGAAAGTGGCAAAGGCCCTAAGATTGTAAAATAACACATGAAATTGTAAACACTTTTTCTGAATAAGACACAGATAGATTGGAAAATATTTAAATTTAGATGGGATTTATAATTTACAAAACCATTTTTTCATAATTTGTCGAGAAAATATAACCTAATTAAGATTTATTACAATCTTATGGAGTCTGCCATTTTCTAGTGACATAAAATACAGTTCTTCTTTTCAATGTAAATTAAAAGTACATCATATTTCTGTTGCATTATCTTTTGTAAGACTTATTGTGAGGTTATTTTATTTTATTATTTAACTTTTCCTACACTGTCAAATGTCCTGGTTTGGAAAATCAGTATCTAAACTAATATTATAAGTAGTTTGGGAAAATACAGTTACAATGTCAATAATGTAACTTACCAATAATTATCCTATTAGTAGGTATCCCAGCATCATTTTCTTTTTTAATGAGATTCCTTACCTCCTCTTCTATATTGGCAAGGGAATCCAATTTTTCAGGCACTTTAGGACTGATACCAGCTCTATCAAACCATACATTACTCATTTGGCCTCCCGCTGGAGAGTAGGGTTGCAGTGGAGCAGTTGGGTACAACACTTTGATATGAGGAAATGTGAAATTGGACATCATTATTCTAACCCATTCTTTCATATCAGCACCGGAAGACCCTGAAACCAGAATAATAAATTGGTAAAGAACACTTCAGGATAAATTATTTTATTATAGCTACTATTTTAAATTTTACGATAAATTTTTAATTAACATAATACCTCAGATGAAAAAAAAGATTTCACAGGTCTGCGATGAAAAAGTACTTACTGTAGTTTTAAGTGAAACCGGTAATTCTATGAGTTACATTTTTTTATTGTCATAAAAAAGACTAACTTGGTTAGAACTTTAACAATGTTATATTTTATTGTTCTATACTTCCAATCAAAATCATGGCCATTCAAATGTTAATGTGAAGGGGGAATACTGCTGCATGTTATGTAAATAGGTTGAAAATGAATAAAACCCACAAAGAGCAGTTTTGGTTTGAAAAAAAAAAGCATTGCTGTATATTGTTTTCTTTCTCAATAAAAACTAAAAAAAAATCTTGGAATCTCATCAGGGTGAGATGACGGTCAAACGTATGCCTATTAATCCGCTAGGATAATTGTGTTCTGTGCTATTAATAGTAAAAAAAAAAAAACTTTTTCGCAGACCTGTGTTTTTATTCATCTGAGCATAAAACACGCACCAGGTTCCATTAAATGTTTCGATCACTTACCAATTATCGACATTTATTTTACAGTAGAGTGAGGTACCTACTTTTACTGATCTTGATCTTCTACATTTTAATTAAGAATTAAGCAGTAGTTTTTATTATTTTGTGGACGTAAGTAACGTTTAGGTTAAAATGTGCTGTTCTTACCAGATCCATGGAAAAATATTACGGTTCCAGAATGTTTTGATCCAGTATGATGAGTCAAATGCAGAGCACCTAACCTAGACATTTTACATGAAATATAATAAGTTTATTTCAAATACTTGATATTAGTTTATTTTGAATTTGTGCTAGCCAAAATAATTCAATTCAATGTCATGAAGTCCATGAAGTTGACTTTGACCACTGAGACCTGACGTTTATAATTAGAGGTTTGCACCGGAGCAGTGAGTACCGGAGAATAACCGGTGATTTACCGGTAAATTACCGGTAAAAGTACTCGATTGAAATAATCGGTAATTAACCGATTGATCTCCAGTGATCGTCGCATCGAATGATCGCTTATTGGAATATTTGGAATACGAATCTCGAACTATTTGTCGACTTCCTACTATACTGCATCCCGTTTTTAGGGTTCCGTAGCCAAATGGTAAAAACAAAACCCTTATATATTCGTCATGTCTGTCTGTCTGTCCGTCCGTATGTCACAGCTACTTTTCTCCGAAACTATAAGAACTATGCTGTTGAAACTTGGTAAGAAGATATATTCTGTGAACCGCATTAAGATTTTCACACAAAAATAGAAAAAAAAAATAGACATATTTTATATCTCTATGCTTCATTCACACCGGTTTTGTTGATACACCCCCTACTCCTTTACCATATTAGTACATCATAAAAAACTTTTTACAAAAAATACAATCGACTTCCAAAAAAAAACACTACAAAGTAAAAAGAGATATATTTATTAATTGACTTGACATGTGTTGACTTGACACCCTTGCGCCATCCCATCTTCTTAGCACGGCGGGCTGTGCTGGGGTGGCTGCTGCAGGTGCAGAAAAACTCAAAAGGCGCAAATATAATAACCTAATTGGGAGTTATATATTTGAGCCTTTTGGCGTTGAAACACTAGGCCCATGAGGTCCGAGTGCACATAGAGTCTTTCGGGACATCAGCAAACAACTTGTCGACGGTTCACGTGACCAGAGGGCTGGGCTTTTCTTCGGCCAAAGAATCAGCATTGCCATTCAACGTGGCAATGCTGCCAGTGTTCTGGGCACTTTTGCCATTGACAGCGATGTGGATTAATATGTTTTTGATGCAAAATGATTTATTTTGTTTTTATACGCGTTTGTACATAATGTAGATTTATCTTTAGTTTAAGATGTACCTATATAAAACTAGCTGTCCCGCGCAACTTCGTCTGCGTCACATTTTCCGCTCCTAAATAATATTGCAACAAAAAATTGAGATTTAAACTATCCTATCTCTCAAGTTGGATCGAACTGCACATGGTGTGCGAATTTTATTATAATCGGTTAAGTGGTTTAGGAGTCCATTGAGGACAAACATTGTGACACGAGATATATATATATTATATAGTAAAAATGTTATCCAAGTAAAAAATAACTTTAATTAATTTCGGAAGTCGGTGTTTTGTTACTTTCTTCGTATTTTGACACCGACTTCCGAAGTTATTTTTTACTTTGTAGTGTTTTTTTTTTGGAAGTCTGTTGTATTTTTTTGGTAATAAGTTTATTTTTCACTTTTTAGTGGTACCTAACAACACCACTGCAAAATCGCAGAAAAACAAAATACGCAATTTCGATTTAAACCTACTTGGATGACATAAAACCATCATCCAAGTAGACGAATTCCAGCTATTTCGATATAAAATCCAAAATTCGTAACCGATTTTGAAAATATTTAAATGGGACCAATCTGCAAGTATATCCTATCAGATAAAACAAGAATTTTTCAAATCAGTTCATAATTGTCGGAGTTATGAGGTAACAAACATAGGTATATTAAAAAAAACAACCGAATTGAGAACCTCCTCCTTTTTGGGAAGTCGGTTAAAAATAGCTATGAAAACCAATTTTTCATAATAAATTCGATAGCCGAAAGTTGATGTAATTCCTGAATTTCATGACTTATTACGCATTAATCCGTCGCCTCTGCTGGTGTGTAAAAATCTTGTCATGCAGAGTGTGGTAATAGAGCAATCGACGATATCGTTGACAAAAAGAGCAAGTCCACCCAAATGCAACAACTTCCGTATTTTAGATATTTTAATAGAAAACACAAGTTAAAAAACATTTTTAAAATCGGTTGGCAAGCGACGGAGTTATGCCCGAACAAACATAAAAAAAAATACAAACATCCGAATTGCGAACCTCCTCCTTTTTGGGAAGTCGGTTAAAAATCGCTATGGCTTGAAATTATCTTTAAATGTCAACTATTCAAATATTTAATGGTACAGGATGAGCATACAAAAAATACCTCAACAATTTTGGCTTTTTGTTCAATGCCGCGTCTTTTACTTTTTTAACCTTTTTATCCGGCTGCACGCCAGCAGACATAGGTTTACTTGCTGATGTCATTTCGCATTCTACTTCATCATTATTGCCCAATAGAGATATACATTTCATGAGCAAAATATTTTCTCGTTCTTCGAAACTCAAAACACTCTTTGGTTTTGGTTCTTCCCAAATAAATTTATGTTGGTTTTCAATGTTATCTTTTAGTTTTTGGTTATGAGTTGCTAGAATTGTTTCAATACCATTACAAACTTTATATGTATTCGGTGGAGGACCTTTATGATAAATATTTGGGAAACGTTTAGCACGATATAAAGGTCCACGCTTAAAAGCAGGAAAGCATTTTGGCTTTTCTAGGCAATAATAGCCAGGTCCAGGTGTTTGTAACATCCCATGTACGGGCGTCCAGGAGTACCATGGCTCAAAACGCCCTTCAGAAGAGTCAAATGGGATTCTGGGTTTTGATTGTGCAGATTTTTCTGTAATATTTCTTTTTGGGAGAAAATCTGCTGGGCTTGGCTCATCAAGTTTTTTAACCAATGGTTTCATACGAATAGTTTTAGATATATATCCCCACGTTGGTAAAATACATGGTTTCTCTTTATTTAGTGGCTCCACAATTTCATCATCATCGCTTTCCTCGACTATTTCTTGTTTAAATCTTCTAGCAGAACATCCAAAAGGCGCTGTAGGGCAGTGAACAAAATTCCCTATTTTAAAATTGACTTGATAAGTAGCTGGACTTGGTCCTTCTTCGCGTTGTATTTTGAATCGTTTTCCTTTCATACCAAAACAAGCTGGTTCTGGTAGTTTAGCATGACAGAGAATGTCAGGAGGTTCTATTGCATCAAAATCTCTTCGCAACAGTTGATCTGCTGGTCCAGGACTGATATCATATTTTGACTTCGAATCAGGAAACCTTTCAGCTTTTGATCCCAGAAATTGAAGCTCTGTACCTTTAGGTAACCTAGGCCTATATGTTGCAGGACTAGGAAGATTTTCTAATATGTTTCGTCTTTGGACCATTTCTATAAAACGAAGTTGCTTTGACGTTTTTCGTTTAAAAGCGCGAACTTTTTCTCCACAAATCTTATCTGTATTAGAATCCTTTTCAATAAAATAATCTGCAGGACCAGGTCTTACTTCAATACGTTTAAAATCTCTTGCAGTTCTATTACTCCATTTACATCCTTGATAAAAAGCAGTCGACTCGTTTACTGTAACGTTATAGAACGGTGGACTTTCTTCTTTAATCTCGTCCCTAATTCGATGTTGAGTACCGTCCGGTGTTATATTATAACCTTTGTCATTTCTTGACGGAGTTGACAAGCCCTCGTCACCAAGATGTGATCGGGGTGCAGGGCCTTTAAAAAGTCGTCGTCTAACTTTACCTTGACAAACAATGTCCTCTGCAATTTCTTCTCCAGTTGGACATTCGCATGGAGTTGGAATCCCACATTTACATAATATTTCTTCTAAGTCTTCTGCACTGAATGCTTCATATGGAAATCTTGGCTTTTTTGAAAGCATTGATGAGCAATTTGGTATATTGCTGGGTAAACTTTGATCATAAACGGCTTGAGTCCATAATTTAGCTACATCTAGCGTAACGCGAGGTGTTTTGGAGAGAAACGGAGCTGCATTCTGTTTGGTTCTGTTTGTATAATTTTGACTATACGAACCAGGATCAAGAAGAGTAAAATATTTTGGTGGTGGCGGAAAACGGTCTCCTAAACTGTACGCCATAATTAGATTATTACTGCACGGGTGTCACAGAGTTAGTGGATCCAAAAATGTAATACAAAAATAAACACCATGTCTAAATAAGGGGGCTACAAAAAATACATTAAAAGAAGGTAAATTTTTATAAAATATAAACCATTCACAATGGCAATAGGTAGTGTCATCCCATGTCATCCGCCTAAAAAGGTAGGTAGGTATCTATAGAATGCATCATAGAGTACCTATAGTAATAGCTACTATTTATATGTCTGTGAGTAATAGATTGGAATTGTGATTGGAATGCATAATCAAAGAGTTTTGTGGCTTCACTTACCGTCATTTACAATACCTAACCGATCTATATTTTCTTCCAACTACAATCAAACAAAACTATCATTTATGCATTTCAATAATACTTACATTATCTAGGTGAAGGGCCAAGTTCCAGCCTAGCGCACGCAGTGTGTATATTTAGGTACAGGAAACATTTCGAGCTGTGTTTTAACCCCCTCATAACTTTGCTTTTAATAATCACAACTATATTCCTAATATTGAAGATTACTGGAAAGTTTCAAACAATAAATTAATTGAGGAGATACAGAGGACCAAAAAGTGAAAATTTGCAAGTGACTCACGCACTGACTCATCAAAATTATGGGGCACTTCCAGTCATATTTCGAAACTTCATATTTGGTGTGAAGGTGGGTTTTAGGACAGGTACTATGTAAGGGAAAAATCGGAAAAAGAATTTATGTTAGAAATTTGAAATCAGGATCGGTCCTCATGAGCTAATAATTCTAGCTACTTATTTTATTTGTTCCCCACGACATTAAAAAAGTATAAATTTGGTATGCAACCAACTCTTGAGAACATTTGAACGGTTTAATTAGGATTTCCTTAATTAAATCGCATTTTTTTTTCAATTAACTCCGATTAATTTAATCGGAATTAATTTTATTTAAAACTAGCTGTACCTCGCGGCTTCGCTCCCATGAACTGGCAACTTTTTTTTTACATAAAAACCTTCTCCTGATAATAACAAACACAACAAAAAATAATTAGCTAAATCGATTCAGCTGTTCTCGAGATTTGCGCTTAGCAACACATTCAGCGATTCATTTTATATTAGAGTATAGGTAGATAGAATAGCCATGAACAATTTTCGATAGTCAAGCTAGATATCATAGACGTCTTTATAAATCAATAAAATTTGATAAAAAAACATGTTCCACCTTGGGCCCGGGTCTGCTATTACAATAGTGTCTATCATTGATTTCAAAATGGTCGATTTTTACAAGTTTGGTAATCTACTAATATAATGGCGTCATTATGACTTTCCAAAGGTCAACTACTGACACTCCATTGAAAGAAATGGCATAGAATGGTAATCTCGTACATAATGAGAGATGAATGAAAAAAAAAACAAAATAGTTAAACGTCAGTAAGCAATAATGTCCAATGACGTATAAATCATACGTCTGTGGTTTGTATAGTTTCACGTATTTTTAATGTTGTTTGGTATTTACGGACTTCTCACTACTTCAGAATGCTTATAACACTAATAAATAATATGTAAAACTAAATATAAATAAAATCTGGCATGAATAAATGTTCAAATTTAGTAGTAGATTTTCTAAAATCATTTCTACCACAACGGTTTTATAATAATGACAATACGACAGTGTCATTCTACCGCATAACCGCTATTCTATTACGAGACCATTGACGTGCCATTGACCGACCAATGATCGACCATTGTGAATTTAGCAGTTTATGAACTTTTAGCAAAATGACAATGGCATGACAATGGGATCGTGTGGAAATGACAAATTTATAAAAATAGCAGACTCGGGCCTAGGGTATGAATCCCGGAATCTCGTAATATAGCAATATCGGAATCTCGGACCGCGAGTTACGATATTACAATTCCGATATTGACGATATCAATATCGCAATATCGGAATCAGAACAATTTTCTATTTGAGTAATAAAGGTTATATTTTACGAGACAAGAGCTGTAAAATTACCAAAATATATTAATATTTTGATAATTATTAAATCCGTAGAGAGGTGTTTATTTGTCGCAGGCATACACTTATATTTCATAAATTTTGCCTCAGTGTTTAGAGTGAGCGTGTGTTTTCTCCGGCTGGGTATTTTTGTAATAAAATACGCAGTTCCCTATCCCATCCGACAAAATGTCTGACACTTTGTTATTTTTGAGAACATGTTATCAAATAAAACCGGCCAAGTGCGAGTCGGACTCGCGCACCGAGGGTTCCATACAAACCTGTAGGTATATATTATAAGCAAAAGCTGATGCGGTTTACGATTTATGACGTATTAAAAAAACTACTAACTAGATCTCGCTCTAACCAATTTTCGGTGAAAGTTTACATGGTAATGTATATTATATATTTTATTTTGTTTTATCATTCTTTTATTTTAGAAGTTATAGATGGGGGGCATACATTTTACCACTTTGGAAGTGTCTCTCGTGCAAACTATTCAGTTTGCAGTTTGCAGAAACCTCAATATCATTTTTGAAGACCTATCCATATTTACCGCACACGTATGGGTTTGATGATTTTTTTTTTTACTTTTGTACGGGGAACTCCCAAAATGTATTGTTTTTTTTCTATTTTTGTATGAAAATCTCAATGCGGTTCACAGAATACATCTACTTACCAAGTTTCAACAGCATAGTTCTTATAGTTTCGGAAAAAAGTGGCTGTGACATACAGACGGACATACAGACAGACATGACGAATCCATAAGGGCTACGGAACCCTAAAAAGCGTGCATATAAAAACTAGAGGAGGCATGTTTTTTTACTAATTACACTCTTTGTTCCTATTTACTGTGATTGTGCATTTTTATTTTATTGATTACTTTTTAATTTGACGTTTTATGTAACATATTTCAGAGTTTCAATAAATCTTTTACTATTTTGACCTTCCTAAGTTTAAAACGATAAATGAGCGATTTTTAAAAAATATACCTAATTCCGATATTAATATCGGAATTCCGATACCGACTTCCAATATCGTAACTCAGTATCGGAATTGAAAAGCTTACGATATTACATGCCCTAACTCAGGCCCCTGGTTATAAGGTGGGTGAAAGTTGATCTCCCACCGTCTCCTCTACCACGTGGTATAACTCTCCACTCTTCTAGCATCTCAGGATAATATGTTACCCCTTGGTGCTTCGTCCCTTTGTGTTAACTACCGTTTTCGGACCCAGTTGTTTAAAACTGTAAAATAAATAAAATAAAATAAGAATATTTATTTTATTTATATATATATATATAATATTTATTATTTATATAAATAGATCCCTACACAGAGCTGCTAATTACTTATAAGTCATTGTTTCTTTTCTTACGTTTTAGTTCTTAGTTTTGGTTTTCCTTATAAAACTCGTCTCAATATTGTTAAACTGCAATTAGGGAAGGAGCGAGACAACCCCAACACAAGTATTATTAATTACTTACTGGGGCTGTTTCTTTCAGATTTGTAACTGTAAACGTTTGAGACACAATAAACAATTTTTATTTTATTTATTTTTATTTTTTAATATTGTCAGTGATCAGGTAGTAGGGCCAGTAGTTCTTCCATAGTTTACAACAATCAGTCCACTGAACCACCCAAAGCCATTGCCTCTATCCTTGTGTTTCCATATTCTGCAATCATCCTGCACCAACCGGCAATTGTCTTTGGGAATACTTTCATAGTATAATTATAATAAAGGGTATTTAAGGGTACTCTTCAGTGGGTGTCTCATTCCATTTGACGATACGGTTGGCGTAGTGATTAAGCGATTGACTGCTGCGCTGCGTGTCGCGGGTTCGATTCCCGCACTGAACAAATATTTGTATGGCTTACAGATAGTGGTTCCCGGTCTGGTTGTTTGTGTATGTGAGATTATAATAATGTTTGTGAACGCACCCACGATACAGGAGAAAATCCTAATGTGGGGCAACGTTTAAAAAAAAACTAGTACTATATGGCCCCATCGACCATCTGTTCTGCGAGCAATGTCCACTGTTACTGCCACTTCAGTTTGGCGATCCTTTGTGTGAGCGACCACGTTTCGAGTTCATAAGTCATCACTGGCACGGGCAACACGCACTAGTCATAATAAGACTTTTGTCTTCAGACACTGTGGTATGTGAAACGAGAGGATACCACGCAATTTTCCGAACGCCGCCCAGCCGAGTTAGAGCCGAGAGAGAAGTCGTCAAACCTGCGCGCGGGATAGTTCGTGATGACTCTGGAAATAGTTTGTAGACATGGCTCAGAAGTGAGATGGACTTGTAATTCCTAAGCAGGACATTGTCGCCCTTCTTGAAGAGTAGGTACCACCACTCCTCTGCTCCATGCCAGTGGCCTTTTCTGAAGGGCCTTAAGGACCGTTACCATCCGTCATCAGGAGTTTGGCTGGCCGTAAGACTAGGGGTAGGTGTCCCCGGTGGTTCTGACGTCCAAATCCAAATTTCTTAGCTCCCACCTCGTCACCGATCCGTTTTCCCAGCTTCGCGTTGAAGTACCCCATGAATGACCACGTTGAAGTGAGTTTTATGACCATGCATTGCTCTGGATATATCATCATACATGGTCTCTATTTCGTCGTCGGGTTGTGTCGAGACTCGAGTCTGCAGCGTAAACCCTGGTCACCCCCCCGGAAATAAAGCAGATTTCCGGGTTTGAAAATAAGCGTGTCCTGCCCCCCTCTTCGGACTTTAAAACACCCACAATACTTATTCGCAACCTAGTAAATTCCTTCTCAAGTGATCTTCACGTTGGTCCAGAGTGTTCGTGTGTTCAGTGTTGCCGGGTGAAGTCGTCGGTGTTTGCTATGGCAGCCGGATTCACTCCGGGGATACTTAGCACCCCTTGCCCCGCTATGACCGCTACCAGAGTACCGTACGGGCTTCCGGGCACTAGGGAGAATTTTTTCGTTGTGCTCAGCATAATACAAGAAAAAACTTGCTTAATTGATAGATAATTGGATTAATTTTATAAAATGATTTTTCGTGTGTTTCACGCAGACATTTAGTACTGTGGTGTTTCATCATTTTTAATCGGTCAGGAAAGATCCAAACTCTCTGTTCACTGGTATTCTCAAAAGTCACACGTTAAAGTCTTGAACTATTCTGCACTTCTAAAATGCTTTGCCTATTATTATTTTGATCTCAAATGCTTTTAGAGGCCGAATTTTTGGGGACAGTAATTTGACCTTTTTTCCCAATTTTTTTTTTGGGGTTTTATTTACCTGCGTTCTGTTTTGTGGGACGGATAGCCCACTTATAAATATGACCGCCCATACAAGTCGTTCATGTACATTTCAATAAAAGGTAAACAAAATTGTGGATTGTACATACAATCGGGCAGTACAAAAACGCAAAAAAAAAATACTGTCACTGTCATGCTGTCTTGTGTCAAACGTGAAACATGCATGCGTCAGTCAAAACGTCAAAACTGTGTTTGTCAAACAGTATTAGCATCAAACTTGACATTCGATTCGTCCATGATGTACCGATTCAGGAATTTCTTCTCATAATTAATTTCTGCTTGAAACTTTCGAGTTCGGCAAGGAACTGCTGACTACCAATATACCGATAACTTCAAAATACTTGCATTGTTGAATTCATTTTGCAGTTTTACGTGTGATATAAGTCAATAATGCACTTCAACGGTAACAATAATATGCGTGAAACATGGGGTTGACCCGATTGAAGCTTTACATTATTTTATTCGGTCTCAACTTACTGCCGTTCGCTTTTGGCGATGGGGATGGAATTAACATAGATTCTGTGTGTAATTCTTCGATATCTGAGCGTGTTGATTACGAGTTTAATTCAGATGTAGTGAGCAGTGAACATATAATAAGTTACAAGGGTTATTTCCCACGATCGACTCGAGAGAACTATGTCAGCGCTGCTTTGAGGAATGCAGGGGTAAGTTTACAAGGTAGACGTATTTATAAAAAAATGAATAAAACCACTATGCTGTTGTTAAAATCGTAACTCTTGATTTTTTTTTTGTTATACCCAATTTTGTAGCTGATGGCCGATTTATTAAAATTACTAAGGCTATACACCATACAATAACTAAGTAAGTGCCCATTTATCTAACATCAAAATATAGAAAATGTCTGATATAACTAGCAAGATTTGCAATAACTTCTGTTACTCTTTCAATAACAGAAATTGTAAGTTGTGTTCTAGTACCAAGTTACCAACCTCTTTAAATTCTCTTCTCTATAAACCACATGTGGACACTGGTGATTGTATACAGATATTGTACTTCTGTGTACTACCTGGGTTGAGAACCTTTAGAGATCCCAATGACTATTATTTATTTTTACATAAACCAATCTCAAACTATTCAGCCTATTGGTTTATTTTAATCCAGGTGTTTTAATTGTCATCCATGTTTGCTGTGCGCCAATTGTTTTTAATTTACTATAGATTTATGGTAAATTTCATTATTTTATGGCGAATTTTACTTTTAAACTAATCCTGCTAATATGTTTTTTTAACAATATCTTACGTGATGCTAAGCTATAATGCAGTTGGCGATAGTGCATGCATGTCTAAGTATTCATCATCTAGGACTTGAAAAGTTTCAAAGTATAGTCTACTGTATCAGTAGAATACATTTGTTATACTAAAATGTTTGGATTAGATGTCATCATTCTGATACTATTTTTTTTTTACTGTTGATAGGCACACATTTGACCATAAGTTAAGTTGCAAATGAAATGCCAGTCAATTGGACTGGCATTTCGTCTGCAACTTAGTCTGCTCTGATTTTCTCTGTGAACTTACTTACCCACTCACTTTGAACAAATGAATAATGATGACGAAGAAGTGTTATGAGATGCTGTTAGAAGATATATCATGCAAACTGCATTTCTGTTAGTAATTCAGGTAAAGATTGAGTTTGGAAAATTGTTTGTTACATTTTCACATTTTATATCATGCATAAAGGAATATTTTTCATAAATTTTAACCCTATCTGCGTTTCTGTAACCATCCGGTGTACTTGTTCTTTAGTGAAATGCTGTGATTTGAATCAAAATGGGTGGTCTTGTATTATGCTTTTTCTACACTAATATAAAAAAGATGAAATATTTGTTTGTTTGTTTGAAATGAATAGGCTCCGAAACTACTGGACCAAAAATTCTTTCGGTGTTAGATAGCCCATTTGTGAGGAAGGCTATATAATTATCATCACGCGCTACGATTAAAAGGAGTGGAGCATTAATGGAAAATGTGGCGCAGACAAATTTTCGCGGGTCAGCTAGTGTTTTATAGGAATTGGCAATTTGGAGATTGTAGGCAATAAACTAATTGGTTGATATAAATTAAGGTCTGTTGATGGTATCTTCCAGAGTTTTGGATACTACTGGGTTCCAGTATTTGCATTACAGGGCATAGTAAGAACATCCAATGTCTTTCGGGTAGATGCTAGAGCTCTTCCCCTGTAATGGAATCATATCCATGAACTTTCTTATTTTGTAGACTTCTTATTGTTACTTATTCTAGTATTTTCTTATAGCCTTATCTATTTCAAGGGCAGAGACAGCTGTCACTATTAATTGTGTTGAATTTAGCTAATGGTTCAGCTTTTTCATAAGGATTTTAGCCCAGCCTTGAGGTGTTCTATGTGGAGACACGAAAGAGAATTAAATTATATCCATTTTTGGTTGCCGGTAGATAGTGTAGACTGTAGACAAACTGTGATGAAGTGAAGTTATGTTCATGTACATTTATCAATTCTGTCAGTTTGCAGCATTGTTGCATGCTGTTCTTTCAACTACTCAGTTGCCGTCTGATATTAAAACTTTATTTGTACTATTCAAATTCATTATTTATATATATGTATTCTTGATTACTGTTAACTCCCAGTATACTTTCCCATGCTCTTTTTATATGATTTGTGGCATAAGTCTAATGGATATTCCAGAGCTGTGGGTGACTAGTGGCCAGATGTATATAACTTTTGCCAACAATGAATTGCCGAGTGATGATAATGGTTATAGCTTATTCTCAGTAAACAGGGTGCAAGGATGAATAGGACGGAGGATTCTATGTTATTTGAAATAACATAGAATCATAGGTAACTAGGTAGTTGCCTACCATAATTTTATACAGAATATCTTTTTTTAGGGTTCCATACCATAATGGTAAAAAGGAAGCCTTATGGTGTGACTAAGTCTGAGTCTCTGTCACAGCTGCATATCTCAAGAGCTACTAATGCTTTCTATAACTTGAAATTTAGAAATGTTTTAGATGACGTTTGTTTAACTATTTTGCAAATAAGAAAACCTCGAAGTGAGACTAGGGCATGTAGGGTATTATATGAAAGAACGCTATTATATATTCCCCTTATCTCTGAAGTTTGCATAGAGAAATATCTGTGATTATTCTATGTGATAGAAGTTTATGTAAAGACTAGCTGTCCCACGCGGCTTCACTCCCGTCATCTGGCCTACCTAGTAGCTACCTACACTACCTATCTACCCACCTACCCTGCTCAACTACCATACATAATAAAAATTACATTAGTTGCACTCTCGGTCAAGATATGGTGCTGATCTAAAACTGAAGTATACACCATAGAGTTTTTATTTATTTATTATATACTTTATTGTACACCAAAAATTAAATACAATAGGAAACTTAGAACTAAAATACATACAATGGGCGGCCTTATCGCATTTCGCGATCTCTTCCAGGCAACCTGGGATGGAGACAGTATTTGACTGGACATGAAATTGGGGCTGTTATGGTGTGACATAAGAAAAACAAAAAAACAAAAAATATAATATAAACTAATAGATACACAGATACATACATAATACGCTAATAATATATACATAAAGACTAAATAAAAGGTAGTAAAAATAAATTACGGATATCGACATAATCACGGTGACAGGTAATGTTCCTTGACAAGTTTTTTAAAGGCAGGTAACGACTGAGCGCGTCTCACTAGAACTGGCAAAGCATTCCACAGACGCGCAGCCTGAACAGTAAAAGATTTATCCAGGAAATTTGTGGAATGCATTGGCATCCTCAGTCGTAAGTTATCTGATGACCTCAGAAATCTAGTGTGAGAATCGCTAAGAAACTGAAAACGTTTCTTAAGATAAAGAGGGGTGAAAGGGGAAAAAAGAACATTGTATAATAGGAAAAGAATATGAGCATTCCGGCGAAGGCGAATTGGCAACCACTTGAGCTTCAGACGAAATTCGGATACATGGTCATATTTGCGTAAACCGAATATGAACCTGATACAGAAATTTTGAAGTCGCTCAAGTTTATCTAGTTGTTCCTGAGTTAGGTCAAGATAGCTGGCATCAGCATAATCAAGGATGGGAAGAAGAAGTGATTGTGCAAGCGCAATTTTGGTGGTAATCGGAAGTAAATTTCGCAGTCTCCTCAACGACGCAGCAGATGCAAATAGCTTCCGGCTAACTTCCTGCAGTTGGGCAGTCCAAGAAAAGTTTTTGTCAATGAATATCCCCAAGTTTTTTACTTTTTCTGAGAAGGGAATAACTGTGTCATCGAAGAAAACTTGGGGAAGAGATGTCCAATCGATCCTCGAAACCATCCTGGAACTGCCCACAACGATAAGCTGCGTCTTTGCTGGGTTTACCATGAGTCCATACCGCTTGCTCCATTGGCATATGCGAGCCAGATCACGGTTAATGGTGACGATGGCCTCACGCAGGTTCCCAAGAGGAGCACGCGAGTAAATTTGCAGATCGTCTGCATATAGATGGTAGGAAGAAGTTAGTTCATTAGAAATAGAGTTAATAAAAATTGCGAAAAGTAAAGGGGATAAAACGCCACCCTGTGGAACCCCGGCAGAAGTGTGACACCAGGAGGACAAGGTCTCTCCAAAGCATACACGTTGCCGGCGACCGAACAGGTAACTACGAAACCAGTCAACCACCGATGGAGATATATTAAGAGAGCATAGAATTCCAAGCAAAACATCGAAATCAACAGTATTAAATGCGTTACTGAAATCGAGCAATGCCAGGACCGTTAAATTACTGCTTTCCAAGGCAGTCCTAATATCTTCAGTAATATTCAAAAGCGCTGTAGTGGTGCTATGACCTGGACGGAAGCCGGACTGGAAAGGTTTGAGGAGATTATTTTTGGATAGAAAAGTACTTAATTGGTTGTGAATTAACCGTTCTAGGACTTTGGACAGGAATGATAAGACGGATATTGGACGAAATTCAGAAAAGGATGTGGGATTGGACTTTTTCGGTAAAGGAATAATTTGCGCATCTTTCCATGCACATGGAAAGACACCACTAGATGCAGAAAAATTGAGGATGTGGCAAATGACAGGAAGAATTACGTCCAGCACTGGGAGTAACATTTTACGGCTAATACAGTCGCTTCCTACTGCATTCGAGGTAATTGATAGTATGCTCTTCTTAACATCACATGCGGAGAATTTACTAAAAACGAATGGAGAATAACTGGGAGTCGGAAGAGAAGAAAGATAATCCAAAGTATTCAATTTTATTGTCCTATCGAAATTGGACGACGCTGTAAAATGATTATTCATTGCATTGAAGTCTAAATCTTTAGGGATTGACTCTTGTCGGGTTTTACCGACTCCCAATGATCTTAGAAAATTCCAAACCTTAGATGAGTCTCCATTTTGGACGGAGTTATGAATGTGTTGGCGATTAGCATTCCTACATACCATATTACAGCGATTGCGGATTGAAGCATAATTTTCCCTATTTGCATCAGTAGGTCGTCGCTTAAATTTAGCCTTTGCCGCCACCTTTCTGTTCATTAACTTTTTGATCTCATCTGATAACCAAGGCGCCGGCAAATGTTTCACTTTGACCGCTCGGACTGGTGCGTGACGATCATAAAGTTCGACAAGCTTGTCAGTGAAGATGACAACTTGCTCGTCAACGGACGACGACGCATACAAAGGAGACCAATCTATGTTACTGGCATCTTCGCAGAGATTTTCAATGTTCATACCACCAAAATTGCGTTGCATGAGAACTTTTGCTTTAGCCTTAGGTGGCCGAACTTTATAAGAGAGATAAATCAAATCGTGATAGGAAAAGGCGTCGGCTGAGCATTGACCATGCTTAGCGACGTGATCAGGTGAGGAAACGAAAATCAAATCAAGAAGAGTTAATATTTTCTGACGAATATAGGCCACGCTGATGAAAATTTTAAAACACTTCACGTTTTATATGATGGTACGGTACCCTCGGTGTGCGATTCGGACTCCCTCTTGACCGATTTTTCGCATTTAAGTTAGCTTGATTTTTAGCTCAGGCAAGCAAATTAAAAAAAGTATCTCTTGTGTAAGAAAACATCAAATCAATATTTTTGATACTTTCCCTCTGGGCGCGTTCCAATTTTTTGAATAGTTATAATGTGTTAGTAAAAGACTAATCAGTTGCAAATTGCCAAGTTGAAGATTTATATTGTTGCAGATATCAAACTGGACACTGCTGCGTCGTAACAACCCTGCAAAAGAGTATCCAAGTGACTTTGATGTGATCATTCTTGAAGATGGAGGCAGGAAAGCACTAGATGCTCTAAAGGACCATCCTGCTATCAGACGTGTTACTGCGCAGCGGCAGGTCACACGAACCATCAAGTATATCCGTGAGGTAAGGAAACATGCCAGCCTACCTATGGGACTACGATTCTCGGGGGTTAATATAACACATAGAGCTCTGTAAAGAGATTAACCAGAGGGATTGACGGACATGAGGCTCTACAAACCATAACTTTTTCAACAGACGCGTCGTCGTATTAACAGCCAGACCAGACACAATTGCCTTTGTTTTATTGTGATGCATGAATGTTTCACAAATATTTTTTGCATGAAAGAAAGAAATACTTTGAAAGCATTGTGTTCTTATTCAGTGTGAGTGTGATACATTAACATTTGTTAAACTCGAATTGTTATTTAGGATGATTGTGGACCAGCTGGGTGCTTGTATGCGGGCTGGCGCAATCATCGCGGTCGAGGGCTGCACTCCCTCAGGCAGCCGCGAGAGGTAAGGAATCTACTTATTTCGTAACATTATTAAGAATGCTGCAAAATGACATTGATGATTAATGTTCCCCATTAGACCAAAGAAAAACGGTTTCGCATTTGCTGGTAAGACTTGAAATGCATTTTATGGAGTGTGCGTTGAGGGTCAAAATTTTCTGATTCTCCAGCAGAATGGTGGCTACACGTCTAGGAAGTTGTTACGAACTGTGCCACGTCAAATAACATCCGTGTTGAAGGCGGACCTGCTCTGGTCGCTTGGTGTGACTGGTGAGTACCTTATGTGACTAATATGCGAAAAAAAAATGACTAAAAGAATGTATTTCATGTCACATTTGTGACGCTATTCTACCACTCATCATCTGCCTAGCCTTTTCCCAACTATATTGGGGTCGGCTTCCAGTCAAACCGGATTCAGCTGAATACCAGTATTTTACGTGGAGCCTCCACAACCCATTAACTGGGTAACACGGTACTCCTTGGCAAGACTGGTGTCAGATTTTCTGGCTTCTGACTATCCGTAACGACTGCCAAAGATCTCCAAATGACAGCAGGGACCAACAGCTTAACGTGCTTTCCGAGGCACGGAGAAAACTCGGTATGTTAAGATGGTCACCCATCCACAGACCAACCTCGGCAATTGTTGCTTAACCTTGAAGATCGATCTGTGCGGCTGTTATAATCCGCTCGCGATCAAAAAGGGATGGAACCTTATCAAAGTAAATAGAAAATGACAGTTCTCAAGACAAGTATCGTTAGCGAAAAAACTCTGAATTCATTATAAATTAGTTATTTCGACGATCTATCATAGGGTTGTGTTAACATACAGAAAAGTTTCATGGTTGCAATCCTTTTAATGATAATGTTTAGAAATACGAGTATATTATGTACATTATAAATCGAAATTCATTGACCATCTTCGATACTTTTGTTTTCCAATATTATTTGGATAAAACATATATGTTTAAATGAATGTAAGTGATTACAAATAACAGCTATAATAAAACAATAAAAACAATTTTTATTTTAAGAAATTGTTATTTTTGAAGTTGAACTTATATATGTCGAAGAATAAAACAATTATTTATTAAATACGCATCGTAGGCGCAAGTTGATACAAAAGTATTGAATAAATATGCGTTTAAAAACAAAACATGATTTTTGATTTATTTGTATCTTTTCGAGCATCCTGTCTACGCGAAGCCGAGAATGGACAAATCCTTAGATAGTTTCGGGTAGTAGATATGAATTGCTGGTTGATTCTGCTAAAGTGGCCTTTTTAAACCCGCTGGCAACTTTTGCTGACGCTACGGCTGGCCGGCGGACCGCGCGCGTCTCAGTTCCAAAAGGTCGCATCCCATTCTGATCGCGCGCGAGTAATATTATTTAGCACGCTATTCTACCACTACTATGTACTTAATCGTTTGTATAAGGCTCATTACTCACTATCAGGTGAGGGCATAAATGTAGCTGTGTTCGACACGGGGCTGGCTCGAAACCATCCACACTTCGGGCGGGTCCGGGAGCGTACGGACTGGACCGGCGAGAATACTCTGGATGACGCTCTTGGCCACGGCACTTTCGTTGCCGGAGTGATCGCCTCCAGATCTGACTGCCTTGGATTTGCACCTGATGCTGATTTACACATTTTCCGGGTCTTCACTGACAATCAGGTATTGCATCTTACTTCTTACAAGGGACTATTACAATTTTGAAAGTTTGGATGGATGTTTAATACTCAATCACTCTGGAATGGCTGAACGGATCTGGATAAAATTTGCCACAGAGATAGATTATTGTCTGGAATGGTACATAGGTTTATCATGGGAGTATGTTCTTTTGGGTAGTTACCGACATTCACACAGGCGAAGCCGCTGGCAGAAGCCAGTATTCGATCTGTAAAAAAAGTAAAATTGTCATGCCAAATTAATACTGACATTTCGTCATTGATTGAAGAAACGTTAGCTATTGGTCTTATTTTAAAATTATCTTCCCAAAATGGGTATATTGAGAGTATGGCGAGTTGTAGTGAGTACGTTGTATGTGTTATCTTCTTAATCTTTCTTAATATATATAATTCACGTGTCACGTTGTTTGTCCGCGATGGACTCCCTAAACTACTTTACCGATTTTAATCAAATTTGCACACCGTGTGCAGTTTGATCCAACTTGAAAGATAGGGTAGCTTACATCTCAGTTTTTTGTTGCAATATTATTTAGGAGCGGAGAATGTGACGCAGACGAAGTTGCGCGGGTCATCTAGTTTTATTATAAACTGCAGAATAACAAAGCGTCAAGTACTTTTTCTAATCAATCGATCAAATGGAACACACTTAATGAAAACACAAGTATATAATTATACAGAAACAATGATATCAGAAAACTCAAAGAAATTAACGGAAGTGATGTCAAGGTTGAATGTGGCGGCGTGATTTAATTAAATAACGATAAGATAATCATAAAGACAATTCGGTGAGTTGCGGCGATTGGTCGCTACTAAGTTCAGTTAACTCAATATAAGAGTTGTGATAAGGAAATATGCTTGCTTTATGTATGACTGAAGATTATGTTAGTTTTTTTTTTTTAAATTAGGTATTACTTGTGGAAAGGAAAAACACGTCAAGTGTACCTAAGTGTCATTATAATCTGACCAGCATTTTCCCGTGGCTTCGCTCTCGTTAAATTAGGGTATAGCCATATACTGGGTCCCATCTATCGCTGTACTTACCAAAATCAATACTAATAATATAAAGTTTGTTTGTTTGTTTTTTTGGTTGGTTGGTTGGACGCGCTATCTCAAGAACTACTGGTTCGAATGTTTATGAAAAAAACCGGCCAAGTGCGAGTCGGACTCGCGTACCGAGGGTTCCGTACAAACCTGTAGGTAAATATTATAAGCAAAAGTTGCGGTTTACGATTTTCCAATCCACCGAAAATTAACCAATTTCGGTGGAAGTTTATATGGTAATGTACATCATATATTTTTTTTAGTTTTATCATACTCTTATTTTAGAAGTTAATGGGGGACACACACATTTTACCACTTTGGAAGTGTCTCTCGCGCAAACGATTCAGTTTAGAAAAAAATTATAGGTATTTGAAACCTCAATATCAGTTTTCAATATTTAAATCTTTATGCGGTTCACGGAATACATCTACTTACCAAATTTCAACAGCATAGTTCTTATAGTTTCGGTGAAAAGTTGGCTGTGACATACGGACGGACAGACAGACAGACATCACGAATCTATAAGGGTTCCGTTTTTTGCCATTTGGCTACGGAACCCTAAAAATGATAGTCCCGTTTCGATTTTATTCTTCTTTTAGACTGTTAATTTCAATTTTCAAGTAAATTGAAGCAAACAGTAAGCTCTTTCCCTATAAAATTAATTCATCACCCCTTTTCACACCTTTAGGGTTTGTATTTCGAAAAATCTCAGACCTTCTATTTCTTAAATCTTTATCAAGAACTAGCTGTCCCCCGCGGCTTCGCTCCCGTCAATTAAGTATTCATTGAACATATCGAGTTTTCATTGTTTTTAAGATGTATTCTGCTATTCGGGTCGGAGACAAATCCAACGAATCAATAACCATGAAAATTGGTTCAGCAGAACTCGAGTTATAAGTGTTGTAACAAACCCGTCTTTGTTTTATATATATAAGATGTCAATGCCGAGTTTCAACTTGATCGGACCAAGCGTTAAGATTGTTCGAAACGAATTGTAAAACGCCCTTACGGCCTTTACATAGTCGGACTCGCCCACCGAGGGATCCGTATTAATGGTTTAGTACATATTACTTAAGACAAGTTTTTTATGACTGCATTCAATAAGCACTTGAATCGTTAACATTATAATGATCGTTTTCAATGTAAAGTAAACAATATGGTCAAGTATTTAATAAGTACGTTCTTTTAATAAAATAATGGCAAGTGTTTATTAAGTAATTTTAATATTAACAATATACTCTAAAAATAAAAAAGTAAACTTCAAGTAAATGGTTTGTTTGTAAGAAGTAATTTTTAGAAGTCATCAAGAATAGGTATATTTTTCGCTGATTGCAATGTACATTAAAATCGCTAAGGCCCCATGATAATAATTTTGCTTCCAATACAAACCTCGAAAACAAATAT
The DNA here is from genome assembly GCA_963859965.1 of Ceramica pisi. NCBI lineage: Eukaryota > Metazoa > Arthropoda > Insecta > Lepidoptera > Noctuidae > Ceramica > Ceramica pisi. The sequence goes on from OY982527.1 coordinate 16,469,877, forward strand.
ATTCAACTAAAAAATTTGATATTATACAGTTTTTTTTTAAAATGAATCATGTAAACTCAGAGCCAAATGCAGAGCTAAGACTTGGTAAAAAAACTAATTCTTTATTAACTGTTAATATTCTTAATTTGTCGCAGGTTTCATACACATCGTGGTTCCTAGACGCGTTCAACTATGCCATAATGCGTAAGATCGATGTTTTGAATCTGAGCATCGGTGGACCGGACTTCATGGACCATCCGTTTGTAGACAAAGTATGGGAACTAAGTGCAAACAAGGTGAGTAATGTAAACAAAGAAACCACACATAGGTACATACAATTGTTTTTAGCAATACTGATTGACTACCCGTGTAGGCTTATAAATTACTTATGAATTGCTCTGCAATGACATCGTATTATGGTATAAAGGACTCTAGAAAATACAATAAGGTTAAGGCCATCTCAATTGGTATCTCATGCTCGACTCTGCTCAAGGCAAAAGTTGACAATAGTCTCAGAAAACAGGTGAACGAACAATCAAAACGTTTTGAGTGTCCTATCCGACAGATCTACAGACACCTTGTTGGTGCTGTTCTTCTGAAAGGTTAGGTGCGTGCTATTAACTGGCGGCATGCTTGTATGACCAAAGCAGAGGTAGATATGAAAGCAAACTAAGCAAAAGCAATATGTATGAATGCAATAATAGCAGGTGGCATTCCGTTGTTTCTGCAGCTTACCCTCTATAGGAAAAAGGCTTGAGCCAAAGTCGTAGCGAATAAGTAGTATTGGTATACAACAGTACACTCGTTAAGTAGTCCGCTGCGTCCATTATCCTGTTACTCATTGTTAACGGTACTGTCGTTTATCTAAATGCCGAAGAATGGCTCGTTTTTATAACTTTGTAAGGCACAGTAGTTTGGACTATGGTTGACAATATTTAGATTTTCGGTCGGATCGGACAAAATAAATACAGTCATGCTTCGTCACCTTCTGTTACATCGATTTAAAAACTGAATACTACATTGCGTTATTCTTACATCTTACAACAACCAAGTACATTTAGCCTGTGAGGTTAAGTTTACCAGACGATTTTGGAAAGTGGGTAATCCTATTAGGAAGCTTGCATATTTGGGTGTATTTATTTTGAGGTGCTACTAGATTGTGGGTGATCGATTAATGGCCAATCAATGTTTGACTGACAATTTTTCAGAGTATAGGTTATCTACAGGGTTTGAGGTAAATAGGCTTGAATAATGTCACTCCTTCAAATAAAAAAAAACTTTTTACAAAAAAATACAACCGACTTCCAAAAAAAAACATTGCAGAGTAAAAAACTTTTTACAAAAAAATACAACCGACTTCCAAAAAAAAACACTACAAAGTGTTTTTGTTAGTTTCTGCGTATTTTGACACCGACTTCCGAAATTAAAGTTATTTTTTACTTTGTAGTGTTTTTTTTTTGGAAGTCGGTTGTATTTTTTTGTAAAAAGTTTTTTATTTTTCACTTTTTAGTGGTACCCCACACCTAACAACACCACTGCAAAATCGCAGAAAAGCAAAATACGCAATTTCGATTACTTGGATGACATGAAACCATCATCCAAGCAGACGAATTCCAGCTATTTCGATTTAAAATCCAAAGTTCGAAACAGATTTTGATAAAATTGAAATGGGACCAATCTGCAAGATATCCTTTCAGATAAAACAAGAATTTTTCAAATCGGTTCATAATTGTCGGAGTTATGAGGTAACAAACATAAAAAAAGCAAACATACAATCAAATTGAGAACCTCCTCCTTTTTGGGAAGTCGGTTAAAAATAGACGACATTCATCGCCATTCGCCATCCTTTTCAAACTTTATATACACAACACTAAATCAGTGTGATTGATTGATTTTTCCTAAATTTGGTAATTCAGTTGGACTATAAACTGTTTTCGAAGCAAGATAAGGATAAGATTATTTATAGAAAATCTTGCTTTTAGGTGATCATGGTGTCAGCCATAGGTAATGACGGCCCATTGTACGGGACGCTGAACAACCCAGCGGATCAGATGGATGTCATCGGGGTGGGCGGCATCGGGTTCGACGACAGAATTGCCAAATTCTCGTCCCGCGGCATGACCACTTGGGAACTTCCGCACGTGAGTATTTAGTTAGCGGTTTGGCAGATATTCCAGCCAGATTATTTATGAAAATTTTCATTTCTTTATTGGGGTAGGTACTTTTAAGTGTCAATCCCTCACGATTCCGAGTCTACTATAATACTAGCGTCCGCGACTTAACTCTAACGTCCACGCGGATTTTGTAGGTATTCCACGGAGCGTTGAAACGCTCCCTCGCTTCCTTTTTGCTGCAGTGACTACAGGGTCAAGTTGATTTTGAAAAATCGTTATTATATCTGTGTTAATTATTCTACTTTTAGATTCATATTTTCGATCGAATAAAATGTTTTGATTAATGTTTGTTAAAGTTTATCTCTAGAAACTAATCAGATTGCATACATTCTTTCACTGATAAGTTACACTATCTCTGAATATCATAAGGCCATGTACTTTTCCGCCGTGAGAGCGAAACAGCGGGAAAAAATCCCATCAATAAAAAAAACTTCGCTCAGTATCCATGCCAAAAAAATTAACGCCTATTAAGAAATCGAATATTTACATGGGAATGTTTGTTGCAAGTTACCTAGGTAACGGTATTCAGCTGGCAGTTTCACACAGTTGCAATGAAATTACTTGTTCTAAATAATTGAACAGCGCACGTATCATGCTATCAATTTATTTGATTACTAGCTGCATTGGCAAACGTTGTTTTGCCATAATAAAAAATAGCCTCCGATATATTCTTAGACCTACTGAATATACACAAAAAAAAGAAAACATTCGCGGGGAGAATAGATGTATAATTAAGAAAAACATTGATCATGTTTTGTTGACTATCTCGAAGAGTTTATTGATGCTGATTCTTTTAAGTTTTGTAATGAGACTGATGACAGCCTAGAAGATGATGACTATGAAAAAAAATTAAGAATAAAAAGGAAAGTTTGCTTAGTTTTATTTCTACTTTTATTCCTCTTCTCGAAAATATAAGTTTTTTTTGTATGCCCATCTTTAGCCGTAACATAATAATTATATACACTCTACATTGGTAGGTACCTATACCTACTTATAATAGGCAGTATTTCTAAATGAAGTTCCGAAGGTATCTTTAATATATCTAACAGAAAACTAGGTGATTTCCGAATTGGAACAATGCATTGAACCAGTTCTGAGCGATCGATGGCGGTTTCTATTATTAACTGAACTTAGAGCGGCGTCGATTTGGAATGTCGTTTGTAAATAAAATGTGAGGGAGCGCTTTTAAGTTCGCCGACTGGGGCACTTAGGGTGAAAATAAATAAACAACAATATTTTTATTATTGAATTAATTTATCAGTAAGACAAATACTTTCTCGGATATTAGGAATAACTCATAAAAATAATGTTGTTTTCACAATAGTACGAAATCGTGTCCCTATACTCGTCGTCGCTAGTTAATTTGTTACCACGAAGTTTTTTTTTGTAAGTTTATAAGAGGTAAAAATCACGCGGCGCTGTCAATTCTAGAAAAAAATATTAAATATATACCTACGCCCTGCTACCCGTGTGAAGCCTAAACGGCTTGCTTGTATCGTATTTGAATGAGGAAACCTAACTAAGGAATTAAAATATGACGCAATAATATAGCGTATCAACCTTTATGCGCCGCTGTTTTTATATGTTTACAAACCGTTTATTTTTAGACATGTTTACAATACAAGTCGTCTCGCATGCATCTCGTATAAATATGTTCCTAGCCAACTGATTGTCTGTTCTAAGGGTTATGGGCGCATGAAGCCGGATATCGTGACTTACGGCAGCGGAGTGCGCGGCTCGAGTGTGACTGGAGGATGTCGCTCACTCAGTGGTATGTAATCTGATAAAGGAACTCACTTGAGAGGTACAAACCTTATGTATCCCCATAATAACCAAGGTTGTGTTCTGGAAATTTGTATGAGTATTCATAAACATTGAAATGTGTCGCGTGAGTCCTAATTTATAGTAAAAGTATAAATAGTATTAGATAATAATTATTGATTTACTAACAACATATGATTTGGTAATAAGACCATCAATACAACACTTTACGTTAAATAACTAGCTGACCCGCGCGACTTCGTCTGCGTCACATTTTTCTTTAATGCTCCGCTCCTACAGCCCTTCCTCAATTATACATTAGCAAACTCTTCTGCATAATATCAGTACAGATATATTTGGATAATTACCGCTACATGCCATATTTCCCATAAACGCCTATCTATCTATGCCCATCAAAATGATTGCGTCTTAAATGACAACGGTCACACTATACATGCAGTAAAAACATGCTCGTACTCAATTTCCTCGCGTGGCCAATTTTATTTACAAGGCGCAGGTCATTCACCCAAAATCATAACAACTTTTTATCTTGACGTTATAGTCGTTGATAAATTGATGTTTCTTCGCCTTAATTGTCATTTTTTTTATGGGATACCTTCCATGATTCACATGATGACTCGTGATTATTTAATTTTACCTAGTTTAAAATTTGAATAATATTATGGTCAATATTTAGTAGATCGGAAATAAGTTATGTTTTTGTTTGGGTTACTTATCAGGTATATCAGATACTTACTAGCACTTCGCCCGCGACTTCGTTCGCGCAGGTTTACTTGGTACTCTACGAACTTTATCTCCCCTGTAGCCTCTTAATAGATTTGTGTAAATTACTTATTAATATACTAAACGTAGGGCAGTTCGCTCAAACCGCCACATTTTACTTAAATAAGATAATGTAGGATTCTAATGGTGAAAGACTTTTTCAAATCGGTCCAGTAGTTTCGGAGCTTATTCATTTCAAACACACAAACAAACAAATCTTTGCTCTTTATAATATTAGTGTAGATTTCTATATACCGACTCCGACTGTTCTCGTTCCCTTATGGACGCAGACTACTTCATTCGTGTTCTGCTTACCTTGATCTTCGGTTCTTCTCATCCAGATGCTACTGCTAGCTTCCTAAGCTCTTACTTTATATTTGCTAAACTGAGGTATCTCACTCAAGAACACGTCTACCCTAACGGTACGTCGTTTCTACGGAACACATGGCCTGAGTAATTGCAATTAATCAGCTTGTATATTCTGTGGGCCATGTTGGTGGGTCATATATAATGTCGGACAACCTCTCACTACATTAAATTTCAACTATGCACTTCATATTTTCCCGCTTCAGGTACGTCAGTAGCATCGCCTGTAGTAGCTGGAGCCATAGCCTTGTTGGCTAGCGGAGTGCCCCGACACAACTTGACACCGGCTGCAGTGAAGCAAGCCCTGTGTATGACGGCGTTGCGACTTCCCGGACCGAACATGTTTGAGCAGGGCCACGGGAAACTGGACCTTATTAGTGCTTATCAGGTATAGTCAAACAAGTACTTAGGGCTGATTTTTCAATAGTCAGATAATTTTTAACCGAAGTTTAAATATGGCCGTTTGACATATTTTCCATGCAAAAGTTGTCAAACCGGGATTTTTACTCCTCGGATAAATTTATCTGACTATTGAAAAATCGGCCCTAATTAAATATAAATTACCTCTAGCCAGTCTCGTTACCAGCCTATTGACTGATTAATGTTTTAACCACGCAGAACGTTCGTGCCGATATATGTATAAAAAAATTCTGAGGAACTTTCATGAGATCTTTCTATTTCTCTGGTCCAATCAGATCTTCCTCTACCCATTAATAAAATATGAATAATGTAATAGGTACCGCTAGGCGTCGAAACGATAAAATAGGATGGGAAAAATGCGCAATGTTTGCCACTTCTATAGCACAGAAACCTTTCCAAGTAGTTTTTGTTATGTTAAAGTATGGAAAATAATTAAGTACAGTCAATTAAAAAAAATCAGTACATAATGATTACACCAGGTTTGAATGTGTACCTCGTTGCGTTGGTCTAGTGGTAGCTATTGAGTTTCTCTGCTCCTGGGTTTGGCTGAACCCTGAGCCTAAACACATCATATTTGTATTATTACAGTTCCTCCGCAAATACGAGCCTCAAGCATCATTAAGCCCGAGCTACATTGACCTAACAGAGTGTCAATACATGTGGCCGTATTGTACCCAGCCGCTGTACTACAGTGCTCAGCCAACCATCGCTAATGTCACTGTCATCAACGGACTGGGCGTCTCTGGGAGAGTGGTATGTGTCACTATACTTATTATAAACAAACTCTTTGTGTAACTTATGATGAGTGATGATGACGTAGGTTTCGTCTAAAGGTAGTTGTGTCTTGTAATACTTCCTCGATAAATGGACTATCTAACACTAAAAGATTTTTCACTGCGTTCAACCAAAAAAAGCAAACAAACTCTTCAGTTTTTATAATATGTATTAGTAAAGATTAATTATTTATTTTTACGATTATGAGATGGTCGATGGACGATGATGAAACACAAAACACACTTTTCCACTTCTGCTTCCATTTAAACACTTCCGAGTTTTATATTCTGAGCTAGCTTTAAAATAATTAAAATTGAACTGTGATATCATCGATGTCTTTCGACTGATATGATGATGATGTGATTTGATAAATTACAGAAGTTTTCAGACTTTTCATAAATAACTAATTTAAGGTCTCTTCTCTTTGCAGAAAGAGGTATCATGGTACCCGCACTTACCGCACGGCGTGCTTCTGTCGGTGTCGGTGGAGTACAGTGAGATCCTGTGGCCCTGGTCCGGCTGGCTGGCACTCAGCTTCTCCGTACTCGAAGAGGGAGCTGATTTCGATGGCGTTATTGAGGTAAGCTTGTTGATTCCGCTATTATGTCCCACTATACAGTATTACTTTATTTAATTACTTCCAGCCTGTTGTGTCCAACTGCAGAGCAAAAGCCTCTCAAATTTCCTTCCATTCCTCCCTACTTTGGGCAAGTGTAGACCAATCTTGCCGACAGGAGTCAAGCTCGTCCCGCCGTCTTCAACAGGGTCTCTCGCGATGTCGTCTGGCATTTTCTGGGCCCCGCATTCAGCGACTGATCAAGAGTTCTGACCGCCCTAGGCTACTTATGAGGACGCGCCCTCGCCAGGTGTATTACGGACGGCCTAAAAAGTAGTGTGTAGAGTAGTAGTGTGAAAATTTTAACATGGTTACCTACCTACAAAAGTTTTCAGATCGATTTGCAAGCGAATTAAAAGTTGTCCTTTAATCTGCATGACATTCAACCTTAAGGTGGCAAACCATTTTTTTTATGCTGACCGTACATAAAGGCAGCCTGCTGGGGTCGCGGGATTTTCTAAACAGGATACCGTGGCCCCAGAACGTAAAGGGCATCCGAAGGAACACGGGTGGATTTTAGCCAGTAAAAGTCTGACAGTCCCTTCCGCCCCACCCAGGGCGGGAGGACTCATTTGATGATTTTACCATCCCAAAAAAAAAAAACGTACATAAAGGCAAAGTACCGGGGAGTCCCCGCACATCGTTGCCATGTCAATGTGTTCTATTGCGCGCGGCAAGCTGCGCCGAGTGCCTAGTGCGGGTTTTGTTTATTTCGCCTCATAGAACAGAAACGCGCGTATACTTACGTGAAGATTATTTTGTATGGGAATTTAAACAGTGCAACCTAAAAGGATAAAGAATAGAATACGATACAGAGTCATTTAGCGGCAAACGCGAGAACTAGGTTGCACTGTTTAAATTCCGAATTTCCCATACAAAACAAAGTTAAAATTTACGCCCGTTATCGCAAGGCGGATTAAACAAAACTCGCACTAAGCACTCTGTTGCCAGCTCACCCACTCGCTCGCTCGACCACCTACCGATTCGAGTAACAAGGCAGTGTTTGATCCAACCGCGCTTTTAATTTTTTTTTAATTTATTGTTAAAATCAGGGACTCTCAAGCGCATTTGATTTGTGTTGTCTCGTTCTAGTTGAAATATGTAGGGTAGATGCAATGATAGACTAGATTAGTGCATGCGAAGACACGATTTCAGCGCGCCCCCCCCCCCGATCCCCGCGCCCTAGGCTGCAGCCTAATTAGCCTAAGGGTTAATCAGGCCCTGCCCGCATTGTGGTTGTTTTGGCCCATGAACCGTTCGACATGCGGCAGACGTGTCCATCTCTTTCCCGCTTTAGTTTGGCTACCTTTTCTGAAAGAAAAATGCGCACCGTCTCCGAAGAAACCCTGTTTAAATTATGACCTGCATCATTACTTGTATAGTTAGGCTTCAAGCGTAATGGAGAACCATTAGTTGTTTGTAAAAATTATTGCATATATTTAAATTCGACAGGGTCACGTGAATGTTACGGTCGAAAGCGATGACGACTCGGGAGAAAAAATCATGAGGAACGCTACGCTCACGCTTCCCATACGGTAAATATTGACACCTTCTGACAAATTGTATAAAAATATAAAAGGAATAGATATATTGCACATTAGTAGCATAGTCTTCACGGCTGCTGACGGAAAGCAAGTTCAGCCGGTGGTCCCAGCTTTCATTTATAGATTTTTAACCGACTTCCCAAAAAGGAGGAGGTTCTCAATTCGGTTGTATGTTTTTTTTTTGTGTTTGTTACCTCATAACTCCGACAATTATGAACCGATTTGAAAAACTCTTGTTTTATCTGAAAGGATATACTTGCAGATTGGTCCCATTTAAATTTTATCAAAATCGGTTTCGAACTTTGGATTTTAAATCGAAATAGTTGGAATTCGTCTACTTGGATGATGGTTTTATGTCATCCAAGTAATCGACATTGCGTATTTCGCTGTCTGCGATTTTGCAGTTGTGTTGGTAGGTGTAGGGTACCACTAAAAAGTGAAAAATAAAATACTTTTTACAAAAAAATACAACCGACTTCCAAAAAAAAAACACTACCAAGTAAAAAATGAACGAAGAAACTAACAAAAACACCGACTTCCCAAATTAAAGTTAATTTTTACTTTTGTAGTTTCTTTTTTTTTGGAAGTCGGTTGTATTTGTTGGTAATCGTTACGGATTTTCAGAAAGCAGAAAATCTGACACCAGTTTTACCAAGGAGTACCCTGGGTTGTGGAGGTCGGGTAGGCAGCCGCTCTACGTAATATACTGATATTCAGCTGAATCTGATTTGACTGGAAGTCGACTCGAATATAGTCGTCAACACGGCTGGTGGGTTTAAACTTCTGATCGGGAAAAGTGTTATTCAGTTTTGTCATTGTGAAATTCACAGTAGCAGCCTGTAGTAACATTATTTTGGGTGCGTTTATCTCGTAGCCGTTCATAGGGAACAAAGTCGAATTATTTTTTCTTGTTTCTGTTAGAGGATTTCAATAATTTGAATCCCAACGAAAACAAAAATGTGAAAGAAATTATTTACAACGGCTTAGCTTAAATGAAGTGACGTACTTACCTTATACTAACTTCTTTCGAAGATTCTTGAATCATGACTCCTGGCATGCACATCCTTCTTTTTAGGGTTCCGTAGCCAAATGGCAAAATCGGAACCCTTATAGATTCGTCATGTCTGTCTGTCTGTCCGTCCGTATGTCACAGCCACTTTTCCCGAAACTATATAAAGAACTATGCCGTTGAAACTTGGTAAGTAGATGTATTCTATGAACCGCATTAAGATTCTCACACAAAAAAAAAAAAACTACATTTTGGGGGTCCCAAAAATTTTTCATCAAACCCATACGTGTGGGGGGGGGGGGGTATCTTTGGATAGATCTTTAAAAATTATATTGATATTTCTAATATATTTTTTTTCTAAACTGAACATTTTGAGAGAGAGACACTTCCAAAGTGGTAAAATGTGCCCCCCCCGTAACTTCTAAAATAAGAGAAAGATAAATCAAAAAAAAAAAAATGATGTATATTACCTTGTAAGCAAAAATTGGTTTGAACATGATCTAGTAAGTAGTTTTTTTTTAATACGTCATAAATCGTAAATCGCAACTTTTGCTTTTAGTATATACCTACAGGTTTGTACGGAACCCTCGGTGCGCGAGTCCGACTCGCACTTGGCCGGTTTTTTCGAAATTATGTAGTTATCTGCAGCTCAATAGCGCGGCCTGCATTTTATACTGACCAGTTCGTATATTTGAGTTCAAGGAAGTTGTAGTCAAGTGTGTTTCAATTTAATCAAACAGATTTCAAGGTACAAGGGGGTCGAAAGCAGCCTGAATTGAGGCCAATGTGTCGCCTTTTTGCTTCGCGACTTGGTAGATACACTGCAATGTATCCAGATTATACGTTGTACGAATATTTCATTAATATTCGGCTTTGTCTCTGTCATCTCTGTCTTACATAGACTTTGGTTGACGCCAGATAAATGTCCAATTACGTTCATTGCCCTTTCCTTATTATATATTCGTGGGTAAAGTTATAGTGTAATTCGTGGCGACAGTAAATTATGAATCATTTTTCATTACAAGAAAATGTAAAGGACCACGATAAATGTCGATTCAGGACAGCTTTATAGCAATAAATTTAGGTGGGTCAGTGACCAATATTGCAAGTTTATCTGGCGGCGACCATAGAGTCAAGAGCAATAGTAAAAGATAAATGTAATTGGCAGTGGACGCGTGATCCCGGTCCCGGTGCGGTCGCGGCGCCTGCTGTGGGACCAGTTCCACAGCCTGCGCTACCCGGGCGGCTACTTCCCGCGCGACGACCTGCGCGCCAAGCACGACCCGCTGGACTGGCACGCCGACCACGTTCACACCAACTTCCGCGACATGTACCGCCGCCTTCGGGAGCATGGCTTCTACCTCGAGGTTATGGGTGAGTGGCTTCATAAAGCCGGCCATACACGGGCAGCTTGAACCGACTGCTTCAAGCTGCGACTGCTAAGTGAACTACTACAGTCTTCTATTTGCATACATACATGGACCGCTCGAGCAGTTGTGACTGCTCCGAGCATTGCTTTCTCCATTGCACGCTGAGCAACCTTGAATTTGTGGACCAGTTTCGGCTCCGTAAGTCATTACGGGTGGGACGCACTTGTTATAGACACTGGTTTTACAGGATTGTGGGATCAACAATTCAAAGATATCATGCACCTTCCCGATTACCGCCCAGCACAAACTTTTCTTCTGGCCACCTCCTGCCGCCCCAGTTGTATTATTTGGCCATGATATATTTATGATATTGGGCAACCTTGAGGGTGGTGACATTTTCAATTGCAGTACAATATGTTGTAGATAACGATACAAGGCGGCTGTATTTTAGTTACAGTTAGAGTGTCAATAATTCTGAGAAGGTCAATCAAGTTGTTGCATTTTAGCATAGCAATGTCGGCCATTGCTATGCTAAAATGCAACAACATAGTACGAACACGCATACAAACATACAAAACAAAACGGTGATTGATATTTATTTTGCAAATTGTTTATAAATAATACTTATACATGTGAATTTTCGTCGATTTAAACTAGATGAGGCCGGTTCTTATCATCTGTGGGATAGTACTGAAACCCAATTATTAAATATCCAGGATGCCCGCTTACCTGCATCGACACATCGCTGTACGGCGCGCTGCTGCTGGTGGACCCCGAAGACGAGTACTTTCCCGAAGAGATGGCGGCGCTGAAGAAAGCCGTCGACTCGGGGATGTCCCTCGTTGTGTTCGCCGACTGGTACAACGCGTCCTTGCTGCGACATGTCAAGTTCTATGACGAAAATACTAGACAATGGTGAGTTATTTTTGTGATTTGCGATTCATTCCAGGGTGTTACCACATGGAGACGCCCTAGGCATTGCGAGTCGCGGGGCGATTCTCGGCCACCATAGGCGTGGGCCTTCAGAAGGTGAGCAATGGGTAGCTGTCCAATAAGGACAGCGAATTACCGCGCAAAGAGTATTATTATAGTAGGAACACGGATGGGTATTAGTCAGTAAGGGTCTGACACTCCATTCCCGCTTCGCCCAGAGCGGTAGAAGTCATATGTTTCCCGTACACTAAAAAAAACTATAAGGGTTCTTTGTTTTACTACGAAACCCTAAAAAGGGTTTCAACACTCCAATCATAAATCGTTGATAATTTATAGTAAATTGTTTCTTTCCAAGTTTGAGAGTAAATATAATAGTTGAAAACATCGGTCATCAAGCATTGTGCTCTTTTTTTATTGCGGTTTCTATCGTATCTTCAAATGGAGTTGTCACCCATAGTCAAAATCCGTGGATTTAAACTTGACGTACGAGGCAAACTTTTATCTACAAAATGCTGTTTGTATTTCAGGTGGATACCTGAAACGGGCGGCGCCAACGTGCCTGCTCTAAACGATCTGCTCAGCATGTACCAGGTAATGGCAGTAGTCTCACATAACACGTGAGCCAATGCCGAGTCTGTCTTACGCCAACTTTTCGCTGCGTTTTGGCAAAGCGAAGCGATGAACAAATATTTTTTTCAATTTTCAATCACATTTAAAGTACTAATTATCTGTATAGTTAGCATAGCTGTGGTATGCCCCCTTTTTCGGCGCTCATGTAGGTACTGCTGAAAACAGCGTGACTGCCAGACCAAATTCAAAGTCGATTTTCTCGAAAACTACGAAGGTTTTTTATTGAGTGCTAATAAGTATCAATTGAGTACTAATTATTTACCAAATATGGAAGCGATTGGCGCCTGTGGTCCTGCGGTAGTTACGGACATCTTTCCGTCTTAGCAGCATTTTCAGCGCCGTACGCAGTAGTTGGGAGCACGCTATGACGGCTTTTCTAATTCTTACGACGCTGTACGCGGCTGATAGAAGCAGAACTGTATAAGTGTGACCAAAATCGTTCAGGGAAACGCGAGTGGAGCTGAATAAATGTGTTTACTCCCTTAAGAGGAAACGCGGGCGGAGAGACTTTGTATGTAAATAGTCATAATTCGAGGTTTGGCTCTCGCCTGTTTCCTTCTTCAATATTGGACAGATTTAAGAAATATTTCATGAACTGAATAAGAAGAATATATTTTGTGCCGCTATGTTTTCTTTTTTGATGATATATTAAGCGTAAAAGCACTAGGGCCCTCAAAACATGCTCAAAATTGTCCAATAAACTGCTGTCAAAAGAGCCTTACTGAACAAGTTTGGCAACTATTATTGAATAGAGAAAAACATAGGGGCACAGTTTATATCCTTCTTATTCAGCTTGTGTAATATCTATTGAATCGATTTAATATTGGAGGAGGAAACAGGCGAGAGCCAAACCTCGAATTATAACTTTTTACATACAAAGTCTACAAGCCCACATTTCCTCTTAAGGAGTGTAGGAGAGCACTAAAAGAAGATTCCCCGAAATTCACTACGGGAACGGGAAAAGACGCGATATGCGCGGACGAAGTCGTGGCCAAAAGCTAATAGCCTTTATAGAACCCTAGATGAACAATAGTGTAATGTCTTCAATACGTTTCGCCAGGTTGCATTGGGTGACCGCGTATTCGAGGGCGCGTTCCGGCTGGGCGGTCATCCGATGTACTACGCCAGCGGTACTCACATACACAGCTTTCCAGAGCACGGCATTCTGATCACTGCTCCCCTCAGTGACCAGGGACATCAAGTGAGTAATGCATTTTGTATTGAAGCTTCTGATATATTTCAGGATCGAGCCAATGAAACAACCGTTACGCCGTAATAGTATGTTACTGCAGCGGCCAGCAAAAGAGGAATTGATGGACGAACGTGTAAATGTGGGCCTAGGCTAAGCCGAGGCAAATTGAATTGGCCGCTAAACCACGACAGATATGGATTTTCATACAACTTTTGCCGGCCGCTGTTCGCATGTATTTGAGCAGTACAGCAATTTCGATTTATCTCGAAGAAGTTTGTCAAAATAATGCTCAAATTTCCAAGCATGTTTGAGAAAAGATGTTTTTTGGAAAAACATTAGTTAATCTAGAACGTCGAGAACCGAAGTACCCACTTAATGTAGATATTTTACTAAACAATATTTATCCGACATTCTATATACAGTAAAGCTGCGATTTACAAGTTTACTTCAAATGACACTCAGGCATCAAAAAGTCGGCCTACATCCGATCTTTGGGTACCTACCTATCAAAAAGCTCATAATAAAAAATACATACACACGAATACAGGAGCTCCTCATATTATAAAGTCGGTTACTAACATTAACTCCTCCTTTATTTCAACACAAAATAACGCGGAAAACACGTTAAGCCGCAGATCCCGGCTGTCATGTGTAGATCATTGTTAGAAGCCAGAAAATCTGATACCAGTCTTTCCAAGAATTACTTTGTTACCGAGGTTACAGGGTTGTGGCAGCCGCTTCGCGTAAAATACTGGTATTGAGCTGAACTCGGTTTGACTGAAAGTTAACCGCTTTATAGTTGGGAAAAGTCTAGGCAGATGATGACTGCGGAATAAAGATTTATTTAGTGTTGTAACTCTAACTTCGGTTTCCTCAGATAATGTCTGGCGAGAAGCCGGGAGGAGGAGGGGGCGCGTCGGGGGGCGGGCAGACCGTCGACGTGCCGATATTAGGACTGCTGCAGACTGACGGCGAAACGAAAGACTATTCCAACGATACCAGTGAGAAACTACCGAAGGTAAGCTCGATTCATGGCATGCAGTAAGCAGTAAGCTCACAGATAAAATGACTACAGCTAGGCGCTTACCTCTTCTTGAAACATGAAACAGGTTTACATATTTTGTGGTGTTATTAACCTATATAATATACCCAGAACTATTTTAAGTTTCTGATTTTGGATATTTTCAGATATGTTTATGTTTATAAACCCCTATATTAGTATTGACTAGTTTTAGGTGGTTTAGAAGTTCACTTCAAGCTCATTTTTTCATTTGCATGGTGAGAAGTTTACAGAATAGCAAAACTGATGCTTAGTATTGACTGGCAGTATGTGCTTTTTCGAGAAAGGGGAAACAGGCAAACAATGTATTTTAAGAACAGCTAAAGACATGTCGCAAACAAACGTAAAGAGAGTTATGAAACTAGACCCATACTTATATTATAAATGCGAAAGTAACTGTTTGTTTTTTTGACCAACTTCAAAAAAGGAGGAGGTTAAAATACGAAGAAACTACCAAAAACACTGACTTCCGAAATTAAAGTTATTTCATACCTTGAAGTGGTTTTTTTTATTTATTTGGAAGTCGGTTTTATTTTTTGTATAAAGCTTTTTAGTACAGTACAGGAATGAATTAAACAAATAGGTAGAATTAGGACGTAGGATATTCTCATCCCGGGAGTATTTTCCTTTGTAATAATTCCCGTTCCACGCGTCAATGCTGAGGCCGCAGTACATTATGAATTTTTCGCTAGGCCGGTCGCCTGGTGGTATACGGTGACTCTTCGTGCCTGGAGGGTGGCGCGGCGCGCAACTGCCACTGGTTGCTCCTGGCCGCGCTGCAGTACGCCCTCGTGGGACACCTGCCGTCCTCGCTTAAGGATGCCGCCACGCCGCACCAGCATCGACTGCGCGACGTACACATTATACCTTCAGGTTCGTTTATGGTGACATTTACACGCACTGAACAGTTTTCTTGGCCTTCGAATTTGGTAGTTTTTGTTAGGTATAAAAACTACCAAATTCGATGTGATGGGATGCCGTAATATCCATGTACGGGGGTGTCACTGTGATTTCACCTAACTTTCGTGCATTCTGCATTCACTCGTTGTTGCCAACCTTGATACAAAAAGTTCTGTAATGAAAATGTAAGCAAAAGGGGTCTTCTTTCTTAATACATTCATTAAAAAATGCAGAAAGAACAACACCAGTATGGGTCTATCTTCAAGGTTAAGCAACGCTTACCAATGTTTGTAGATGGGTGGTGTCCATCTTAACATACCGAGATTCTTCCGTGCCTCGGAAAGCACGTTAGGCTGTTGGTCTCGGCTGTCATTCGTAAATCGGACGGATTGTCAATAGCCAATAAATCTGACTCCAGTCTTACCAACAACTACCTTGTAACCAAGTTAATGAGTTCTGGAGGTCTGGTAGTCAGCTGCTCCACGTAAAATACTGGCAGGTGAGATGTGAGAAAAGAACAAATTTTAATGGGTTTGTTTTTAGAGCGCTTTGTAGGCAGCCTAGCATTCTCAAGGTTATCACTACATACCGATCTGCTAAAATTTCTTAGTTGTGTTATAAAACCAAACATGACATCGCGCGTATTCAACGCAGCAGTCGGTTAAAGAAAACTTCACTTGTAACCTTAAAAACCTTAATAGGCATAGTTATATAATACCTACCTTAAACGCGTTGTAACGGGTCAAATAAATCACTCCAGCAAAGTAATGCGTAGAACCTAGTTTAAAACTAAACTCAATCTCTAGAATGTTTCGTAGACGTAAATGTGCAGAGCGGCGTTCGATCAGACAGGTTATTTCCTGTGAAATCCTGTTAACGACGAAATTTTCTATCTAAATCATTTTTCAACAGGAAACCTTTCAATCGAGTTTTATTGCCTTATACAATTTATAAGTAGCTGTTTCGTTTCCGGCTTATAAACTGCAATTAATTTGAAAGCTGATAAACTGCAATTTGGAATCTGATAAACTGCAATATAAAGGTAAAAAACGGATTTTACAGCACGTCTGAAAGGAAACGTGGGACCTATTGGCTGTTTAAATTCCCAGTACTCAAATAGAGGAAATAGATCATTTGATGAAAACTTACGTACCGGTAGAGGAGTACCAGATTTTACTTGTTATGTTAAACTCCATGTTATCAGAGAGTGCCATTTGCAATCAACCGCACCGAATATAGAACTCCGGGCTGTTATTGAGAAATGGTATTCTTCTTCGTGTCGATGGCACGAAAGTTGTTTAAATTTAGGTGGCCTAAAACATTGCTACTTCCACGGCATCATTGGTGGCAACATAGAGGTCACTTCGGCTGCATTAGTGAGGGCACAGAGGTGGGGCATGGTTTGCAACTAGGCCCCTCGGTCAGTGCCACTGTCTGTTTCCATACCTATGAGAAATGGTAATAATTGAGGTGGGGCATGGTTTGCAACTAGGCCCCTCGGTCAGTGCCACTGTCTGTTTCCATACCTATGAGAAATGGTATAATTATGGAAGAGAGAGTTTGATCGACTTCAGATGGCATAAATGTACTATGGGCTACTCATTATAGCAAAGACAGTGAAGAGACCGCACAAATGATAGCCGTTGGTTCCGGCTATCATTTGTAGATCTTTGGTAGTCGTTATGGATAGTCAAAATCCAGTAAATCTGACTCCAGTCTTGCCATGAAGTACCGTGTTACCCAGTTAATGAATTGTGGAGGTTTGGTAGGCAGCCGCTCCACGTAAAATACTGGTGTTAAGCTGAATCCGGTTTGACTGGTTGCCGACAAAATATGGATGGGAAAGGGTTGGCTAGGCAGATGATGGTAGTGTGTTGTGTATCAAGTTTTAAGTTGTTGTCTGAAGCTTGCATGCTTTTAGATACTTAACCAACCACGCAATTAAATTATCTACTACTAATCTAATTTATTACTATCGTCAGAGCTGCCACAGCGCGCAGAAGGAGGTCGGCTGCACGTGTACTCGCGGGTCCTATCTCCGGACGGCAGTGGGCCCCGGCCCGTCCCGGAATGCGCCGTGCCCACGCCGGTGGAGCCCCACCCGATACATGCGCCGCCGTCGGCTAGGACCCTCGCACCCAGGCACCAGCCTACTGACCCCAAAAGTATCGGTAAATATTTCTTTGAAATTATCTTCTTAATCGAGAATAAAAAGATAAAGATGCGACCAGATTGCAGTCGATAGACTTCTTGGTAGTACGACATGTTATGAAGTGACTCTTGCCTAAGCAGTAACAGCCACATGTGTCAACAGAAGTTTAAGCTGAGTTCACCATCCAAAATCCGAAATTCAAGGATTCATTCTAAGGATCAAATTCTGAAAAGTAAAAACATATGGCCAACTAAAGGAAAACTTACATTTTTAACAAATTAGCTTTAAAATTTCTGACTAGCATCCTATCTAGGTCGTAACTGATATTTTACAAAAATCCAATGATGCAGTGGTCGATTCTCGACCCCGATGTTAATAAAAACTAAAGCTGCATCTTCAATTTTTCTTTAAACTCGTACGGGAGTATGTTGCGGCGCCATGACGTCCGGCCGACTGCTATCTGGTTCCATCCAACCTTGAGTACTCTGATTTTTTTTTTGCTTCCTTATATAACCATATAATTATAATATTTATCTCCCCGTAACACTGTTGAACCCATAACCTAGAGTACCTCACCAAACGAACTCATGCCTGCATAGTGGTAGATATTCTATCTCTGTATACTATTTGTACATAAGAACCTAATTCATGTATATTTCCTCTATATTTTGTCTTAGATTTTTGTTTTTTAACCGACTTCCAAATAAAATAAAACACTACAAAGTAAAAAATATCATTCATTTCGGAAGTCGGTGTCAAAATACGGAAACTAATAAAAACACCGACTTTCGAAATTAGTTATTTTTTACTATGTAGTGATTTTTTTTATTTGGAAGGCGGTTGTATTTTTTTAATATTTTTTTTATTGTTCAAGCTATTTTTTCTCAGAAACTATGATATACCTTATAGACTTGATCATTATCCTGTCATATTTTTGTAAATATTTGTAGTATGTATATAGACGATTTCTTTTTTCTTAATGAGCTTGTATTAAGGGTTTAATTTATTAACGTTGTCAGTCATAATAAGCAGGCAGAAAAAATAAAATATTAACTTTCTTCTTATCTCACTTTCTTCAGAGTGTTATGCTTTTTAGTGAGCCTAATTTTTATTCTGTTTACTATAAAATAATTATGTGTGATCAAATAAAACTCATTCATATTATGTTGTCGCTAATTGAACGTTAGGTTTTCTTAGGTATTTATTGAGATGAAACGGATATTCAAAGCCTACCCAGTATCTGACAGGAAACTGAATAGCAAGCCAATATCCGGCGGATACCGGATTTTGAATATAACGAAAACGAAAATTGAATTTAATAGAAATATGAAGAATTTTTACCTGAAACTTAATAAATCACAAATAAGTCAACAGTCAGACAATAATATGATGTTATGAAGGACGATGCTCGATCCACAGATTTCAATTAGTTTTTAAGTTCCGCTGGATATAGCCATTGAATATCCGGTATCACGCTTAGCAACTATCAGTTTCGTCACTAGAATTTTTCGAATAAAGTTCAATACAATGAATAAATCATAAAATGTACCGAAAATATTTTAAGAATAACAATTTCACTGTTCTGATCCAACTTCCAAAAAACGAAATTGTTCAGAAAGCAATAAGGTATTTGACTACTATAAAAAATAGGCATGAATGAAATTTAATTTGGTAGATGTTTTAAAACAGTACGATTGGTGAAAACATAAAAAAAATTGATGGAACAACAGAGACGTTATAATATGCTTTTGAAGTAATTCTTCTATCCTTGTCACACAAAATGTCGTTCGTGCTGAATGGCTTCAATTTAATATGGCACTTGTGCGTGAAGTCACTCGCCATTAATGCGGTCTCTGTTTATCACAGATTTTAAAACGCTGCCAACACCGTGCTTACGGTTTTTAAGCAATATTTTTTGGCTGCGTCTTGTCTGCTCTCTAGGTTTTGCGAAATGGTTTAAATAATTATCCAGTCAAATACCCTATTACTGACTGATCATACTGTCCCTGAAGGGACAGGTAGTCATAAGTTGAACCAATTTTATTCACTTAACATTTCTGTGTTTGTCAATTAAACAGCCACGTGTGGAATAAGGTAACAAGTCCAACATTATGATATGTGTTTAGAGCTGTGTCTAATAGACTCTTCACTCTTTCCTAGCTTCACGTGAACATGTCTACAGTACCCATTAGGCCATTAATATGACAAATAATTTTATTATAATGTATCGAGCTTTGATAAGAGACGACGTCTACAAAGCCAAACTTTTACTAAACTCGATTTTCATATTCACGGCCGGTTACTGTACTTCCATATACGATTTACAATTGGCAAGCGATTTGATTAGCAATATCAGGAAGAACATGTTGGAGAAAAATCTGTCTCGTGCGTTCTCTCAGACAAAATTTCCAAATTCTGTGTTATCCTTATCACAAACCATAAATCGGTATCTGGAGGTTTCGAGGTCAAAGATTACGAGTTTTCGGCCGCACAAGTGAGATTTTGTTTTACTTTATTCATCTTTTTTGCCTGCATTTTTAGAAACACTTTTCTTTCAGCTTCTACGTTTCCTTTTATTGGCTCAATATTATACAAAAAATATTTTGTCATATTTCACTGAGTTGCTATTCTTTTCAACATAATGGTAGGTGGTTGCTGATGGATGGTTTTATTCAGGAAGAATAAAAAAAATATTAAAATAGGACTGTCGAATACGGATACTATATTACAAGGACAACTCAAACAAAACAAGTATTCTAACGCTCTTAAAAGACGGCGATCTTACATTGAATGAATATGACTAACATTTTAAGGCCGGATAAAAAAAAGGTATTTCTAGGTCATTCATTCTAAATAACGCACGTGTCATTTTCAATATCCGAATAACATAATAGGCCATTTTTTAATTTAAAAGGATGATGTCAGCCCAGTACAGATTCAATAAATATAGTCCTAGTGGTCTTGTAATTTGATGGGACGTATGAAAGACGGCTCACAAACACAACTAAAGGGGTACCGTTAATCTCAGCATTTGTAAAGAGGGGCGGCTCCCTACGAGGGGTGAGACTGACCTTGGAGGGCCCCAAGGTCAGGTACGAGGGGTGCGTAGTACTCGCGGCCGGTTCGCAAACATGAATAGATGAATGAAAGAGTACAATCTAAAATGGGTCATCAATTTCAAATATTTCTGTTATCCTTTCAAAGTTATGAATCACTGAACCCTTCATTGTTTAGTTTTAATTATTTTTCTGTTTGTTTTGATCATCTGGACGCAAATTCATCTGCGATCTCTATGCAATGTTATATGTGGCGTCAGCATCACTTCACAAGTGTCTGTACCTACCGCGTGTATCTGACTTCGACGCACAAACGGTTTCCATGAGTCCTGGGCATGATTCTGGACACCCCAGTGTTGGAATTTTTCGTCGGTTTTCCTCAGTTGAGCTGATATCTATTTGTGGTTTTATTCAGATTGCTCTTTTTAGTGAAAGTAGTTAATTAATTATTTTTTTATTAAAAATCTCATTGGGTTAGGTCAGAATAACGATTATGAGCAGTCTAAAGTAAAAAAACCCTTGAAAAAAATGAGAACAAAACCGACGAAAAATTCTAAGTCTAGTGTGTCCAGAATCATGCCCTGGACCCATGGAAATCGTTTGTGCGTCGATGTCAGATACACGCGGTATATACTGGAAATAGTTGTAGAATTGAGATTTTCTTTCGAAAAGCATTGTTTTGCATGGCTGTATCAAAAGCGTATAATGAGGAATTTGCAAGAAAAAAAAAACTGTTAGGTGTCAATATGCTTGAGCTCTAAGGCATTTTTTTTTTTTTTTGGGACAAGCCCGCCACACATTCCCAACCACTGCAACTCCTGAAAGCAGAATCAACAGTGGCGACCACCAGAAAAACGCCAAGCTAATGAAGCCTGACGAGTCCCGGAGAAACGATTCGACTGTCTTGGATCCCGCATCGAAATTAATCAGAAAGTACAGCGGAGGAGTAGGAAAAAATAAATATAATTTCCACTTCCCTCCTTATCAAGCAGGAGACTGATTTGAGTTAGGCCAATAGGCACCAAGGGACATATACAACTGGGTTAAGCCCAGTTGCCAAGCACCACGGATTATAAATTAACACTGAAATTATGGGTCCTAAATTGTGAGCTACTTTTGATTCCAATAATAGGTATGGCAAAATCGCCTGAACGCACGGAAATTTGTTCTGGTTTCTACAAGGTCCGTATAGTAAACTACCCCAGATGTAACCTGAATACTATTTATCATAATATTACGTTCAGTCTGCCAAAGAATACACTCCCATAAGACGTGATGTGCAGATTGTTCGTATTCAAGTTCAGCTGTAGAACATTATTGACATAAAGGTGAAGCCACAAGCCTAAAGGAAAATAATTTACTCTTAAAGTTGCCATGACCTGTGAGAAATTGGGCAACACATGAACACAGTGATCTACCTCCAGCCATGTCCTATCCAGACGCTCACGAACGGATGAAAAAAACTGGTGGAGGTGTCGATAAAAGTTCCTCCCAGACGTCAGTCTGGGGTTTTAGTAATCTAGAGATTTTAGCACGGTCGCGCTGCGGTAAAAACTCTGGGTCCGTGATCTTTCTAGCATAGTAGTACATTGCAGCACGCCGCTGCACCTCCAGATATACTGGGAGAACACCCGCCAGCACTGGTAAGGCTTCAGTACTAACCGTCCTATACGCCTTGCATAAGAATATCAAAGCCAAACGCTGGTTTTGAAGTAATTTACGTCGAACCGCCCCTATGGTGGCCATATCGGCCCAGACAGGTGCCCCGTAGCACATACAACCCAAGTAAGTAGCCCCATAAATAGTTTTTAAGGTTTGAAATGAAAGGCCCCAAGTAGCCTTAGATATTCTCGTCAAGGCGTAGAAGTTCTTTTTTGCTTTTTCTCCTACTGTTTTTATATGCTCAATAAATGAAAAGTTCATTCTAGTAGCATACCGAGGTAGCACACGGATTCTTTCCGTTTATCGGTTACGTTATTAAATTTAATGCTGGGCCAGGATTTAAGGTTTCCTTTTAAAAGAAGTTGATAGGTTGTATGCGGTGCAAAGGTCAGACGGTTTCGATCGCCCCACTGAGATATTAAACGTACGCATGTGTCAGCCAAGTTCTCGAGTCCAGCCCGAGTACTTGCCTGAATGAGCAGCAAGCCATCGTCCGCGTAACCGGTTAATGAACAGCCGTACGGGAGCGGAAGCGCGAGGAAATCATCGTAGCCAAAATTCCATATAATATATGGACCGATAACTGAGCCCTGAGGACATCCCATGGTTAGAGACTTAGTAATGGAATGATGTCCAAGTTTGAGTTTCGCGGAGCCATTTAGAAAGTACGATAAAATCAGATTATAGATGTTTTTGTAGCAACCACGGGTTTTCATTTTAAGTAGTAACATCGGCCGCAATTTTTTTTTTTTTTTTTAGGGATGGGAAATCATCCAATGACTCCTCCCGCTCTGGGTGTAGCGGGAGGGAGTGTCAGATTTCTACTGACTAAAACCCATCCATGTTCCTTCATTGCCCTTTGTGTTCCGGAGCCACGGTGTCTCTTGCGAATAATCCCGCGACTCCGGCAGGCGTCGGCCCTTTCGGGCCCCTCTGAACATCGGCCACCATGCGTTATCAAAAGCGCCAGAAATATCGAGAAGGATTCCAACCACGTATTTATGTTCCGAGTTGACAATTTTACGGACACATAGTGCTGCATCTACAGTGGATTTCCCAATAGTAAAACCGTATTGATTTTTATGAAATTTAGGTCCGTTCGGTAACAAGCGCGGAACAATCAGTCGCTCTAAAAGTTTTCCCAAAGATGGGAGTAGTGTTATGGGCCGGTATGACTTAGGGTCATCCGGGGGCTTGTCGCCACTCTTCGGAATAATGCGTATAAAGCCTTGTCGCCATATTCGAGGAAAAATACCTTCCGCAATGCATCGGCTATATACTGATAATATCGCGTCGCTCGCTGTTTTACACGCTTCTATAGTCATTCTATTAGATATTTTATTTTCACCGGATGATTTGTTGAGAGGTAGTCTCTTGACAACGTTAATGAATTCGTCAGTGAATGGAAGGTCTGACTCTGGTGATTCAGGTGGTACCGCGGCCCACGCTCTGATCTGCTGATGGTATTCATTATCATTTACTGATGAATCGTCTGGTATAAGAGATTCAAGCAGAACATCAGTTGTTTGTTCGATGCCGGTGGTATGTTTATTATTTACTTTAATGTTCTGAACGTATGCAAGGTCGACCGATCTATTGGCCTTAAACTCGTGATACAGAGGAGACCACGGACCCTCCTTATCAAGTTTATCAACAATTTGACGGAGTAAATTACCCTTAGATTTTTCAACCGATGCTCTGTAGCGAGACTTGGCAACCCTAAAAGTACTTAAAGCAAGATTAAGGAGGTCTCCGGTAACATTACGTTTTTTAAGCTTATTAAGCTGTCTACGCGCTCTGCGATAGCTTTTACGTTGTTCAACAAGGTAGTCACTCCACCAATCACATCTACGAATATTGGTCATAGATGCACGCACGACCGATAGCAATGTCAGCACAGTAAGTGAAGGTGTCTGACATTATCTCAGCACTTTCCTCAGCTGACAGTCCATCGCGAGTGAAGTCTTTGGCATGACAAGCAAAAAGTGAGCTAAAGAATTCCCAATTCGCGCTCTTACTTTTATATCTAAAATTTCCAATTGAGTGTGAGGAACTATGAGTAAACAAAGGAACAAATTCGTACACGATCAGGCGATGATCACTACAAGACGCGTCAGGAAGAACACGCCACCTATCCAGGCGTACGTCTGAACTAGAAAGTGTGACGTCAATACAAGATTCGCCCATTTGGCTACAAAAAGTAGGTGGTGCGTCTGGGGTGTTATGAATTGATAAGTTCATCTCAGCAATAAAATCTTCAACAGCACAACGTCGTTCGGAATCAGTGGCCCGAACTTTGCCATACCACAGGGAAGAAGATGCATTTACGTCAGCACCAACTATAACTTTCCAGCCTGCGAGCGACCGCAAGACGTGACGGAGATTATGTATATGAGGAGTAACAGGGTCTGAATACTGAAAGTAGCAGCTCACAACGTAAACCTTAAAGGTAGGCGATGACACTTCCGCCACGGCGCAATGGGGTGTCATGAGATTACAAATAGATGTAACAGTAAAGCTCGAAGAACGCGCAACATAAATTCCGGCTCGCAAATTGTTGCCCAGCTGTACAATCCTGTGACGTAAGCGCGCGTTTTGGTATTGTTCCTGAACGAGTACTATATCTAGATTACTATAATCCACAACCAATTTATCCAGCTCAGATGTCGCCACCCTATCGTTATGTAGGTTAAATTGTCCTATGGTTAAACTATCCATTATTAATAGTTGGTGTTTAGGATCAATTGTTCGAGTTTCAGTTTGTAGGTAGTACACTCTTGAGATCCGCAGCGATAATCACAGGGTTTTTGTAAAGCGTTTACACGCCACGCAAGTCGGTTTAAAATTTAAGTCCTCCTTGTGCGGGCAATCATTTGTTGTGTCTCTGAACAATTAGCACAGGTAGGTTCTTTATTAACGCAGTGTTTCTTAACGTGACCGAACTGTTGACAATGTAAACACCGGACAACTTCGACATCATCAATAAAACGGCTGGTGGCCCAATCAATAAATCATTTATCCTTGGTAGACACTAAGTGCTTACGTACGGCAGGCTCTATTTCTATCCCGATCCATTTACGACCGTTATCTAACGTAACGGATAATTTTGGTAGACTTTATAAAGTCATCCTCATTTATTTGCAGCTCATCTTTAATATTTTGGCGGTAAAGCGCATTTAGTAAAGCGCCATCATCCATTGAAGATGGAACATCTTTAACTAACACTCGTGGGCGTCTACCTTTTGGCTTTTCTAGACGTAAACCAGCGGCCTTGATTGCGTCTACGGATTCCAATTTTTTGAGCTGATTTTCATTAGCGACGCTTAGTACAACACCGGATTTCGCGTTTTTTTTCACACCTACAATTTGGAAGCCGTCGTTACTAGGCTTAATTGCCTTCATAAGCGCTTGTTTTGTCGCGGACGAGGTGCTATAATCAGCTGATCGAGCCGCGGTCGGATAAGCCACCACACACGGCAACGGTGGGCGAGATTCCATAATTGTGGGGGCTAATTTTGGCAAACGTAGTTTCAACGAGTCCGCATAGGAAATTTTACAATTCTTATTATTGACAGGATTAGGATTGACACCATTATTCGACTTGATTTTTTCCAATTCGCGTTCCGTTTGGGCTAACTTCGTCTCGTTGCACGATGATTTTAATGCTAGCATGGACACAATGCCCGTAATTCGCTGTGTCATGTCCATGATGGCAGATTTATTTGAAACGTTTATGCGCGACCGCTGATCATTGACCAAGTCGTTAATTTTTGACAGGTATGCCGACGCCTCGGAAACTAATTCGCAGTAATCAGTATTGCTCGCATTACTTATGTTTAAAAACGGCGAGGATTTTTCCACGGTTTCGTATGTTTGATGAAGTCGTTTTGACCTGTCATCGGGCGAACTGTATGTTGGAGACAGTTCACTGAATAAGCGTTTCGAACTAGCGGAGGTCGCCACGGGCGACCTTTTTTTTTGTATTTCTACGAAATATTTCTCCGCCTCGATCTGGCGGATCATCATTTGTTGACATAATCGTGGACGGACAAAACACTAAATAAATGTATTAAGACGCGGATGAATAAAATCAAAAGAACTAAACAAATGAATAACGATCGATTAAGTTATTTCGCGTTACCCACACACAAAGAAAATAAATGAACTTACCGATAGCTGGAGAAATTGACTAATTACTAATAAATTAATTAATAAACACCTTTAAAAACTTACAAAACACGCACTATACACAAGCCTTAAAACGAACACGCAACGCGATTTCCGAATTTTCAAAACGGAGTGATATAACAAACAGCGCACGAGTGTGGAGGGAAGTGCTGGATGCTCTAAGGCATGTAGAATCTACATTATAGATGAAGAACGGAGTTGAATAGAGTTGGCTTTGCAGGTGCTCCGGAGATAGAGGGTACGGAGCCTGCGCCGCGGACGTGGCGTGGCGCGGGGGCGGCGCCGTCGCGCGCGCACGGCGGGGCGCCGCCAGGCCCGGGGCTGGCTAGCCGCGCCATGACGCTGCTGGCCATCGTGGCGCTCGTGTACTGCCTAACAGCCGCCTGGAGGCGCTGCGGCCGCAAGCTGCGCCGCCGGAGACTCATGTCGCTCGCCACCTAGCACCGGCTCAAGACCGACGCGAGGCACCGGCGGTACCAAGTGATAAGAACCTGAACGTGGGGCCAAATACAGTGTGATCGAAAGTTTACAATGGTAGTAACGTGCACTCACAATATACTATGAAGAAGCTTGATTGCGCAGCAGATTTACACACCACGACAGTTTCCCATGGTATAGTTATTACAGATTTACAGACTTACCAAGACTGAAAGCCTTGACTTGAATTAACGGAAATTTTCAGTTGGTAGTGAGTTTGCGTATCAATCAAGTTCCCTGACTTTACAAAGCAAATAGTTTTGAAAGAGTTTTTATAATTGGGGGGTGGGTCAAAGAGGTGGCTAACACATAATCACAATATCTTTATAATTATCTTGTAGATTTTTTCAATCATTTTGAAGTAACGTAATTTGTAGTAAATGAATTTACATTACAAGTTTAGAAAGTGTTCTTAATAATTTATTGTCAACGATATATCTTATTAAGTAATTATTTTAATTATATCAATTTCAAATTAATAGAACATTTATACACTAGTTCATTGTGCTTTAGAATTTAATAAATGAACTTAATATTTTTGGATCAAGTGTTATCGCGCAGTAACTCATTTAATGTTGCTTATTATATGTATGTCGCTATTTTATTATTTTCCGATATAACAAAGATCTCGTTAATGTATCATAATGTGTGCTCGGACACTGCTATGCTCTCGTGCCCGTGTAATTTTTCCTTATAATATTCTTTAAAGATAAATTAACGTTTTTAATTTTTTATAATTTAATAATGTATTACCTATCTAAGTGCCCAATATCATAAGTTACCAAAATGTACCTCATTGCACTGGGACTATGTAATTTATCAAACTTATTTATTACCTACGTTTTACTTGTTGTGGATATTAATTCAATTAAATACCTGTGTAGAATTAATAATACGAGATAATTTAAATCCCTCGCCACCAACTCTTGTCAACTTTAACATTGTGTCATTTAAGTTAGTTTTTAAGCGACCATATGTACCTAGGTATGACAAAAATCCTAAAAAGGATGAGTATCAGTGGAATTTGAACTTTATAATGAGTGACACAGAGTTGTGAAATAAGATAATTACCTCGTATTCTGAATTCAAATATGTATAAGAATATTTCAAATAATACTAGCGACCCGCCCCGGCTTCGCACGGGTAATATTTAGCGATATGCGCCTTGGCAAACTTGGGAAAACATTGGCTTTTGTACACTATTTGTAATTTTATTTATTATGTTGTACAATAAACCTTCAGGATGAAATTCTCTAAATTATAGTAAAAACCGTACTAAAATCCGTTTCGAAGTTTAAAGGATGTGAGCGTACAGACTGCGGGAAGCGACTTTGTTTAATACAATGTAGAGATCGTACGTTAAGGAAATAGTTTTATAAACATACATGATGATATTTTGTACAGCGTAAAGCTTGGGTATATTATTCGTCCCTTTATAGTCTGTGTAGTATTGTTGCTTAATGTTATTATTGTCTATTTAATATTTATACTATGGAGGTAGAGCAGAAGCTTAGCAACAAAAAATATAATATGATCGTAAGTACGTAAATATTTCAAGTAACGTATTGTTTTAGCAGTTTTAAAGTTTAAATTGTTTATGCAGATAGTTTGCAGAAGAGAGTGGGAATTTAGCTTGATCCTGCTACTTCGGAAATCTAGAAATACTTCTTGAAGCGCCCGATACAAAATGATTCTGCAGCTTTATAAGTTGCAGAAGTTGCGCTTTGGTTATATTTAAGTCACATAGTGATTTTTTTTTGAACCCAAGTCAACCATACATATTTATATTAGTAATGATGTTTAAATTTTGTATTTATTTAATTTATAATACTAGTAGTAGTACTTTGCTACTTTATACGCACGGATAGCACAGTGAACCAATAAAACACGAGAACCCAAAACTAAAAGTTGGTTATCTTAGTGTCAAGTCGTGCTATTGACAAACTTGCTTAGTTTAGATTGATTTACATAATAATGGAGTTTTGTATTTCATGGTAGCTTACACAAGAAAGACTGGTCATCTCGTACGCTTTAGATTCGCGGTTTAGACTAAGTTAACAATTAGGTTTTTGTTAATAAAGAATCATCATCTGTTACGTCCGAATTTTTATTTGAAATGACGAGTTTGGGAGGCCCCTAACAGCAGTCTTTCATAAAAAGAGTATTTTTGTAACATTGGAGAAAAAAAATCACAGTCTAAGTTAGTGCAGTATAGAGTCGGGGTTTAACTTACAAATATAGGGTCTTAATCGATTAAAAACGCCTGCAGTAGAAAAGACACATAAAAAATTCAAGAACTCGACCTCATAAATCTTTTTTTGGATTCTGACCTAATAGGTTTTGAAATAAACTGTCAGGTATATGCTACGCTTGCGCGGAGAAGAGCACCACATACCCTGCTCTAAATTCTTGAT
This sequence comes from Ceramica pisi, assembly GCA_963859965.1. Taxonomy (NCBI): domain Eukaryota; kingdom Metazoa; phylum Arthropoda; class Insecta; order Lepidoptera; family Noctuidae; genus Ceramica; species Ceramica pisi. The sequence goes on from OY982527.1 coordinate 16,499,337, forward strand.
CAAATTTTGAGCAAAATCTTCATATTACTACATGTATTTACAGTTTGATTTTTTACAGGTGATATGGTAGGTAGTTATTTCTTTAAATATTGGCGATAACTTTGTATCTAAAACATTAGTTAAAATGTGCTTAAAAACTGAAGAAAATCGTTAGGGCTGCTTGGGAGTCAGTGTAGCTTATTTGAGCAAGACGGGCAGCGGCCGCGCACGCGCGCTGCATGCGTGCGTCACCGCGGCGCGAGTGCCGGCCGAGAGTGCCAAGCGCCGAGCAGCGCCGGATCGACCCACAGTCGGTCGTCAGTCGCCGCCTGGCTCCCACACCGCGCGCCCGCGTACGCCGCCACACTCTGCACTCAGCGCGACCGCGACCTCACAGCGACGTTAACCGCGATGGCGATGTCGCGCGTTTTCGAGCCGACCGACCATGTCGTCGAAAAATCCATCCTGCCTTCATTCGAGCAATATGAAAGCATGCACAAGGAATCCCTCGAAGATCCCGAATCGTTCTGGTCGGAATTAGCGAACGAATTCCATTGGCAAACACCATACGAGCGCGGTAATATTGTTTCATATAACTTTAACGTAAACAAAGGGAGGATCTTCGTAAAATGGCTGGAGGGCTCCCGGACCAACATCTGCTTCAACGTGCTAGACCGGAACGTCAGGAATGGCTTCGGGGACAAGATTGCATTCTACTGGTGAGTAATTTTCTGTTAACATAGCTTCCAAAATCAATAGACAGCTGAGCGGCAATGCACTGAGACGGCGCGCGAACTTATTGATTTTCTCCACAGGCTAGACAGGCTACAGAATACACCAATGAGACAAGCTTATTTATATCTGCTGAAAATAAACCTTTGTGTTATGTAATAAATAATACTTGAAGCTGAGTGCATAGCGAAATGTACCTATAACATTATCCATTTGTGACTCTTCTGTCAAAAGAACACGCAGATGAAGTTTGTCGTAGCCCGACATGGGGCACGAATAAAATATTTGTAAATAAGAACATTTTTATATATTAAATAATAAAAATATTCACTGCAAATGACTTTCAGGTTGCAAATTAGCTGTAGGTAGTGGTTTAGTTAGATGATCCACTATATTAGTTCACCTACCTACAATGCTTAATTACAATGAAATAGACGTAATTAAAACATATTAGCATGTATTAAGTACGTAATCGCATAACTGTACTCACATACATATGTTTATCGTTGCCCTTTTCCTTCAGACAGTAGAATTTGAAGCGGCATACACAGCTAAAAATTATAATAATGCATAAATAAATGGAAATTGACTTCAGATTTTTTTAAAGATTCGTCGCCCATTATATTTCTTTACAACCAGTGTTCTTGATTACTCCCCTAAAAAATAAAATATGCTTGTGCTTTCATTACGTCAATAGTCTGTCGATTTGGGTTCGAACTTGCGACCTCTCGCTTTTCTGCACCGTAACAATTGGGTCACTGATCTACAAGGAGCATAATGTTCTACAAGCATGTACTTTTCCTACCTGTTTAGCAATAATCTTACTAATTTTGAAACTAATAGCTTCAGCGATCGCTATGTCGGGGGCTCTAATGTCATCAGATTCAGATTTAATATTCATCTTGCTCAGCTCTTTTACCAAACATTCTTCTGGTAACGTGCAATGTTACAAAAAAAAAAACATTTTAAAGTAGCGTTTGGACGTATAGATCAATCTGAAATCATTGTCACTCTCAATAGACTGCAAAACTAATCGACCAATACATAGGGACTATTGCTAACAACATACATAAACTATCTATAATGCTCCTCGTCTGAACTTTGACCTCTCCCGGTCGTGCAAAATTGAGCTCCTGCATTTCCGCTGATTGATTTCCCGGGCACCAGGCGCGCGCAATGCAATAATGTACGTAGGTACGCTGGCTGGACGCAATAAATGCTTTTACCACCCACCCGCACCCCTCCCAGCCGTTGTTACCTGGCAACCCCCATCCCTCAGGTGTCTAGACGGCCTGCACTAAATCAATAAAGCAGATTCAGCCTCCTCCGGCAGCCTGTCGCCTCCCTGCAATAATTTGTATGGAGTTCAAACTTAGGAGAGTTATCTATGCATACTTTGTAACATTTTTACGAGAGATGAAAATAATCAGAGAGCATCTATTGGTTTTCTAGGCAAATAGATATTATAAAAAGGCACAATCGTTAAAATTGCGTTTTTCTTAAGTGAGATATGCGCATCTGTTCACCTCTTGCGTTCAAGGTATCCTCTACAATGCTTGAGCACACTGCCGCATACTTGAAGACGGTGACGTCCGCTGTTGCATACGAATGCATTCAAAGTAGGCGATCGCAATCAACAGTCAAAATTACTTCGCTCCTTGATGTTTCAGCTTCTGATCATCCTCATGCACCACATTGATTTAATCAACCCTTATTTTATTTCGGTCATTGGGTTGTCTGTTTCCCACAACCTCCTGGATGCAGTCGCTTTACTTCATCTCGGTTGTCTAAACGTATCTGTGGCCTCATTGTGGAAGTTTAATGGAACCTGAATCTTTTCCTCAGCAATGTTCCATCTTCAAACTATCCGATGTTTAACAGTGATGATGTAATAATTATGAAAAGTCGCTAAAGATACATCTAGATATCTGTTATGTCAGAAAACAATCCCGTTATCGGATTTCATAACAGTGATGTTTGGGAACTTAAGTCTTAAGTTAATGGCATTCTTAAGTGAGGGTAAAAATGGCTGGTGTAGGTACCATAGCGAATTAAATTATACCAATTACCAAACAAATGTACCTAAATAGTACTATTTAGTAACTAGCTCTAGAAAAATTGTACCACCTTCAGAACAAAATTATTTCGAAATTAAGATACACCCGACATATTGACATTAAGATGGCGGGTGTTCTGTAATATTTTATTATGTAACCATTAGGTACTCATAAAACATTATTACACCAAAAAATTTTACATAAAAAGTACCTCAAGTAAAAAGAAACACACTTGATCAGTGGGATATTTCCTGAGAAATAAATAAATAATATCCTTGGACATTTCACACAACGCCATGTAGTCCCAAGCTAAGCAACCTAATGCTTGTGTTATGGTAACAAGATGGCTGATAAACTACTTATATACATTTTTTTTTTGTAAATACGTACTTATTATAGATAGAAAAACACCCAGACTCGGAACAAATACTTGTAGGTCGTACAAATGTTTGTTCCGTGCGGGAATCGAACCCGCGACATGCTGCGCAGCAGTCAATCTCTCAACCACTGCGCCAACCGTGTCGTCAAATAAAACTACCTGTCTCGCTTAGATACTTATGTTTGTTATTATTAGATATGAATTATTAATCTAGGTACATATTTATATTATATTTTAGGGTTAATCCTTAAATTATAAATCATGAATGTTAATAACGCATCAATGTTATTAGGTACCTCTTTATTTTCGTCCATACATAATGCAACTAGCGATAAGTGAATTTGGAGTTTTGGTTAAAAAATTATTAAGATCACCAAAACATTTCCATTCGGCATTACGACGACAATGAGCTCGATAGTGGCCAATGTTGTGGATGTCTGTAACATTGCCGCCGGAGGTAAAAACTCAATTAATCCAAGAACTTCGTATTTTGTATAATTTGATGTTATTTATTTATTTTCTCATGCACACAACAACATACATATTATGTAAAAACTTATTTCGAGGTTTGGCTCTCGCCTGTTTCCTCCTCCTATATTAAATCGATTCAATAGATATTACAAGCTGAACAAGAAGGATATAAACTGTGCCCCTATGTTTTTCTCTATTAATTAATAGTTGCCAAACTTGTTCAGTAAGGCTCTTTTGACAGCAGTTTATTGGACAATTTTGAGCATGTTTTGAGGGTCCTAGTGCTTTTACGTTAAATATATAATTAAAAAAGAAAACATAGCGACACAAAATATATTCTTCTTATTCAGTTCATGAAATATCTCTTAAAATCTGTCCAATATTGAAGAAGGAAACAGGCGAGAGCCAAACCTCGAATTATGACTATTTACATACAAAGTCTCTCGGCCCGCGTTTCCTCCCTCGCAACTTCGTCTGCGTCACATTTTCCATTAATGCTCGGCTGCTTTTAGTCTTAGCGTGATGATATATTCCTGCTCGATAAATGGGCTATCTAATACTTACTGAAAGAATTTTTCAAATCGGACTAGTAGTTCCTGAGATTACCCCCTACATACAAACTTACAAACAAATGTTACCTCTTTATAATATTAGTATAGAAGTATAGATTAGAATAGATTGAGTACCTACTTAACCAGAACTTTTCACCAAACTCGCTCTAAACATCTGGGTATGTATTGTAAATATCTAATTAATTATGAAAAAAAAGAATGACTGCGGTGAGATGAATGTTATCGCTAATACCTGGTTATTTTGAAAAGCTACTCAAAACACTATCTGATACATCTTCTCAGCTGTATCAACGAGAGCATGTCGTATAAGATTGTGTCTATTCGATATAAATCTTCTAAAATAACACTTCTTTTTCTTATTACACACCCTAGTGTCAGAGTTTCTAAACCGTCTCAAGGGCCAATATAAAATACTACTAGAATTCAGTACTGACTTAGTCTCAAAACACTAGAACCCTACAAATCTAGGTCAGAGAACCGACCAAGTGACACATTTTCCTCGAGCTCTTGTTCCAAATTCTTCACTAAAGAACGATAAAATCATTATTAGTCCTTGATCGTTTCTTGCAATTTTTTTGTCTTACTTTTGGTTAGTGTTTCGACCTGGGTTTTCTGCGGTTTTAAGGCGGGGTTGCAGCACTTTTTAAGATTTTTGAACGTCTGTAAATCTAATTAATTATGAGTTTTTTAATAAATAAAAATCATTACATAAAAATTGAACATACCCTCAAGTAAATCGTAAAGATAGTAACGCGATTTATTTTTATCAAACATGACACTAAATTACAATTTTAAACGTGCACTGCTAAGAGATTTCATCACGAATATATATAAAAGTTATATCAATAGATAGAGGTTATTAATTTGGAGTAAATGTTGAAACCATATTGTATAATTTCTTTATCAGTTTTCGCCAAGAAGAAAAAACAATCAACATTTGGGCATTATTTCGCTCGCCGGACAGTCGCTGTTGTTCGTCAAAACACACAGTACTGCAACCTCGCCTTAATGACATTTTATATCCTTTACCATATAATTAATTATATTGAATCTGATTAGTCTTCATAATGAGAGAACCCCCCTAGTAGATAGCCATATCCCCCTCCACCTCTAGCATAGACATTGCACTTGCGCAAGTAGGTACCTACCTAACTTTACAACGTACTTAGGAGTTTACGTCTTTCCGTAATTTACTCGGGTTTATGACAACAAGGCGTCACGGAGTGAACGGTTTGCACTTATATAATGTAAAAAAAAATAGAAACCATTATGGTGCTAGCTCTTATGGTCGTTATCAAGGTTTCCTTGCTAAATGAACGTAACTAATTAGGTTAACGACTTACATACGATTTGATTTCGTACTTATACCTTTAGGAAAATTTTGAATCACGAACGGTACCTATGCGTTAGAGCCCTTTTCCTGTCATGCGTGTTTTCACCCGCGCGCGGATGTGAGCGTGTGAGCACGGTGAGATGTCGACAGAATAGACCGGGCAGACAGATCCGCGCGCGGCCGAAAACACGCATGACAGGAAAAAGGCCCTTAGTACATATTAATAGGCTTGTGACCTGAAAAAATCTAATTAGCCCGTCAGTTAGATTATCAAAAAATATTTGATCCGTGTTTTTTCTTTTGTTAAGAGAACCAAAATTGACGAAGTTACGACGCTTTTAAAATTCTCAATACGTCACACCTTCGCATAATTTTAAGTGAGTCGTGACGTCACGAGCCCCCACTCCCGAGTTTTGATGCGTTTTATCTTTGTCAATATTCATTGATTTACAAAAACAAAAAATACGTGTCCATTATTTTCCAATACTGTAACTGACGGACTAAATAGTTTTGCAATTTGTGGATGATGGAATCTAGCATTGCTGCTGTTAATATAATATTGTATAATGAATTATGTATATGATACGTGATCGTGTCATATACATAATGACAATGGATATACTTAGTTATTAATTATATTAGGCTTTATTGCACAATAATAAAAATTACTCTCGATCGTAATGTACCTACCTATCTACGTGCTTAATATAATGATGACACGTTTTGTATACTTAGTTTATTTACGTTATTTTACCCACTGTGACAAGCAGAAGATAATAAAATGCAAAGACTGTGTCAATCAATCAGCGAGCGTTGCGTTTTCACAGTAATGTTGGGTACGGCCATCAGTCTAAGCATGATTATTCAGCTGAGTAACAATATTTTACATGGTTCTTTCTGGATCAAATTTTAAAGCAGTATTTCTAGCCAGACCAGCCGAAAGCGGGATTTAGTTTAGTCGAGGCTTTCTGTGACAACATCCCCAAACATGCTATGTTGTGCAAAGGCTGAAGGTACATTCAGCTATTTGCTGCGAACGTATTAATATCGAGTAGGTAACCTTCAACTTATTTAGCCTTATTACTAATACTCGGTCAGAGATAAGTACACATTATCTACGTACCGTCCTACTAGATAAATGTACCTAGATACGAAATCTGATTCATGACCATTCACTGCCGACTAGTGCCTACACAATGGTATTAGCTCCATACTTTGTAACTTCATTAGTAAAAAAACCGGTCAAGAGCGAGTCGGACTCGCGCACCAAGGGTTCCGTACCATCATATAAATCGTGAAATGTTTTAAATTTTTTATCGGCGAGGTCTCTATTCGTGCAAATAGCGCCTTTTTGTATGATACCGTAGCTCAACTTTGAATTTTTAAGAACCCCTTTCAGTCGCTGTTGCAAAAACATATACATTTTAATTTCTTTCATATTTGCAAAATAGTTGAACACCGTTATCTAAAACTATTCAAAACTTCAAGTGGACATCAATAGTAGTTCTTGAGATATCCAACTGTGACTGACTGACAGACTTAGTAACACCAGAAAGGTTCCTTTTTACCATTTTGGTACGGAACTCTAAAAACTACTTATTTAGAATTAGAAAACATCGAGTGAATAGGTTTTTCTGGGTTAGCTCAACCCATCGTTCACTTTGTCTCTGTTACCTCTGACCACAGATATATAAATGTATTTATATATCAATGACACAGATATATAAATGTATTTATATATCTGTGCCTCTGACTAAAGACTAGAGTCAAGTGAACCCACCCCACGTAAAATAAACTACGGTAGGTACCTCTAGCCAAGAAAAATATTTAACGCTAGCTGACCCACGCAACTTCGTCTGCGTCACATTTTTCATGAATGCTCGACTCCTTTTAGTCTTAGCGTAATGATATGTAGCCTATATCCTTCCTCGATACATGGGCTATCTAATGCTGAAAGAATTTTTCAAATCGGACCAGTAGTTCCTGAGATTACCCCCTACATACAAACTTACAAACAAATGTTACTTCTTTATAATATTAGTATAGATGAAGCTGCCTTTGAGCAACCGCAAGTCGCATGAAAGTTATTTTCACTTTGTTTTTCCGGATTATAAAACTGACATCAAAACAATAGGCTTGTGTCCTAAAAAAATCTAATTAGTCCGTCAGTTAGATAATCAAAAATATTTGACCCGTATTTTTTCTTTTGTTACGGGAACCAACATTGACGAAGTTACGACGCTTTTAAAATTCTCAGTACGCATACGTCCCGCCATGCCATAATTTTTAGCGGGTTGTGACGTTACGACCTCTCACTCCCGAGTTTTGATGCGTTTTATCTTTGTCAATATTCATTAATTTACAAAAACAAAAAATACGTGTCCATTATTTTGCAATACTCTAACTGATGGACTAAATAGTTTTGCAATTTGTGGATGATGGAAACTAGCCTATTGTATCATAATATCTATCTTTTATTTATTATTTATTGTAACTTAAATTGACATTCGTAATATCTACCATAGAGAAGAGTATTCAACTGTTCATAGTTTAAATAAAAACTGTTTGAAGGTCAAAGTGGATGACTTTAGCTCCGGCTAAAGTAGTTTGAAAACCTTAAAAACAGCACTATCTTGGCGTACCATGCGAAAATCTATGTTAACTACGTAACGCAGACATGATGGGATTCGGACAGTTATTTAACGCAATTTATTATTAGTGCTGACAATGACAATCTATACTCTCATTGTAGCCGGACCAAACATTTAATGAATGCTGTCTATTCATGTGTAACACAAGGTGATACTAGTCTTGGACTTGACAGAGCTAGCCTAACAAGTATTGTTAACCTCGGCCAAGTTTCCTTCTAACTTATGTTCCTAACCCTTTCAACGAGTTATATAATCACGCTTGCGATATAGATACGATCGAATCTTACAATTGTCCTCGCATCTCTTGAAACACCAATGTATGTACGACATGCGTTCTTGCGTCATCACTTCAACACTTTTCTACAGATATAAGGGATCCAAGTCATCGAGATAAAGTCTTATACTTCGGTTATTCAGTTCAAATTATCGCATATCATTCAGAGAAACAGACACACGATGTGACGATAGAGAAATATTTAATGACATAGGCAACCGTTAATTTCGACAACACTACATTACATAAAAAAACTTTTTACAAAAAAATACAACCGACTTCCAACTTCCGACTTCCGTGTTTTTTTTTTGGAAGTCGGTTGTATTTTTTTGTAAAAAGTTTTTTATTTTTCACTTTTTAGTGGTACCCCACACCTAACAAAACCACTGCAAAATCGATACCATACGATTTTCGAAAGTTCCCCTCGACTTCTCTGAGATGCCATCATCAGATCCTGGTTTCCTTATCATGGGACCATTTGGGACGTATACCCATTCCAACAAAAAAATCATTTTTAAAATCGGTTGGCAAGCGACGGAGTTATGCCCGAAAAAAAAAATACAAACATCCGAATTGAGAACCTCCTCCTTTTTGGACAGTCGGTTAAAAAAGGAAATTCGGCGCCCTAATTTATTGTTTTATAAGTCCCTTCCATGCTCTTGCAACCCTCGACCACCCTCATCTAAATATTAGTCATTGGCAGGCACCACAAAGATCATCCCACCCCCGGGACAACCTGGAGGAGACCGCGGTATTATAAAATTCGCGATGCCAGAGGGTTCTGATCGAATAGAACTCATTTGTGAAACGAAATTTGAGATTGAAGGGGTGCTCCCCTTAATTAGCCGAAGGGGTGCATTTTGAAATATAAATCCCTGTGCCTTGGATTACCATTTTGAGCGCAAATATTGCTGTTTGTTTATCATAGTTACGTTTATGTTGTAAATATCTTACATAATGTTTGCATAAATGAATGTATGTCCTCTTACAATTCATTATTACTACATTTGAAACAGAGCGTGTCCAATTAGTTTTTACAATACATTATCCAAACTTCAAGCCTCTCACAAAGTGCTAAACGTTCACTTTCCAGAGTTTCTTGAGCAATAGTGTGATTAATTATTTCAAGGTGAATAACAGCTGAATGTCTGTGCGTGAAGCGCCTGACCGTACTGTCTAGCCTAGGGGTTTCTGTTCCACCGTTTCAGTTTGCTCCTGCTAAATTTTTATTCAGTTCAGCCTAAGACAAAGTAACATGGCTTGATATAATTTCGTTTTGCAGGGAGGGCAACCACCCGGAAGACTATAGCCGTATCACTTACATGAAACTAATGGACTTAGTGTGCCAATTCGCTAATGGACTGCGCGAGCGTGGTATAGGAAAGGGAGACAGGGTCTCCATATACATGCCCATGATCTTGGAGACGATTGTGTGCATGCTGGCCTGTGCTCGGATTGGAGCTATTCATTCCGTAGTGGTAAGTTTTTGACACTAGCAATGAGAATATGTTTTTTTATTAATAACTCAACTCCTCATTTTGATGTCATCGCCAGTATGTAATTTTGTATGAAAGACTAACACTCCATAAACACACATACTTTTTTGTTCTTTGTTTGCCATCAACTGAGATTACGAGATATTTTCAGTTTGCTGGATTTTCGGCTGACTCGCTGGCGGAACGTATGGCTGATTGCAAAGCTAAGGCTTTGGTGACGGCGGACGGGGCCTGGCGCGGGGAGAAGCTGCTCGTCTTGAAGACCACGTGCGATGAGGCCATCGAGAAAGCTAGGACCAAACACGACCATATGATAGACATGTGCATCGTGGTCCCTCACCTGGACAGAGTGACGCCCTGCGGAAAGCTTCCCGATGACGTAAGAGGACTCGTAAGTATAGTAGTTCTAGTGTATTGCGTAGTGGATGCGTAGTCGTTTATCTACTTATCTCAGTGTGGCAGAACTCCTAGATGAATCTGACATGTCTCTGACTCCTTTCAGTACAAGTGGAACGAGGATGTGGATGTTTGGTGGCATGATATTTTGGAGGGACAATCGACCATCTGTCCTCCGGAGTGGATGACTCCTGAAGATCCCCTGTTCTTGCTGTACACCAGGTAATGACATTGGCTTATCAAGAAGTTGAGTTGACTCATGGATCAAATGGTTTCTAATGATGATTGTTTGCGTCAGTGGGTCTACGGGCAAGCCTAAGGGCGTGGTGCACACGACGGCGGGCTACATGCTGTACGCTGCGGCCACGTTCCGCTACGTATTCGACCATCGTGAGCGGGACACGTACTGGTGCACGGCCGACGTCGGCTGGATCACCGGCCACACGTACGTGGTGTACGCACCAATGGCGAATGCCGCTACTTCTGTCTTGGTAAGTTTCATTTTGTCTTACCCATTTTACCCTTACGTCGGCTGGTCCTAAAGAAAGAGAATAATTGTCTACATGCAACTTGACTTAATTATGGAAAAAGTGGATGGGAAAGCAACTGCTTTTAACGGCCAAGGACGCACACCAACTAGCCATGATTACTGCCACGATTGCTTTCCATAGAAGACGTAGAGCCATTATCAAGGTTCTTTAAACCTTGAAAATGGTTGTACTTTTACTATAGAGTTTTATAAATACATATACCAAGCCTCTGAGCAAACGTTCTTGGGCTAATAAACCTATGTTCTATTTTCAGATCGTCAGTAGTTAATAAGGCCAATTATAACTTATTAATGAATGTGATCAATTCAGTGTTAGTTGCCTTATCGTAAATTTTGCTATTTTCTGATGTAAAACATCATGTAGGTAATTCACCGCGTATGTTATGTTTACGTAATGATTATGTAATTGATAGTATTTAATTAGTTACACAGACCACAAATCTGTTTCATGTTTTGTAACTTTGGGGTCACCTTGACTGGGGACACTACTCTGGTTCTCTTTTTCTCTATGTTTGATGCACCCGTCAAACGTTAGTAACCTCACGTAACCCCCACGGCGTCCTTTATTGTGTGAAGGTGAACGTTTGAACACGTGTCGTCTAACTTTCGTCATTATTTGGTAAACATAATATCTACCAGGAAATTATCTGCAATTACTTATAATGTGCCTGCAAATTAAATAATGATTGTACTTGTTTATTTTTCGACTTACTATTATGAAGGAAACGTTGTTATGTGTCCGTGCATTGAAGGTTAACCCGAAGAGGCTCGTCATTTCAAGCGAATTTTATCAGCAGCTAAGATCTTAACATTGACTATGAAAAGACAGTAACGTAACCTTGCAAGTTAGTTGACAGACACATTACCAACTCGTAATTAGCTTCAATGTAACAAGGAAGTAATAAAGTAGATTTAAAAATTAAACGATTATGTATTGATTATTTCTAGTCATCTACGGCTACACAGTATAAATGTATTTCAATAGTAACAAAACATTCATATGTAATCAATAGAAAAATCAATAGAAACAAAAAATTTATATGTAAGTATACTATTTATCAAATAGTACACCTATGTAGGTAGGTATGTTTTTTTTCTAGTGTTTCAATATAATATAAAAAAATAACTAGTATCTAAAATGATGCTTTTGGAGTCTACATAAGTATAGAATAGTTCTTAAAGCAATGAAACCCTGAACCTCAATAATTTGGTACCACATTGACGTATATGTAGAATAAGATAATAGGTATAAGATCAATAGGTAGGGTATCTATCAAAATTAGAATCATATCAGAAATCAGAGCACAATAGGGCAAGCCAATGGAACTCCTTCCATGATTATCAAATACTACTTGGTGGAGACCAAAGAGACACATTAACATGTAGCATTTCTATTTCAGTTCGAGGGGACTCCATTCTTCCCCAACCATGATCGCTTCTGGTATGTGTGTGCCAAGTACAAGGTGACCCAGTTCTACACTGCTCCAACTGCCATCAGGGCTCTCACCAAGTTCGGGGACGATTTGGTCAAAAGGTAAGTGCAATATAGATGCGTGACTAAAAAAGAGTGATGAATACAAATTTAGATGGATTGAGAAGGAAACCCAAAGATGTCTGGATTGTGTGACGATTGAATGTGAGTAATGAAAGAGGAAAACGTATTGTGCCAACCACAAGTACAACCACAAGTACTTAAATCTGGACAAGAGCAGAAAGACGATGTTTATTGATATCCTTCATGTAGGTACGTCAGGATATCAGTCACGAACATGAGATACCACCATCATCTTCACTCACAATAAGTGTCTAATGAGTAAATGTGTAACGCAAATGCTGTCTCTATTACCAACATACCGAGTATTTTTGCCTGCCTTGATTTTCGACACGAGTTTTTATCTTATGTTAGAAAGGTACAAGTGTATTTACAATACTTCCGGTTCACGTGTACACGTGCCTTGTTGTAGCAACCCACTTCCTTATTCCTGTTTTGTTGGGGTCTCGTTCAACGTGACTTGATTTCTTTTTGACTGTTTTCAAGCGATTCTCAAAAGGCCACTTTAGTAAAATAATATTATTAATCACACAACAATCTTTCAAATTTCATCTTTATCGCCAACGCATTAGGTTCAAGGTTCATTAGGAAATGACGTGTTGTGCTTTCTGGTTAAAGTGAGCTTTTAGACCACCTGTTGTATTTTTGTTGATGATCAACCAGTCAGTCTACCTAGCCTTTTCCCAAATATGTTGTATGTATTTGGCAAAGATGCAGGGATATCAGTATTTTTCATGGAGTACCAAATAATTGGATTACACGATACCACTTGGAGCTTTGGACTTGGTTGCGGGCTACCCGTAACCATAGATAATATTATCACCATGTGTCTGTGTGTGTGTGTGTCATCTATGATAGTTCATAAATAATACACACACATGATATTATATAGCTACCCGTAAAACTGTCGTCAATACTGTCCTTACAAACCATGAAGTGCTTCAGTGCATAAAGTGCATTTCTGCTTCCAATATTGTTTCTGGTATTTGAGCGACATGCAGTTATTGGTAAGTATTGGCACATTCTGATTCGGTAAATAAGGGTCACAAGTATTGTTAGCAAAGGCCCGTGCTTGATCGTAGCTGCTGATTCCAAACATTTGTAAAGGTCGACCTGGTTGCATTATCTTGAACTTAGATTGCACATAATATGAAAGAATCTCTTTACAATGTCGCAATCTACGACTAACATCTGACAAAATCTCGTGAATGAATTGTATTTCATACTTGGAGGCATGCAATTGTTTGCTAGAATACAAATGGTTACATATACTTAGCGATTCATTGAACGGATACAGATATCGATCACGATTTTTCTGATTAGACTTGTAGCACCCTGTAGCAATGATAGAGGTCTTACTGTCAATGGTTAACAGTTTTTCTCTCTCTCGAGATCAAGTGATTTGTTTAAGATTTAATTACAAATGGCATAGGGTCATTTATTATACTAGTTACAGGGAAGTTGATCGGTACAGTGATCAATTTTGAATTATTATTGATCGGTGCATACCGGCACAAAAATTCTCCTTTTTACCATTGATAGGCACACGTTTGACCACTATCTCATCTGATTTATTTATTTATTTATTATTAGGTTAGCCAACAATTGTTTACACATAAAAAATACATTGCGATGGACAGATATACATTTGCAAGTGTAACAATCACTTATAGGCTAACACCACATGCACAGTAAACGGCTTAATATACAAAATGAATTATTTTAACTAAGATTTAGGTTAATTTTGTTCTTAAGATTAGATTAGTAATAACACACGAATAAATAAAAAAAAAACACTTTAACAAGACAAGCAATCATAAATTAATCTGGATTTAATTAAATAAAAATTGTTTTTTCATTGTATTTATTTAAGTTTTTATGAGTGAATTATTTACAATATTACTTTAATAATTTTATTAATACTGTCCTGGTTTATATCCAGTAAATCATTACAGCTATTGAACATTTTACATAATCTAGGAATAGGTGAGTTTGTGCCAAGTATTGTCCTACGTAGGGGTGGAGATAGTGGTGTGATGATATTTCTTGGGTATCTAGATGGAGCATGGAATCTAACAAGACTTAATAATTTCGAGCAATCAATTCGATTTCTAATTATTTTGAAAAAAAAAATGGCGTCAGTGACGTCTCTGCGTGTGGATAATGTGTGCATTCTGAAATGATGCAGGCGGGATTTGTAGGAGGGTAGCTGCTTAGATTTATTTTCACGAAAAGCTAGGTGCCACACAAAACGCTTCTGCACTCGTTCTAACCGCAGCATATGAGTGGCGTAATGAGGTCTCCATACAACGCTGCAATATTCCAAGATGCTACGCACGAGACTGTTGTATAAAATTACTTTGGTGTTGCTTTTACGAAAACCCCTAGTGTTACGAAGTATGAAGCCTAACATTTTTGAAGATTTTTTTGTAATGTATTCAATGTGAGGTATAAAGCTTACTTTTCTATCGAAAATTACACCTAGGTCCTTGATTAATTCGAGTTCTTTTATTTTAACTTGGTTTATGAAGTATTCTGTACTTACGTAGTTATTCTTTCTCGTAAACTTAACGTAAAAACGCTTGTCAGAATTCAGTTGCATTCTGTTATTTTTACACCATTCAATAACTCTGTTAAGGTCGTTCTGTAGAAGCTCGATATCTGTTGAGGATTCAATAATTCGTGCAAACTTCAGATCATCGGCATATAAAAATGATTCTGAATAAAGAAAGCATTGGGGAAGGTCATTAATCAATATATTAAATAATATCGGAGCTAAATGCGAACCTTGAGGAGCGCCAGAGCTTATTATATGCTCTGAAGATTTAAATCTGTTCACAACGACGTAGAAATTGCGTTCGGTTAGATATGATTTGAACCATTCTAGCAAAGACCCTGATACACCGTAAGCTGCAAGTTTTTAAATTAGTATGGCATGTGACATTTTGTCAAATGCCTTACTGAAGTCCGTATATATTACGTTAAATTGCTTGTTTTTGTCTACTGCCTGAATAAGTGACTCCGTGAAAGTTGCTAAGTTCGTAGCTGTCGATCTCGCAGTTACAAAACCATGCTGATCGTCACTAAGGTAGATTTTAAAATGATGCTGAATATATGGACAAATAACAGATTCAAAAATCTTTGCGAAAATGGATAGTATTGAAATAGGCATGTAGTTAGAAATGACATCTTTGCTGTCTGATGGTAAGCGATGATGGGCTCGAGGATGTAGTTCAAAACACATAAAAAAGCGCCGCTCCGATTTAGATGCGTAACCCAATTGGATAGCTGCAGTGGCCATTATTATTAACAAATCCAGTCTATTTTACTATCATTCGATCGATAGCGATGCAAGAACACAGTTTACAAGAGCTGACCAGCTAACTTATACGACCATGGAACTTGGTGCAAATATCGATCAACAATTTAAACGTGTAAAAGTTTCACTTCCGATCACTTCATTTGGTATCCTACGTACATTGTTCCCTACTATTTGAAAAACTTCGCAGTTGCTTACTTAATTGATTACGTACTGATGACGAAATAAAATCCACTTAGGTATCATGTCGTGCTAGTAAAACATGATTCAATTAATTTGCGAAATATCTTTTTAGCGAATGTTTATCTTTGCAGACACAACCTGGATAAACTGCGCGTGCTGGGTAGCGTGGGTGAGCCCATAAACCCGGAGGCTTGGCTCTGGTATTACAACGTGGTCGGCCAGAGCCGCTGCTCCATCGTGGACACTTTCTGGCAGACGGAGACCGGTGGCCATGTGCTGACCAGCCTGCCGGCTGCCACCCCTATGAAACCTGGTGCTGCCGTGAGTCCTTATCATATTTATACTGTGTCCTTATGCAAAAAAACACACCTTCTTTCTTAGACAAATGACATTGTGCCAGGATTAAGATTACCGCAAGGACCAAAATTATGTCTCGAAGTTCGAACGACGAAGCTTTGGTTGACTGTCTGATTGTCACTTTTTCTAGGCTCACTTTTTCTCCGAACAGACGAACATAATATGACTCTTATATCACAGAGAGGATATATTTCTTATATCACAGGGTTTCCCGTTCTTTGGCGTCGAGCCCATCATTATCGACGAGGATGGCAAAGTGGTTGAGGGACCCGGCGAAGGCTACTTGGTGTTCGCGCGCCCCTGGCCTGGCATCATGACCAGCCTGTTCCAGGACCACAACCGCTATGAAGACGTGTATTTCAGGAAGTTCCCGGGATACTATTGCACCGGAGATGGTATGAATTACAAAATGTTTAATTAGAACCGTTTCAGAGCTGTCTCTTGCAACAATAAGATAGCATGTCGATTATATGCGAATATTATGTAAAATATTATCTTTACCCATTGTAAAATATTTTGCTTTAATTTACGCTTCGTGAAGCAAAAGTAATGTTGATAGTTTGGATCATCGGTTACTAACTTACATAACTGGTATCTCCTTTAAATAAAATACTGCTTTTAGGACTCGTTTACGGAAACGCATTGAGTCGATCGTCACGTGCGGCGTAGCGGCTCGCGCTAAAGTCAAACATTTATTTGAATGGCGCTGTTTTAGAGCGTTTAAGAAGTAAAAACATACGGCGATACCATCGATATAATAAACAAGGAGACGGTGGACGTAAATGTATAGGAACCCTGTGTCTCCAGTATGCCCCTTCCACACAGCAACTACAACACATGCACTTCAGTATAAGCAATAGATACGCAGTTCTCAAAACATAACGTACTACACAATCAATTATAAACCTTATCGTTTCAAACACAGCGTGTATTTACCATTGCACCGTACAACTTACGCACACAAAAACAATCGCTAGCATTGTGCTGTGCAAAAGCAATGTATTTTTCAAATACACTAGTGATTGAATAAATCGGAAAGTCATCGAATTTCATTTATTACTGGACAAAACAAAAATTGGGGCCTAAAGATAAAACAAAATAAAAATCAGCATGTCCAAAAAATATTATAAACACTGCACCGATAATTACCTAACCTAAAATATCACGTTACGAAAGTTTATTACTTATTTCTCTATTCGCTGTAAATAAATAAAATGAGTAAAATCACGGTATTTTACATCGATTTTCTAGCCGGGTTAAAACGGTTGACAAATTGAAAAAACTTTTATAGCAAGATTTCATACCTACGTCAATTGAGTGTCGATAGCCTACGTAAGCGGCACATCTTTAACTCTTCTCAAGAAGCAGCGGCCGTATTACGCGTTGCACCCGTTTATTAAATCATATTTTTGTGATTTTAACATTACGTGTCCAGTCACCAATACCATTGACTTGACCATTTTAGGTAGTGGTAAAGGAACAATGTATATGGTGCAAAAATAGTACAGTCGCTTTTTTGCAAAAAAATACGGCAAGCCGTTTAAACATTATTCTCATTTTAAATCAGCTCCTGGGGGGGTATATGCGCCTTATGACAAGTTTAAGTCTAATTAGATTTCTTAAAAAAGTGTTCTGACTTAGCCCGGACTATCGATATTCAAATCTCCGCATTTACCTCACATGTTGCCAATCCCCGATATATCCCCAATCAACTTGAGATTCCCCGCAGTTTGATGAATTTCCCACACGTTGGCAATGCTGACTTGAGTGTCAAGCGTCCGCCGCCGCGGCGCCCGCGGCGTGGCACCGTTGCGGCGGACGCCCTGCGTCTCCATACACAACACCATACGTTGCCATAATATGTTTGTGTTTGCGCGTGATGATGCGGCCCACTGCACACACCGCCTCTACGTAAATGGAAACTTTAGTCATAATCTGTAGTGTGCCCTATTTTGACACATTTCATGTCTTTGAGAAGTATTAATTTTTGTATTGTGATAATACACAATAATAAGCAGTCAAATATAGAATTGTATTTGCAGGGGCCAAGCGGGACGAGGACGGGTTCTTATGGGTGACCGGCCGCATCGACGACATGCTGAACGTGTCCGGCCACCTGATGTCCACCGCCGAGGTGGAGGGCGTGCTCACCGAGGACATGAGCGTGGCCGAGGCCGCCGTCGTGTCCAAGCCACACCCTGTCAAGGGAGAATCCCTTTACTGTTTCGTAATTCTGAACGAAGGTGCCAAATTTGATGCTGATCTGATCGATTCTTTGAAGAAACGTGTGCGCTCCAGGATCGGAGCTTTCGCTACCCCCGATGTAATCCACCACGCACCCGGGCTGCCCAAGACCCGCTCGGGCAAGATCATGCGGCGCGTGCTGCGCAAGATCGCGCTGGGCGACAAGAACGTGGGCGACACGTCCACCCTGGCCGACCCCTCCATCGTCGACATGCTCTTCGCCACCCGCCAGTAAGCCGCACCAGGGAAGCGCGACCGGCTAAGTTTTTCGTTCCTATTCAAACGCATGGCCGTATTTCTTTGTGAACCCAGTTATTTTCGGCTTTCCTCCAGTCCAGCTTGAATATCCGTCCGCAGCTGTTTCGGCAAGGCCTTGTGTTTCACGTACATTCAAAATTATTGCTTTGGTGTCACCGGTATATTCATTGATTATGTAGTCATAAGTTAATTGTGTGAGGTTTAAACATGGGTTAAAGTAGGTATCACATGCCTTGAACACGCAAGTGCGGGTCTCTGTGTAATTTACGCTCCATTGACTTGACGCATCACTCGATAGATCTAAATTAGCTAGAAATTTAGCAATTTACACAGGGTGTGTCTACCAAAATGGTTCAAAATCTCGAATTTGTCTACTTTATTATCTTCGATCGTATATAAGCGGTATGCTTTATATAGGTACCGCATAGTGATCGGATAGGTATCTATTAAGTGATACAAAGTCAATGATATTAATTTAACTACACTATAATATTTAGTTACCTACTACTAAACACTACTACATAGGGTGTTCTCATACTTTAAGGTTAAGTACATTATTTATATTGTGTGTTAACTTTTGGCATTTATAGTTTGTCAAAAATCGATAGGATCGGTTTCCTTTACTTATATCTGTTAACTGATTGTGATATATAATAGGCGGGTTTGGCTTAAAAAATCAAATTCTTCTTTAAAATAGTTGCCTGGCAGTTTAAAACAAAGAAATTATATTTCTGATTTGTGTTATTCTTGTATTATTCGATGATACTTTATAATTGTTGCAATAAGCCTAAATATGAAATTAATTTATTTAGTTTAACTTCCTTATTTATTCAGATATATAATCACAAGTTTAATGTAAGTCTGTAGGACGCTGATGATGCTTGAATATTAGTTAATGATATTCAGTCATTCCATAATACGCAAACTTTTACTATACTAAGTGTATATTTTGCATAATAATCTTATGTGTCTAAATATAACCCAGTGTCGAGTATACGAGATGCGATCTCACGTATACTCGCTTAGAAATAGGAACATATTTAACCGCGTAATCATACAAGTAGACGACTGCTCACCTTAATTATTTCTGAATTATGCTTAGATAGGCGCTTTTTAATTTAAACTATTCATTATTTAATTAGGTACTATAAACTGACCCTGAATCTTCTGTTACTTTAGTTTGCTGCAGCTTTTAGTTTTTGGTATTTATTTCTCTTATGTAGGTAATTAAGTTACTTTTCGGGTTTATGAGATACTAGATTTTAAGGACTGGAAGGTCAATACTTTGCTGATAGTTGTGCACAAACATTCATGCAGTTTCAGCTAAGTTGCTAGTGTCATATCCCGGCCTGTCTTTGACTTAGGTATTGGTATACCTATATTTTTTATTTCAATGGGTTGTGATATAATTTCCGTATTTGTTATGATAGGGATCTTTATTTTTTACTGCACAAAGATTTCCAAATCTATTAAACAAAAAAATGTTAAAGTAAACTTATAATCTGAAGGCACTTATTTGTGATGCACAATGTTGAAATAATATAAGTAGTTTTACGTGTAAACCTACCTATAGGTTAGGTTCTAGGATTAAGAAGCGTAGAATTATGGCCTTTTGTGGATCAATTATGTTTTGTTATCTACCTGTATTTTTTTTAAGTTTTATATTACTTTTAAAGTGAGTTTAAGTTTTAGTAAGTAGGGACTTTCATTTTGGGTATCTGCCCTCTCCTCTTCAGAAAAAGATCACGCTGTATTGCTGTAGATAACTGTTTGAAGTAATTAATTAAGCACCACTTAGGTACATGTATTGTGACAGTCTGGTATCTGCAGGAAATGTAATAAACAACTAATAAACATATACAATAAAATGACACAATTTATAATTTGAAATTCCTGCCAACAATTTCAAAACATCGATTTTGCCATCGAATCAAAACATTTATTATTTTGTGTAAAATTTAAAGAATGAACGCGAAATAGAGTCAACTAAAGAGCTTACAATCTATGGTCCTACTTCAATTTTTATTTATTAACTTTTTAACTATAATTTATTTTGATTTGTACGAGGTGTACGCCATTTAGTTGATATTTTAAAAAGTAAGTAATGTCTTGGTATCATAATTCTTAGGGTATAGTTGGAGTTAGACTCTCAAAGTCACTCGATATAAAATAGCAAGTAAGGGAATTTATGTGATTGCATGTCATATCATTAAAGTGATTAAATGATATTCGAAAATTGGTTTTCAATCATTATAATTAAGTATACTAACAAAAGAACCTAATTTAATAACTTTTAAATTGATCACACTAACAGAAACACAGACTCCTACTTAGAATTCGACACATAAAAGGCCTTCGGCCAAGTATTTCAGGAATTTAACGATGTGCACCATGCGGTATTGTTCAGTACATGCGTTCTAAGTGCCAACCTAAAAGGATAGTCCTGCTTATGTCGTAAGGAATACGACAAGATAGTAATACCAAAATCAACGATTTATAAAACAGCTTTTGTACGCGCATATGTCGAAGGAATTTGAGGAAATTCTCTTGTTTTTATTAGTGCTCCCTTACACTATTTCAACTAACAACTTTCTACGACCAGTAGTTTCGGCTGTGCATTGCGATTTTGGCGGCAAGAGACCATTTTCTGCAATTAGCGCCTCATTCAAGATATCAGGTGGAGTAGATTCCATATTAATATCGATTCCTCGCTTGAACTCATATTCTAATTAATATTATAATTATAAGTCGCAAATATCTTTGACGTTTAATTGAAAGTTGCTGACGGATCCAGACGGATTTAATTCTTATAATTATATCTATTGTTTAGAGAAAATTAAAAAATATCGTAAAGCATACCTACGCACGGCGCCATACATCGGAGCGTGCCGTAAAGTAGGTACTTAGGTGAGAGTACCTATTTTACCGCACGTTCCATTGTATGGTCCGTAATTTTGAACTTTCGAACAATGTATACAGGCTTCGTAAATGCATTTTTTGAGCAAATGTGTCGAAAAACATTTAACTGTGCCCCGTCGAGTGTGTGTTCGATCAGAAGGAAAACTGTTGGTAAACTTTTGTGATTATTCTACTGGAAAAACCAGATTGTGGTATAGTTTCGATTTTGGCCACACATCAAGACCCTTGCACCACCTTGCACTATGACGTTTACCTGAAGCCTGACTGCCAGTGGAATCAATTCATAACACCCGCTGTCTCCAGGTCTTTATAATAGGTAACATGCAATCTATTTAGGCGTCATGATTATACAGGGATCTAGAGAAGGTAGAAACAAACAAAATATTTAATAAATAAAAAAAAAACAGTTTAATGATATAAACGTCAAAAAAGCAAGTCAATACTTGGATAAAAAAACACAACACAGAATGCCATAGGTATTAATTCACGTTATTTTTCCATAGGTATAGACAGAAGCTACAAAAGGCTACTATCCTTACATATTCCTTTTGCTTCATTTACATTCATACTGTCATATACTTGTCCTAAACGCATGAGCACCGGCTCCCGAGGGCCAACTCTACTAATTTTTAAACAATCAATAATCGCATTCACATGTCAATCGCGAATTGTCAAAAAAGCCTTAATTTTCATACATTTAAGACAGTTTGCGATTGAGATGCGTATGTGAAAATTAGTAGAATAGGCACATTGGCCATTCTCAAGAACATTACGTACGTTACGAATAAGATCTGTGCGCCTCCCGTTATTTATTTCTGTGCGTCTGACGGAGTGAAATGTGGACACTATATTGTGAATCAAATAAATACAATCAGTAAGAGCCAGCTTTCAAATAAATAAGTTGAAGTACCTAACTTATTTAAGTACCTACCTACTTAGGTACACACGAAATTATGGCGTAACTCAAATGTGTTATTTTTTTTATCCAACTTTCGCACAAAAATAGTAGGAAGGTAAGTAGTTTTCAATGCAATTGGGCTAATTTCATCATTGCAGTCGGGGCGAAATAGCCCGAGCTGAAGGCGAGGCCCTTATGCAGCCGAAAGATTAGATACCTACACTGACAAATGCCCCCGCATATCAAACGATGTTATTCAACACACTCGGAAAAAGTCAGTTAAAACTTCTTAAATAAACATAAAAGCGGTGCGGTAGGATATGGTGTTTGAGTAGGCAAGTGTGTTGAAAATAACATTTCTTTCGTTTAGGAAGATACTTACTACATACTTCTTATTTCTTCTTTAATTTTTTAGGTGGTACTTCAGTGCCTCCACCGGTCTTAAAATAGAGGCTATAGAATACTCCGGATGCCACCACCAGTATGGTTGAGAGAACTACGATGTACTCAGCACGATTCCTGTAAGAGACTTTTGTGGTTAGTAAGCAGGAAGGCACTGGCAAAAGAACCTTTATATTTTTATTTATAGGTAAGACTAACGGGTTGGGTGGAAAAGCTATTTAAATGCCATTGGCATTTTTTAAAAACATCACCATTTGTGTTTTCAGCATTTGACAATAGCAACAAACCTAGCGCATATTGTGGTAGGCATAAGTGACAAGGAATAAGAATTTTCATGCAAACTTTCCTCCCCTATTTCGTCCCATTAGGGGACGAACTTCCAAAAATACTTTCTTATCGGATTCCAACATCACATAAGAAATACGAGATTCAATTCAAGTCCCTCTATGAACAGCGGTTTAGGGCGTTGATCGATTTATCCATCAGTATAAATCGATCAACGCCCTAAGCCGCTGTTATAAAAACCTACTTAGGTAAAAAAATGATTGGTCCCTAACCAATCATTTTTAAGTATTTATAAAGATACTTAAGAGATTATTATTTACTAAAAAGGGTATAAGTACTTACTCAAAAGGAGTCCCACACACGACATACCAGGTGGCACCGTTTCGTGGCATATCCTTGACGCAATGGAAATCAAAGTAGTCCTCATTATAGTCGGTCGGGCAGAAGTACTTCCGTTTTTCTAGCACCTGGAATCAATGTTATAGGTTCTGTATTGGACTGAAATATTAATAATTATAGTGCTCTTGACCGTATGTCGGTCATGGTGACCAATCAGCCAGGTACCTACGCAAGTGATTAATATAAAGCAAAGATGTATGGGGCAGCAACCCGACTCGACCGTAGGGAGAGATCAGGCGCTAATCAACAGCTTAACATGCTTCGCAGGGGTGCCACAACCTGCCGTCGTTGCGGGATTCCGCCGGAGTTGCGGGACTATTCGAAAGAGATACCGCGGCTCCGGAACACAAAGGGCACATGAAGGAACATGGATGGGTTTTAGTCAGTAGAAGTCTGACACTTCCTCCCGCTCCGCCCAGAGCGGGAGAAGTCATTGGATGATTTCCCACCCCTAAAAAAAAGGGGTGCCACAACACTAGTTGCTAAGCTCCGAGCTACTAAAAAATTACTCATGAAAAATACTTGGAGACTTGCGAGTGGAATCAGCAGTCGTTTTTTCGACCGCGAAACCAACCAGCTTGCAGCGCCGACATTTCGAGGCATGCGCCGCGCACGCTTCGCAACGCACTCGCTTCAATGTAAATTTGCCTGGGCAGTCATGCCTCACCACGAATATACGTCCACACATGGCGAAGCATGCGATGAGCGCCTGTGCGCTGCTCATGCCTCGCAATCTTTGTATCCGCTGGTGGCGCCTTTAGACGTGTAAGCTAAGCATTACGACTGTATTCCGCGGTAGGTCTGCCAGAATACGTAGTAGGTTACGAATGTAGTAAATTATCTACATAGTAACTGTCATAACAGGTGTTCATAAGTTACAGATTATAATTAATCGTTTATTATAACGTGCTAATGAATCTCACGATATATCATTATCGCGTACAAGACGATAACAGATTGGTTTGAAAATAAAATTATGCTAAAGAACCGATTGTCTAAAATGCACAAACCTAATGAATGGCGCCATAGAAGCTAGGGACTAAAGGATAACTAGCAAGAAAACCTATAAATACACTGAAAAATCTTGCTGTGATTCCGGAAATTAAAACTTATCAATAGCACTGGATTGCTTATCTGCCAAGCTCTACTTAGGTAATCGGCTTTATGATACGCAGGATAATAGGAACACAGACGCAGACGCTCGTGTTCGTATCACGCAAAACAAGATTAAACTTGAAATGACAAGGACAAGGTTCATTTGGAAGAGCTAAGTGTACTAGCTTCAGACAGCGGTTTCACGCTCGTGGAAGTCGAACATTAACAGGAGAAATACTCCTCGAACAACCACTATCCTATTCCAGGACATGGTCTACCTACTCGTCTGCCAACTTTCATCCAAAGTTGCTTGTCAGCGGTTACGAGGTATCAGACAGAGTCACTTTCGTATTTGTAATATGGATTTCTGTACGAATCCAAACGAACAACGATGCTTCTCACTCACGCTAAAAGAATTCTGAATAAACTATCAAGCCTAGCTATGCTAGCGGTACAGTTTGAAATGAATCGTCTCACCTGTCCAAACGGTGTGGTGAGCGTGGCCTTCTCGTTGCATGGTCCGACTGGCTCGTGCAACCCAAGGGACCACTCCTGCTCCGGGTTGAAGAAAATAGTGAAACTCAGGTACAGAATGTAGTGTACCGCAAGCTGCAGGATCAGCATGTAATCTATAGCTGTTAGCCTTGAGAAAAATTTAACACTCGGTCAAAATCAAAGAAACAAGTAGTAAAGACGATGTACAAAATGTTGTTAGGATCTAAGCCGATAGTTTCTGATAGGTACTTACTTTTTGCTGCTCTTCTGCCTATCGCTCATCAAACCGTATAGAACAATCACGGCGAATATGGAAAACAGAAGGAAGAATGTAACTTCTGAGTGGATCTTGTAGACATCGTGCAGAGGGTGATAGATAGGGATGAACAGCAGGACGCCTCCTGGCATGCCCAACAGAGACGAGATCAATACTGACTTCCATTCAGATGTCTTGCTGTAAAGAAGAATTAAGCAAGTTGAAAAAAGTTTCGGAATACCTTGGTACTATATGAAAACGAAAAGTTTTGACAGAAACTTACTCAGCTGCATCCCACTGTGATACTTTCGGTGCAAACCAAGACCTGCTCGCATTGAAAAAGTAGAAGAAACTGGCAGCGAATGCAGCATGGAAGTAGTAAGAGTTCCAGGGCACCCAGTAGTGGCGGTCGTAGATGTTAGGATCAGTGTCGTGCCAAGTCCAGTGCACAAACTTCACAGCCGTGATGTCGTAGGGAATGTCCACAAGAACTGTGACCAGACCCACCGCGAAAGGTTCAGCGTATTTTGGGAGATTCAGTCTGGAGACGGCGTACACCGCATGGTAAATGAATGCGGGATCTGAAAGGTATACATTTTATTTTAAAAGACGCTGAGAGTGCTGGAACCATGTCGTGCTAGCCGGCTTATGGGGTCGCCAAACAGACGAGTGGAAGGGCTGACAAAACCACTGCAGGTAGATTTTTTTGTTTAATTTTGGCTTTATTGTTTTACATCTCTGGAAGAGCTAATCCAATTATAAAGTAAATCTATCTAAGGTTGCGAAGAATACCTAGTGCAACAATATAAATACCTACATTTTGAGTAAAAATCAAAATCGTATCACAAAGGCAAATAATAGGTAGGTACCATATTTTTTTCATAATACTCGATAGTACTCACACAATAGGATGATGTGTAGAGGCAATCTAGCCCCCAAGAAGATGATGGGGGTCTGCGAGTGCCAAAAGTTGTCGTATTCTGGCAGGGCGAAGTGCCAGAAGTTGTCGGTGAAGAGCCCGTGAAGGATCGTCCCCAGCCAGAGGTACGGCCATCTTCCACCCTTCCTGAAAGCTGAGATCAATCAAATTTTAAACAGAATCAATAGGGATGTCGATTCTTTCCGAAAAAGATCGATTTTTAAATCGATTTGGATTGTAAGCTGTATCCATTCACAAAAAAATACAAGTCTTTATGATCGATTTCTAAAAAAACGATTATGTTTTCAAGTTTGCATTTATAATCTAAATAAAAATCCGTTTTATGAAAAACAAGAAAGATACCATAATCAATGAGAAAGAAAATCGAATGACGATTTTCAATGGTGAAATATCGATTCACTGGATCGATTCAGTCATGCATATCGATTTAAAAAATCATACGTTTGGGCCTTCAAAATAGCTTCTTTAATTAATCGATCTCAGATCGCCATCCCTAAGAATCAATGCCCATAAGTTGGAACTACGAATCTAGCGCACGAAATCCGTATTTAATAAACTATAAGTAGGTACCTTAGGTAAGTCATAAGATGTAGGTAAGCATATAGTTAAGTATAATCCGCGCGCGATCAATATGGGATGGAACCTTATCATAGTAAATCGAAAATGACAGTTCTCAAAACAAGTAGCGTTAGCAAAAAAGTTCTGAATTAATTATAAATTAGTTATTTCTACGATCCATCATAGGGTTATGTAAATATACAGAAACGTTTCATGGTTGCAATCCTTATAATAATATTTTTTAGATATATTATTTTATAGTTATTCCAATTCGTATGAGAATCATCATCAGAAGCTTTCCTCACCGTCAGAGCTTTCACTTCCTTCAGAAGCCTTCCTTTATCTGAAGGAAGGCTTCTGAAGGAAGTGAAAGCTCTTCCTTCGAGCCTTCGAAGTGAAGGGCTTTAGATAAATAGAAAAAATAATGTAAAATAATGCACTGTAATGTACCTAGGTACTGCAGATGATGGAGAGTACCTACGCTATTTGGGACTACTACCTACTTTAAATTATTATGCTTCGCCTACAAATATTAAATCACATATTTGAATAAAAACAATTTTATTTTAAGAATAAGGAGGACTAAGTTCAACTTCAAAGATACATTTCTTCAGTACACTACAGAGCGGTTTCTTATCTACGTGTCTTAAATTTACCACAATTAATAAAAAACGATTGGCGGCGCTAGTGGACGGAATACACGCTCTTATTCCTTTGATAGTTTCGGGTAGTATGAATAAAATTGCTGGTTGATTCTGCTAAAGTGGCCTTTTTAAACCCGCTGGCAGCTGGCAACTTTTGCCGACGCTACGGCTGGCCGGCGGACCGAGCGCGTCTCAGTTCCAAAAGGTCGCATCCCATTCTGATCGCTCGCGATTAATAATACCTATGGATATCATGGACTTATAATATCGATATTATTTCGGAGCGTCCACAATCATATGTCACATGGTTACAATCGCAAGTGTTATAAATGAGGTAAAACAAAGGAGTTTTTAATAAAAATTTGTCACACAGCAATAGGTAGCTTACGAACTCTTATTAAATTAAATTCGCTGATAGACCTACCTTGTGCATTTGTTACATGTCGCTATCGCAAATTATTATTATACATTATTATTATTACCTATATGTTATGAACAGGTAACGGCTTGTAAGACCAATTGCCCAATGTCCAGCTTTGGACCTCTTTCTGCGAATAGTGGATACCTACCTAAGCACCTTCGCTGAAAGAGGTTTAATAAAATGAAAATGAATGAAAGCATTTGCTTAAAGACTCAGATCCCAGAGTCTTCACACCTTTGACCTTAGTAGGTAGGTACTTATTTTCTCAGTAGCAAAATATGTATGTGCTACCTTCGGTCATAAGTACCATGCTCGGGCAGGTTAAGTCCCATCTCTTCCCCTATAGCTTTATACCGTCAAAAATTTCCCATCTCTCCCCCTGCCTCAGTCATGGATGAACAAAACTTTAATTCTTGGGTGTTATATAACTACATATAGCCATTCAATTAAATCACTGGGAGCTCTGGGATGCTAATGATGAAGATGAAAGGCATAAAGTAAAGATATCTACCATGTATGAGCGTCACCAATCCTGCTATTGTGTAGACAGCCTGCGAGAGGATGTATGTGGGCTGGGCCGCCCACAGCTGTTTGATGTCATTGGTCTGGACCAGCCACTCTAGCCACTGCGGACACACCGGTTTACCGTTAGAGCTTACACGGACCATACATTGAACTTAGGTAGGCGGAGAAATATGTTTTAGGTGCTAATTTAAATAAAAAATAATACATTAAGTGAAGAATATTGGTATTGCACCTCAAATAGGAAACCTATATAGTATGAAGGTTAGCAACTGGATTTTAGATAGCTCTAATCGAATTAAAGGAACACAACCTGGAGAAGGTATGAGGCCAGCATCGAACAATTAAAAATACATTTTTTCCTCTTTAAAACATGGTCAATTTGATAGCTTGAGCGTTCCTGAGAAAAAAGGACAGACAGACAGACGGACGGACTACGAAGTTACCTATTCTATGCATAAGAGTAAGGGGAATGAAATCTCAAAGCAAATAAATAATCTATACTTAGTTGTAAACAGTCGTGTTACATTCATAAAGATTTATTGCCAATTGAAATGCTTGAAAAGAGGTTTATTATAGTGTTACCGTATCGCCCCCGCCAGTTTTAGTCGCCATGTTGATACGGTGCGCGTGCGCCGCTACCGAACCTTGTCGACACAATGATTAAACCTAAAATTCTGTGACTATCAATTTGAATATAGTGTTGTATCGACTTCATCCGGATTTGTTATCGAGTTTTTTTTTATTCAGATATTACTCGCTAGTCATGTAACACCATTATATTATACCAACTTAACAAGGTTATTTCATCAATGCTTCTCTGTTTTTGGTGAGTGTGTTTGTCTGAAGATCCAGTTTCAACACGGTGTTTAATTGACTGGTTCAATCGAGAATTCGAGATGGCTCCGAATCTGTTCAGCTATTTAAAAAATTATAATAAGAAACTAATGGCATGAGCATGACGTCCAGGATTCCCAGATCAGACAGAATGTTATTGATGTTTCCATCAGGTTTTGTTCAGTACCACTTGCAGCCCGGAGTTCCAGATTTATTCTAATGACAATTTTACTGGCTGTTGTCTTGGGACTTACTTACTGGTGAAATTTGGGTGCAAGCACTAGCGTAGCTAGAGGGTTATTTTAATCACGGCATTAATGTGTCCCGACACATTAATGCCGTGATTAAAATAACTTAAGTACACCTAACATCACAAAGTTCAATGGTAGATCACTTAAAGTTCTCCTTCCGTCAGCCCTACATTATTCTTGCATTTCGCCTTGAGCTCTCCTGCATCCTAGTAATATTATAAATGTGAAAGTTTGTATGTTTGTATGTTTGGATGTTTGTCCGTCAATCACGCAAAAACGACTGAAGGGATTTGGATGAAATTTGGCACATATTTAGGTCACATCCTGGAATAACACATAGGCTACTTTTTATCCCGGTAACATACATGACCTAATGGTGACAGAGGAAGAAACTTTCTGCTACCTTAGTACTTCAGATTCAAAAGTACCAGGAGTACAGAAACATGTCGAAATTTTTTACTGGGCTAGAGTTTTATTACGAGTGCTAAAAGATTCACAAGTACTTGGAGACCAGCAACATGTCAAAGTATTTTTGGGAAACATTTTTTTTATTAGCAGATTAGAAACGTGTCAAAGTATTTTCGAGACTGGAATTCCGAGTTCTACAGATTCACAAGTACCAGGACAGCAAAAACGTGACGAGTTATTCCGGGGCCGGAATTACAAGCGCTATAGATTCTCAAGTACCAGGAGAGCAGAAATATCTCGGAAGTTTTATTGGGGCTTAAATTATGAGTGCTTTAGATTCACAAGTACCAGGAGATCAGAAATATGTCGGAACATTTTCCGCGCTGGAATTGTGAACGCTATATTTTCACAAGTACTAGGAGAGCAAAAACATCTCGGACGGTTTTTTGGGGCTTAAATTATGAGTGCTTTAGATTCACAAGTACCAGGAGAACAGAAATATGTCGAAACATTTTCCGCGCTGGAATTGTGAACGCTATACTTTCACAAGTAAATAATAATAAAAAAAATTAATGGAAATAATTTTTTTATTTAAGGTAGGTACAGCAACTTCTTAGTCTAGTCTAGTAACAATTTTAAATCTTAAATTTAGAGGTTGTACACTGTTGAATACAACTATGGGATTCTCTAACTCCTAAACTAAGTCAAGCTTGTATTATAGGAGTTAGTGAGCCGTTGACTTGGACACAATCCTGAATTTATCTTATGTTACTGTAGAAACATAGAAAGTTATTGCTTAAAATAAAATATAAGAAAACAAAAGACAAAAGACGCAAACCTACCGTAAGATTAAACAAGATAATATCAATATATATTTACCACTAAAATATTATAAAGATAACGCTAACTATTCACCTATTATACCTATTTTATCAACTCTATTGTACCCATTAAACCTTTTACACCTACCTGCTTACTTTTTAACTATTAGGAGTAATTCTGTTTCATCAATATAGGTATTATTATGTCAAAGTTAATAACCAGTTGTTCACCTTTTGCTTTACCTCACGTTTGATTAAATTGTATATTGCCAGTAGGTATTTTATTGACCAAGTAGGTATGCACTAGGAGAGCTGAAACATGTGGAAATATTTTCGGGGGCAGAATTACGAGCGCTACAAATCAAAGTACCAGGAGAGCAGAAAAAGATTTTTTTGTCGCTAGAATTATGAGCGCTATAGATTCACAAGTAGGCACCAAGAGACCAGAAACACAGCGAAGTTTTCTCAAGGCTGCAAACACTATACATATATTCACAAGAACCAGGAAAGCAGAAACATGTCGAGGTATTTTCGGTGCCGGAATTGTGAGCGCTAAAGATTCACAGGTACCAGGAGAACAAAAACATGTCGAGGTTATCCGGGGCTGGAATTACGAGTGCTAGAGATTTACAAGTACCAGGAGAGCAGAAATATTTCAAAGTATTTCCGGGCCTGGAAATTGTGTACGCATTAGTTTCACAAGTACCAGGAGAGAGTTTTATGCTGGAATTAAGAGCGGGGTATCTACCAGTAGACCACAAACATGTGGAAGTAATTTCAGGGCTGAAATTTTACATTCAGCGGCACCGCAAAGACTCACACTATCTGGATACCAGAATCATGAAGATGCATTTCCAAGGATGAGAATATGAGGTAAAAAACGTTGCGCGCCAGTTCTAAAGTCTACGCAGACGAAGTCGCGGGAAGAAGCTAGTCTGCCATATAATTTACTTCTATTTAAGTAGATTTGATCTCGACGAAAATACAAAATTCTCCGTGACGTGAATAAATTGAGGCCCCTTTTACAGGAGCGCTATTCTGTAACAACATTTTCGTGTCTCGTCAGCGGAATCAGAGGTTAGTATCAAATTCGTATATTAGTAATCTAAGACTTGTTTGGTGTTTGTAATAAAGCTCACTTTGTGAGCTTTGTCAGTCCTGACTGACAAAGCTAGCATCACAGGTGATGCTCGCTATCGAAATAGTTACAGAATAGACTAGCTGCTCCTTACCTACATCTACTGCTCCTACGAGCCAGTACCTATCGGCGGGCATAGGACATCATCTATTTGATTCAATCCAATTCTTATTAGGGCTAAGTTCAATCAGAATAACATTTGAACCAAAGTACCTACCTAGCCTAAGATAAAAACCGGCCAAGTGCGAGTTGGGCTTAAGATACTCTTGTGTGTTCAAGGCTTTATGAGAATTGACCGTGGACCTGAGAACTTATATATGGTTTTAATTTCAACTCGATACCCCACGCATTCCCGTGATAAAGGGTCTTAACAGATAGACGGACGGACGGACAACAAAGTGATCCTATAAGGTTTCAATTTTTACCTTTTGAGGTATGGAACCCTTAAAACTAAAAATGAAAGCGTCTTTAGTACCAGATCAGTGCTTACTCTTCCGAGAAATACAGGCAAGTCATTTATATGGAGACTTATTGTGCTGTAGGGAGGCTTTTAGAATGGTAAACACAAAATCAGATGTGAATCAGCCTGTGACCCTAAGTGCTAATAGACACACATACATATTCATTTTTATGGTTCCAAACATAAAACGGAACCCATATAGGACAACTTAGGTGTCTATCTGTCTGTCCGTCTGTCACACCCAGTTTTCTCCAGATCTACTGAACCGATTCTGTTGAAATTTGGTATACATGACATATGGACCATCTGTGCGATCCGTCTATCGCAGTCAGTTTTCTGCGGATATACTGCTGAAATTCGGTACGCATATGGACTTCTGCTGTGACCCAAACACGGACTCCTTACGTAAATTAATACATTTTGAGAGTCACTTTTGGAGTCAAAGAAGATAATTTAAAAAAAAGTTTCAAACTGCATCGTGAGACGTATGAAATGAAAGGGCTGATTTTAATTATATATTTTTTTCATAATTTTAAAATAAACCGTTAAATATTTATTAGAAAAAAAAAACAAAAATGACCAGTCCCCATCTCCGAAACTACTAAGCCCAAAATTATGAAAAAAAAATGCAGATAATAGTTCATTACCTACAGATTACAGGAAAACCTATAAGAAATATGTAGTGTTAAAACAACATGTTGCAATTAGTTCGAAACCCTTTGCACGCGAGTTGAACTCGCAATTCGCCAGTTTTAAAACAAAATTCCAGGGTGTGTGTAGGAATTATCGTCACTGTATAATTCCCCAATTCCCCTATACCGATATCGACTCATTCTATCGACACTTGCCGTCCTTGGCATATCCATGTTATCTATGTCGTGTGGCGCTACGTGTCTACTAAATGTGCCAACGCGGGTGCCACATAGATTTGTATTTTTTCTTCGTTTGTCTCCTTCGAACACCTGTATAAACTAAAAATATTTAACCTCTGCCATGTAGGTACCGACCCAGAAAGATATCGACTGCTAGCATTTGTTTTGGCCTATAATGATGATTTGATAAGAATTTATTATTAGCGGCGAATAAGTATTGACGGAAAAAGTAATTATTTCATGAAACTCGACTTGGTTGTACAAAAAGTACCTACTTGTACAAAACTTTTGGTTCGAAATACGGTAATCGCCGCGTATTCCAATTTAGAAACCAAGAACCTTAAACTAAGTTTAAAGGTTCAATAAGGAGTACCTACCTAACATGCTACAGTAGCCTGGAATAATTTGGAAATAGATACCTAGTGGCCACAGTTTCATCGTTTTGTTCCGTACCGCGTACCCAAAGGGTTACCAACGGAACCCTATTACTATTACTTATAAGCCTCCGCTGTCCGCCCGTCTATCCTTCCATCTGCACCACTAGAACCGTAACAGATAGGGAGTTGTAAATTTCATAGTGTGTATTACCCCTTGTTTGGTACGGAACCCTTTGTTTGAGAGTCCAACTCGCACTTGCCCAGCTTTTCTTCACACAGACGTACCTACCTATTTAGATTTCTAACCATGAACTTCAGAGCTCTATGAAACGCTATAATATTAGAGTCTTCAGAGTCTGAATGAAGCCTACTTTGGCAGCTAGAACTTTTCAGCTAGAACTTTAACTTATTTATTTAAATAAAGAATCTAAAGTTCGCAAGTTCCATTGTAGAACGCAGCGAACGCAGTGACCTGCAACAACAACAACTACCTATCTTAGTAGGGCGATGGCCGTGAATGTCCGTGAATCTGAGATAACATTAGAATTATTTTTCTAAAATGACGTCACGATTTTTTTTATGAAAAGCTATTTTTTTATCGTTGCTAAAGCTTGTTTTAGACTTTTGTGTTATCATAATAAAATTAACCTCTTCAACGTCTTTCGTGAACGTGTTTCTTAATTACAAAACTTAATCAAAACGTTTTTAAATAAACCTGTGGTAATTATTAACTTTTCGTTTCACGCAGTGTGATAGCCTACTGCCAAAGTATTGTCATGTGCAGGTTTTTTGTGTTCTGTGGTCATGTGTCAGTTCAGTCATCTGTCAAATTGTTAATAAAATCAATGAGTTTGGTTGTGTGTAATTTCGAATCAGTGAAACCAAATCTAGATTTAAAATTAAAAGATGTCGACATTCTTTCGAAACGTATATAATGGATCGCGTAATTTGTTGACCAATTATTATAATTATTGCCCAAACGTCACGTTTAGGATAAGAACTACGATTCGATACAATACTTCTATGGCCAATGCCTTTCGATCCCAGAGAGTTAAACCTAAAAAGGAGCCCGGAGAGATTTTCAAGTGGATATTACTGGTTTGTATATTTTATTGTAAGGTTAAATTATCACACTACCTTTGAATTATTCAATTAAATTTGAAAATAATAACCTTCAATCTAAAAATTTTTAAATTTTTTCGAAATAAATGAAACATTGATCAAGCTATAATTTCGTAGCTTTTGATCTTGTTTGATCTGAAAAAAGTCTAAATCGTGATTGCTCTGTATTGTCCTATGTGTTCAAAAATCTCTCCAAGTGCCCTGAGGCGTAAATTAAGATATGGCGCCACTGGCCAAATGTATGCTGTCCCATTATTATAAGAGAAAAGGAGAAGTTTACATTTTTATTGAGCAAGGAAAGCTAGTTTGCGGTATTTTTTGGCTTGCCCCGCCCCTTGTAGTCTGGCACCTAGGATTGCCAGATACAAATTCTTTCATTACGATGGTTACGAATTCAGTATGTAGGAAAATATATGATAATAGATAATTGTTTTCGTAAATCAATTTACTTGTAATATTTCACAAACATATTATTATATGTATGCAAATGCCCGACAACCCTTATAATTGCTATCTCTGAGTTACATGTTTTACAAATTGCAGTAAACTCATCTTTTTTCTGTACCCAGTCTTTAAAATTATGATTTTTGCCCACTTTTAATAATCTGTAAACCTCTTCTCGCTTGTTTATGAATAAGATGTTCATAAGCAATGCTTCCATTTTCATAAATACATGAGTATTTTTTAAATTGTACATGTACACATGTCGTCTACCCTTGAGATAAAACAAAAGACACTGTTGTGTGTTACTTACAACTGTTAGTTTGAATGAAAACTGGGACGATATTCTGGACACGCCAAAAGACATGTAATCCAAGTCGATCCGAGATTTCCTGGCCATCTGGCAAGCCTAATGCCACCCTTACCCTAAGGGTTAATAAATAATCTTTACTACATGTAAATTACGTTAATTATTTTTATTTTAGATGATTCCTGTCAGCTCTTTTGGTTTAGGCTGTTGGCAATCATACCGCCTGCAATGGAAGCTGGGACTCATTGATATGATGCAATCTAAAACAAATGCAACACCTGTTGCCATGCCTACCGAGTTAGTATTCATATCATGTACTATTTTTATATTTCACAACATATTGGAAAACAAAGTCCTCTGCCGTGTCTGTCTGTCTGTCCGCAATAAATTAAAAAATGAATGCACCGATTTTCATGCTGTTTTCACCAATGGATAGAGTGTTTCTCGATGAAGGTTTTAGTATATACTTTGTCAACCCATCAGAGCCGCGGGCATCAACTATATTATAAAGCTGAAGAGTTTGTATGTGTGTTTGGTTGAACACTCTAATATCAGGAACTTCTGGTTCCAATTGTTTTAGTTTTGGATAGCCCATTTCTCTAGTGTTGCTTTGTCATAAAAGTGGCAATTGATTTGCAATTACACATTATTATAGCTGACCTGTGCATGTGCAACTTTGTCAGTGTCACATTTTTCACTAATTCCCTGCTCGAATAGTTCATAAATTTTTCATTTCGTACCAGTACTTCCTGAGATCAGCGCTTGGATATGTTTACGTGTAAACTTACAACCCTAATCTTTTCAAGTTAGAGTGAAAAGGCTACTTCTGGGTAAGCTCAATTCATCGTAGACTTCATCTCTAACCTAGAATAGAGTCAAGAGCAAACCCAACACAAATAAAAACAGCGGCGAAGGGTTCCGTGCCATTATCTATTAAAACGGCAAAAAAAATCAAGTTTGTTGTATGGGAGCCCCCTGAAATATTTCTTTTATTCTGTTTTTTAGTATTTTTTGTTATAGCGGCAACAGAAATACATCATCTGTGAAAATTCCAACCGTCTAGCTATCGCGGTACAGTACGAATAATCTGTAAGTTTACCCATGCGAAGTACGTCGCAATCGATTGCGCAGGATGTCAATTTGACAAGAAACATAGAAAAGCGCATGCGCGCGTACGTCGCGTATGCAGTCTCAGTCACTCGTATACGTTTGATGCATACTTGTGTCTCGCTTCCTCAATGCAATACGACTGTTGGTGCGAAAAGTGTTAAATGTTGTTATTGTTTTAATTAATTATTCTGGTTTTTTCTTACTGTTTGATTTGTATTTTGTGTTTTCTTGTAGTGTATGTGTTTGTTGTGTTACTTTGTGATCGAGTTATTGTTATTGCATTCATTTTTTCAAAATTCTAATATAACTCGTACACAAAAAAAAACATAATCTACGAACGTAACACTTTTCTACGGGATGGGCCCTGCGCGGTCGTCACTAACAGCCAACTTCGCAT
Source organism: Ceramica pisi (assembly GCA_963859965.1). Classification (NCBI taxonomy): domain Eukaryota; kingdom Metazoa; phylum Arthropoda; class Insecta; order Lepidoptera; family Noctuidae; genus Ceramica; species Ceramica pisi. Next base: position 16,536,518 of record OY982527.1, read on the forward strand.
GGGTAAAGTTAGAATATTCGTACTATACTTGAGATACAGCCTGGTGAAAGACAGAGAGACAGACAGCGAAGTCTTAGTAATAGGGTCCCGTTTTTACCCTTTGGGTATAGGACCCTAAAAAGGGATGGTAAAGCAACTAAAAAAGTAAAAGCATTATGTATAAAGAGGTGAATATAGAACTAACAAGCATTTTTTGGAGTTGGTTAAAAATGATTATGTTGTATGATTATGAACTAAAGTGGATGTAGTAGTGAATCTTTAAATATTAAATATTTTTTATTTCTAAGTCCATTTAAATATCCAGCCTTACTAAAAAATAATACATTGCTACAAGAACCATTATTGCTATTTTTAAAATCCAATTGGAAGATGTAAAAGTGATAATTTTTCATTTTTTTGCTCTAAGAAATTCTGTCTGATCTGTGCGAAGGTTACGTGGAAGGGAACCTTACAGCATAGAAGCCAGCTGAAACATAGTTCAGACTGATGTTTTAGAGGCTATGCAAATTTAGAAACAGTGTTTTAGGTAGTTACTAGATCGTATTTATCGACTAGTCGAAATCTTCACTCGACTAGACGATAAATACGATCTAGGTATAAAACCAAGTTGTTTAGGTATGTTACGAGCTTGGGGTTCGTGACAATAAAAACAGCCGATTAATTAACCAAAAATGACACTTTAATAATCAACAACACACAATCGCACTATTAAACACTTCACTTCACTTAATTCGCAGTTGAAGATCGCTTCCGAAGATTCGCTTGTATCGCCAATTCAATACTGACTTGAGTCGCGAGCTTTGCGCACCTTATATAGTCCGACAGTAATTTCCAGAACCTTCGAGAATGGAAATATCTAGAAAGTTCGGGAACATACCGGTCCCGACTGACTAGGTGTCGAAACATCGAGAATGTTCTAGCATCGAAAAGTCTAGAAAGATCGTGACCCAATTAGTTCCACTACTCGATACTAGATGGCGTTAGCAGTACGTTGTGTACCCGGCATTAATTCTGGCGCGTAACACTGCCCCCTCCTAAGACATGCTCGTCCCGAGCATCGGTCCCATAATAACGCGCCAGTCGATCCACATGGACGATCTTAGGTGCACTTCTCGTACCTTTCTGGATACGGTAGGTCACGTCATTGATTTTTGTGACTATCCGGTACGGCCCGTCCCATTTAGCTTGAAGCTTAGGAGATTTCCCTTTACTGCGAACTGGATTGTGCAACCACACTAGTGAACCTTCGTCGAAACCTTTATTGTTCATTTTGCGGTCATATCGAGTTTTCATCTTTTCAGGCATTTGCTGGCCCGATTGTCTGATGTGCTCTTATATGTCGTTCATTTTTCTCCGCAAGTCATTCGCATAATCGGTTATACTGCGTGGGGCATCAGGTGGTATTCCGGTGATCAGGTCTGCAGGCAGCCGTAATTCTCTACCAAAGTTTGTGAAAGCTGGTGTCACCGATGTACTTTCGTGAACAGCACTTCGGTATGACAGCAAAAACGGTTGTATATGCTTGTCCCAATCGCGTTGCCGGTTTTCCACAACTTTAGCCAGGTATCTCTCCAATGTCTGATTAAATCGTTCCACCATTCCATCCGATTGTGGGTGGTAAGAAGTTGTTCTCGTTTTATGAGTACCCATAATTCGACAAGTTTCCTGGAATATTTGTGACTCAAAATTCCGTCCTTGATCGCTGTGAATCTCCAAAGGTACTCCAAAACGACAGAAGACTTCATGAACGAGTTTATCTGCCACTGTTGAAGCTTCTTGATTCGGAATGGCGAAGACTTCCGGCCACTTGGTGAAGTAATCCATTATAACCATGAAATACTTGTTAACCGACTTCCCAAAAAGGAGGAGGTTATCAATTCGGTAGTATGTTTTTTTTTTTTTTTTTTTTTATGTTTGTTACCTCATAACTCCGACAATTATGAACCGATTTGAAAAATTCTTGTTTTATCTAAAAGGATATACTTGCAGATTGGTCCCATTTAAACCATATCAAAATCGGTTACGAACTTTGGATTTTAAATCGAAATACCTGGAATTTGACTATTTAGATGACTCTTTGATAATCGAAATTGCGTATATTGCTTTTCTGCGATTTTGCAGTGGTGTTGTTAGGTGTGAGGCACCACTAAAAAGTGAAAAATAAAAAACTTTTTACAAAAAAATACAACCGACTTCCAAAAAAAAACACTGCAAAGTAAAAAATAACTTTAATTTCGGAAGTCGGTGTCAAAATACGAAGAAAGTAACAAAAACACCGACTTCCGAAATTAAAGTTATTTTTTACTTTGCAGTGTTTTTTTTTGGAAGTCGGTTGTATTTTTTTGTAAAAAGTTTTTTTTACCACTGTCACTTTCCGGAAACGGTCCCGCAACATCCAGGGCTATCCTTTCCCAAGGTGCACCGACATTGTACAATTTCAATGCACCTCTGCTACGAGTCTGAGGTCCTTTTACAGCCGCACAACTTGTACATTTGCGACACCAATCCTCGACATCGTCACGACAGTTAACCCAGTAAAAACGTTCCCGTATCTTCAGTAGAGTCCGTTTAACTCCCATATGGCCTCCTGAACATCCATCATGGTACAGCTGTAGAACATCCGGTACTTTCGCTTTAGGGACAACCATTTGCAAATGACAGCTGTCTCCCCGAGCATTCTCCCATTTACGGCACAGGACTCCATCCTGAATCACTAAGCTATCCCATTGTGCCCAATAGCTTTTTGTGATCGAACTCATCGCTGAGACGTCGCTCCACGTAGGCTTAGGTGCACTGGTCCTTATCCAGTCCAGAATCGGCTTGACTTCCGAATCTTCCTGCTGTGCACGTTGTAAGCTTTCCTTCCACTCGTTGCTGAGGTCTGTCTTGAGCATCCTCACAGGTACGGCTTCTTTACCCTCTTGCCTAGTACAATGCTTGCAGTCTTCAGGGCAAGGTCTTCTTGACAATGCATCTGCGTTGCCATGAGATTTCCCGCTACGATGTTCGACCACAACGTCGTATTCCTGCAAGAGTTCAATCCATCTCGCAACTTGTCCTTCTGGGTTTTTAAACTGCAATAGCCATTTCAGTGCAGCATGGTCAGTTCGTAAGTGGAATTTTCGTCCCAGCAGATATTTGCTAAAATGCTGTACTGACTTTACCACAGCAAGCAATTCTCGTCTCGTGACGCAATAATTCCTCTCTGGTTTTGACAACGACTTGCTGAAGTACGCAATCACAACCTCTTGATCGCCATTCCGTTGAGATAACACACCGCCAAGTCCGATATCACTTGCGTCTGTGTCAACTATAAATTCCTTGTCGGTATCAGGATACCCCAAAATAGGTGTTTTGCACAGACGGTCCTTTAGCTCCCGGAAGGCGCTGTCACAACTTTCATCCCAACAGAAATGTCGCTTCTCCTCGGTTAGTTTGTGCAGGGGTTTGGCTACATCTGCAAAGTTCTTGACAAATCGCCGATAATAGGAGCATAGACCCAGAAATGCTCTGACCTGCGTCTTGTCTTTTGGGATTGGCCAATCTTTGACAGCGGCGATTTTCTCTGGATCCGTGCGGATACCATCTTCCGACACGACATAACCCAAAAAGTTAACTTGCCGTTTGAAGAGAGAGCACTTTTTCGGACTCAACTTGAGGTTGGCACTCTGGATCTTCATGAGCACGCGTTCCAGGTTTTGAAGGTGTTCATCAAACGTACGGCCTACGATGATGATGTCGTCCAAATAGACAAGGCAGGCATCGCCAATTAACCCGGTTAGTACAAGTTCCATTAACCTTTCAAACGTTGCCGGAGCGTTACACAATCCAAACGGCATAACTTTAAATTGCCACAGACCCTTTCCCGTCGAGAATGCAGTTTTTTCCTTGTCCTTAGGGTCAATTTCTACTTGCCAGTAGCCACTTTTTAGATCTAATGTGCTAAACCACTTAACTCCAGTGAGCATGTCCAGCGTGTCATCAATTCTTGGCAAAGGGTAGCTGTCCTTCTTCGTAACGTCGTTCAGACGACGATAGTCAACACAAAACCGCATGCTGCCGTCCTTCTTTCTTACCAGCACTACAGGTGAACACCATGGACTGGATGAAGGTTCTATAACACCATCCTTCACCATTCCCTCAATCATGGTTTCCACTTCCTTTTCACGTGCTACCGGTAATCTCCTTGGCCGCTGCCGGATAGGCAACTTTTCTCCTGTGTTTATTTTGTGTTGAACTAAGCCAGTCTTCCCGATATCAGCATCGTTCGAAGAGAAAACATCGGCGTACTTGAGTAACATCCTCTTCGCCTTGACCATTTCGTTTTGAGACAGAGCGCTGATACAGTCTTCTAAAAGTGCGGTCACTCTCGTTTGGGCATTCTTGCTGAGGGTCTCAGTTGATGGATATTGGCATCGACGCAACCACTCCACTTCCTCACAGGTACCCATCAGTGTGCCTTTATCTATCACCTGTTCCTTATCACAAAGGTTCAGCACACGTACCCTTGAGATGATGGTAGCTCTGACCAAAGTTCGTGCAACTTTCCAAGGAAGGTCATTGTCTATCCTTTCCACGAGTACACAACGATGAGTCTTCCCAGGATTCTGAGGAAGACTAACCGGCACAATCGTTTCCGATCTCGGAGGAAGAACAATCTTCTTCAGGCTGTATATATTTCCTGGTAACGCCCCTTCCATGAAAAGTTCCTCTTGCCCACATTTCATAACTCCTTGACTAACGTCGATCTCACAACGATTCTTCCTCATAAAGTCTAAGCCCAGGATGCAATCGTCCATTATATCGGCCACAACAACGTTATGCTGGTAGATTCTGTTGCCTAGCTTTAACTCCATCTCTCTCTCTCCTTGGACGGGTATGCGCTGACCGGTGGCTGTCACTAAATTTATGCGGTCTCGGTAGTATGCAGAGTCCCCAAAGAACCGACCTGCAAGTTGTGAACTGACGACCGTGCGAGAAGCTCCAGTATCTATCGTCAGCTTACATGGTGTTCCGTTGACCTCGCCCTTGATGATAAGGCTGTTCCCGTCATGGGTTTGTGAGATCGAAATCCTTGGGGCTCTTTGAACCTCAGCCAGTACCCGCCCCGCAGTCCTGGCTTTTACTCGTTTCCCTGCTGCTGCTGCTGCTCACAGGTACAGCTTCTTTACCCTCTTGCCTAGTACAATGCTTGCAGTCTTCAGGGCAAGGTCTTCTTGACAATGTATCTGCGTTGCCATGAGATCTCTCGCTGCAATGTTCCACCAACAAGTCGTTCTCCTGCAGCCGCTGGGCGCTGTCGTTAGCCGCCCTACCCTCTGGAGATTGGCTACCTTCCCCTTCTGCAGTTCGCTTAGGGCAACTGGATCGAAGGTGGCCCCTTTCACCACAGCCGTAGCACCTAGGGCTGTATCCTTTTAATCGATCGCGAACTGTAGCCGCTGCGACCTTCCTGACGCGGTGGGAACGATGATCTTGCCGCACAGCTTCCACCTCCAGTGCATGGGCCAAAGCGTCCTTAAGTGTCGCATGGTGCCCGAGCCTCACTGCAGCCCTAACTTCAAGGTCGCGGATGCCGTCAATGAAGGCCTGGACCAGGTTCCCTTCAATAAGCGCAGGTACAGACTGGTATGCTGCAGGTTTTCACCACTACGCTGTACGCGATCCCTTAGTTGCGCACGAAACACGTGCTCCAGATGGGCGTCACCATACCGGGATTCCAGTGTTTCAAGGAGCTGCTCGTAAGTTACTTCTTTACCGAGAGCTTCCAAGACAGTTAAGGCCTGGTCGCGCAGGCCTAAGGTGAGGGCAGTCATGGCTTGATTTTTACTCCAACCGTTCGCCTTCATGACGGCCTCAAACTGAATTTTGTAGGCCGACCAAGAAGACGTCCCATCGAACGGCGGCACTTTAAATCCACGTAGCGAAGGTGTAGTAGTTACGGGAGTTGCAATCCCATCTCCAAGTTTAAGGTTGCCCAACTCTTTCTTCATATCAGCAATATCGTTGTTGCATTTGCTGATCTGTGTTTCAGCATCTGACAGGCGGTTGTCATGCTGAGCAACCTTATCCTTCACTTCCTTAATGTCTTTCCCGAAAGAAGCGTGAATTTCCTTCATGAGGAGCATCTGTTCTTCCTGGCGGCGCGCCTGCTCCTCCCTGTCAAGCTTGAGCTGTTCTTCCAAGCGACGGGCCTGCTCCTCCTGTCGGCGGGTCTGCTCCTCTTGTCGGCGGGCCTGTTCCGCCTTGTCGTGCTGCAGCTGTTCTTCCAACCGACGGGCCTGTTCCTCCTGTCGGCGAGCCTGTTCCTCCTGTCGGCGAGCCTGTTCCTCCTGTCGGCGAGCCTGTTCCTCCAGCATCATCATCAGAGCAGCAAAGTCTGGTGCTGATGATGCCGGAGCTGCTGTGGACGGACCGGCTTCCATGGTCGGTAGCTGACTTTCCGACGTCTGCGGCGTTGCACCACCAAAACGCCTCTGATCCGTCTCCTGCTGGCGTTGACTACGGGTACGGATACCCTCCGTGTCGTCCTTTGGCAGAATCGGCATGATAATCCTTACTTCTGACACCAATTGTTACGAGCTTGGGGTTCGTGACAATAAAAACAGCCGATTAATTAACCAAAAATGACACTTTAATAATCAACACTAATTAACACTTTAAACGCACTAATTATAACACACAATCGCACTATTAAACACTTCACTTCACTTAATTCGCAGTTGAAGATCGCTTCCGAAGATTCGCTTGTATCGCCAATTCAATACTGACTTGAGTCGCGAGCTTTGCGCACCTTATATAGTCCGACAGTAATTTCCAGAACCTTCGAGAATGGAAATATCTAGAAAGTTCGGGAACATACCGGTCCCGACTGACTAGGTGTCGAAACATCGAGAATGTTCTAGCATCGAAAAGTCTAGAAAGATCGTGACCCAATTAGTTCCACTACTCGATACTAGATGGCGTTAGTAGTACGTTGTGTACCCGGCATTAATTCTGGCGCGTAACAGGTAGAAAAGAAGTCTGGGCGAATTCCCACAGTACTGGGTACTTAAATTCTTATCGTTAGCTTTACAGAACTGGAAACAATGGAGTACTTGCCAGTAAAAGTCAAGGGGCAGTTCCTTCATGATATGGAAATCCTCATCGGGCCTAGAGCTTTGATTGAGGTAGACTCACCTATACCGAGGTCGGGGTCTCTGGTATCTGACCCCAAGAGGAATCAAGGGTGGCTGGTTATTACTCCATTCAAGCTAGCTGAAACAGGGTAAGATTATTTTTATCATGTGCCTTAGAAACCAGAGAGATTGTGATCTCTGCTCTGATTTGAAGATCATTATGGTTAGTAAGAAGCCCAGATGTCCAATTACCAAGCAGTGGTACCACAGGTGCCCAGGTGGTACCCAGGAAAGGAGACTTATAGAAGTAAAATACTGGTAGCAAACTGTATCCAGTTTTACTGGATGCTGAACCAAATTTAGCTGTGGAAAAACTAGGTAGGTAGATTGATTTATTGTGGTGGGTTTTTGTTGTACATTTTATCATTTAAAACTGATCTGTACCTAGGCCAGTTCACTATTGCACTCATTGAACTATCATGCAGCACTGTGTTAATGTTGGCACTTTTAGAACTAGTAATGATAGTCTAGTAGTAGGTAGTGATTTTGTTTTCATTTGAAAACAATGTTGAGTTAGTGTGGAATTGAAAAACCAACCAATACCACTCCCATTCCTATAAATTAGAAAAAATTAAACAAAGTCCTCTGCCGTGTCTGTCTGTCCGCAATAACATCAAAAAAATTTCAGGATGGTGATCCCAGTTTCAGTGCCTAGCTCATACCTAACAATATCGTAAGTTACTTTAATTCAAGATATCTTCTTACTTTACAGAGAAATTATTCTGATCAACCGCGGCTGGATCCACCAAAATCTACGTCCTAAAGAGAAACGGGAGCCATCGATGGTGAAGGGAGTGATCGAGTTAGTTGGCGTTGTGAGGTTAACAGAAAAACGTGCGCCATTCATGCCGAAGAACAATCCAGAAAAAGGATCATGGTTTTCACGGTAAGTTGTAAGATTTAACTGAAAGAACAAATAGAACTTTAGTAGCGTGGCAATTTCTTTTTTGGGACTTGCCCGCCACAATTTCACAACCACTGCAACTCCTGAAAGCCGGAATCAACACAAGCAAACACCAGATAACTGTAGAGTCAATGAAGCTTGACGAGTTCCGGAAAAATGATTCTACTGTTTTAAATTCCGCAAAATTAATCAGAAAAGTAAAGCAGAGACGTAAGAAAAATATATCCTTATCAAGCAGGAGACAGAACAGAGCTCGGCCGGTACTCACTAAGGGACATATTATTATAAAACGAAGTTAAGCTCAGTTGCCAAGCACTACAAATTATATATTAACCCTAATACTAATTGGGTCCTCATGTGTGAGCTACTTTTGATTTCAGTAATAGGTATGGCAAATCGCCTGAACGCACGGATTTTTTTTCTGGTTTCTACAAGGTTCGTTCTCGTGGCTAATGGGAAGTAGTCACCTTCTTTTGCTAAGCAGTAATGCAAGTCAAGAAGGAGGCGTGAGGGAGAGGCAATCCTCACGCCCCAGCCGCCACAGGAGACGCACTGGAACTTGTGTGCGTTACGATTGATCCGCCAAGTTATCAAAACAAAATAAGATTTCGCCAAAAAATGTTGCTATTTGTCAAAATCGAAGCGATCAAACCAAACATTTTTCAAAGTAGAAATAAAGAAGTTAAAAGGGTTTTAAGTTGGCCGCGCGAATGGAATGTGCACGATGGCGCGGCCATGGAGATCACAGAAACTACTTGGGTTAGAGATCTAATTCTTTGTCAATTGTAAACTGATTTTTTCAAAAAATTACGAAAAAAAAATTATAAGCTCTAGATCAATGTTTTGCGAAATATTTACCTTGGAAGTTATGGCCGCGCAATCGTGCACTTCTTGTATCTTTATTGGTGATTAGTTTCTTGAAACTTTCGACTCCATACAGTAAAATTGATACAAGAAAAAAGTTCTTAATTTGTCTAAAATAATGAAAGCAATAAAGACTACTAGAGTATAGGTAGAGATCGCAATCGTGCTCGTTACGTTCGCGCGGCCAACTTAAAACCCTTATAACTTCTTTATTTCTAATCTAATTTCGAAAAAATTTTGGCTTCGATTTTGACAAATTCCGACAAATTTCTTGGCGAAGACTTTTTAGGGTTCCGTAGCACAGTGTGGTAAGATCCCGGTTTTTGTGTCATCGTGTTTTTATTGAAAGAATCGATAGTCTACAATTCTGAGGATAAGAGTAAAACTAAGTGGAAACCAATGAGTTAGGTTTTGGAATTAATACTACACATAATAGAAAGTATCAGCAATTTTTTGATGTAGGAATGACGGCGGTTTAGATGAATAAAAAAATGAAAACGACAATGAGAAAAAAAAATCATATCTCTCGACCCATTCATACTAAAGCAACAGGAATTGAAGGGTCGGCTATTATACCTTTTTTCGAAATAATAAATAAATTCTGGAATAAGTAAGTACTTCCGTTAAATCATAATAATTTTTTATTCGTTTTTGAAAAGTCGTATATTCGGAAACTTTGACATTTTTTTTTTTTAAAGTACAATTATTAGCGAACCCGGAGTTTTACTTTAATCCTCAGAATTGTAGACTCTATCGATTCATTAAATAAAAACACGATGACACAAAAACCGGGATCTTACCACACTGTGCTTAGCCAAATGGCAAAAACGGAACCCTTATAGATTCGTCATGTCTGTCTGTCCGTCCGTATGTCACAGCCACTTTTTTCCGAAACTATAAGAACTATGCTGTAGAAACCTGGTAAGTAGATGTATTCTGTGAACCGCATTAAGATTTTCACACAAAAATAGAAAAAAAAAACAATAAATTTTGGGGGTCTCCATACTTTGAACTGAAATCGCAACTTTTGCTTATAATATAATACCTACAGGTTTGTACGGAACCCTCGGTGCGCGAGTCCGACTCGCACTTGTTTTGTTTGGGTAACTTGGCAAAGCAATCGTAACGCACATGTCACGAGTCGCAGGCCGATTCCCGACCATCATAAGACGCGGGCCTCGGACGCAGAGTGATGAGTAGCTCGCCGTCTGACAATGACGGTCAGGACCAGTGCCTGCCAGGGTAGTAGAATTGCTCGAAAGAGTTGTGTCCGTTACCGCAGCAAAATAATGTCGAAAATAGTCATTTAAACCATATAGATAATTAGTTGGCCAGCTTCTGTAATCGTTGCACACATTTTTAAATTTGTTGCATTTATAGGTTTTTAGTTATTTCACAAAAACATTTTCTGCTGGGATAACGTTACTGCAGCAAAATGTTTTTCTTTTTAATGGTAATATTGAAATAAATACTAGCTATTTAATTAGTTGTCTATACGAGGTAAATGTTGCACCTTATTTTGTACACTACTTGTGACAACTAATTAAATAGCTAGTATTTATTTCAATATTACCATTAAAAAGAAAAACATTTTGCTTCAGTAACGTTATCCCAGCAGAAAATGTTTTTGTGAAATAACTAAAAACCTATAAATGCAACAAATTTAAAAATGTGTGCAACAATTACAGAAGCTGGCCAACTAATTATCTATATGGTTTAAATGACTATTTTCGACATTATTTTGCTGCGGTAACGGACACGAAAGAGTTACCATGGCCCTGGAACGCAATGAATTGGGCCCAACACGTCAGCCGCATGTCAAACGGTTCATGGGCTTACTCAACCAAAATGTTGGTCCCAGGAAATGTCTGGCGACATCGCAAAAATGGCGGGACGACTTGACGCTTATCGATCGGGAACGTGCACCGTGTTGACCATGCCATCTAGTGTCGCATATTCGAAACTTTAAGGTTCAGAATACTTGACATTGACGTCGTTCTGTCCGGCCACCTGCGGTTCCTGCACGCTCAGTTTAGGCAACATGCACGAAGTAGACTATGCTACCTAGCGTTGCCATTTCGCAACTTACAGGTAAAATATACTTGTCAGTGACATTTCTGTGCCAGTGTGAACACTTGCCCAAACTGGGAGGATTAGAAGGAAGAAAGACCTTTGCCCTGTAGCGGGACAGGCTGAAAATAAATAAATACTTTTATGAACTCCTCACCTGTGTGCGCGAGTTGGGCTTGTACTTACAGGTTTTAATTTCTTTTCTTTCAGAGATCTAGAACAGATGAGTGCCTATCTCGGCTGCGCCCCTGTCTGGCTGGATGCTAGAGGCATACCAGACCCGCCAGAAGGTTGGCCTATCCCCAACCAGACCAGAGTTACTCTGAGAAACGAACACCTTTCTTATATTGTCACGTGGTGGTCACTTTCAATACTAACTGCTATCATGTGGCGTCGTTATTTTGTAAAGAAGCTGCCCTTACTGTAAATAAGCTGTACTATAAATGTGAATCATGTCTGTGTTACAGTTGATTGCATTTAAGTTGAATGGAAACTGTGCGCATTTAAATCAGTGTAGGTAGATCAATAAAAAAATAGGCTTAAGACTCATTTGCTGTAGAACTGTTCAAACTTGTTATGATCTATATGAGTGTCTATAGCAGAAATAAATGTATTGTTAATTTGTTGCATAACATCTTTCTAGTGATTTTGCTTGACATTTCAAGTGAAATATCCAAAATCCTCAAAATCAAATTCCTGCAGAGACCGCGTACAATGTGAAAAGCTCCGGCACAGAATTTAAAAGTTTTAATCAAGCAGTTTCGGAGGAGTTCGATAACAAACACCGTGACACGCAATTTTTAGGGTTCCGTTGCCAAAGGGCAAAAAGCGGAACCCCTAAAGATTCGTCATGTCTGTCTGTCTGTCCGTCCGTATGTCACAGCCACTTTTCTCCGAAACTATAATAACTGTGCCGTTGAAACTTGGTAAGTAGATGTATTCTGTGAACCACATTAAGATTTTCACACAAAAATAGAAAAAAAAACAATAAATTTTGGCCCCATACTTAGAACTGAAACTCAATTTTTTTTTTTTCATCAAACCCGTACGTGTGGGGTATGTATGGATAGGTCTTCAAAAATGATATTGAGGTTTCGAACATCATTTTTTCTAAACTGAATAGTTTGCGCGAGAGACACTTCCAAAGTGGTAAAATGTGTGTGTAACTTCTAAAATAAGAGAATGATAAAACTAAAAAAATATATGATGTAAACCTCCACCGAAAATTGGTTTAAACGAAATCTGGTAAGTAGTTTTTTTAACCCTTAATTTGGCAATGTACTCCACTGATTACATTAACTTTAAAAAAATCTACTGTCCCAAAAATCCATAAAAAATACCATTTTTATTTTTAACGATTTGCAATAATTGTCAATTGTAGTAAAAGTTTATTTTATATTTTGGTAACATCAAAAATAGTTTGTCAAATTCAAAATGTCTTCGAAACGGTCTGGTCTCTACGACTCGTGTTAGTTTTTTTAATTTTTATTTTCTTTTTTGTTTGGGAGTTCTGGTTTTTTGGCTTTGAAGTGCATGGGGGCCTAACAAGTAATATAAATCATTCGCTATTTGCGGTGTAATTTACGTAATCACAATTTTATGACTTAGAAACTATGCATGTACTCCGTGAATACCGTTGCCAAGTCAGTAGTAAAAAACACATAGTAGACTTTGGTATACACAAAGTACATTGCCAAATGCATAGTATTATTCAATATGGATTTATTACTATGTTTTATAAATAATAACAAAGGTTGAGGTGTACAAAGTATGTTCTACAGCATGTCCTATTTTCTTTTTCTGCAGTGTTTGAACCTGACACGTTCGCATAAGATTTTAGCTTTGATACCCAAAGAAAATGCATGTCCCGATGAAAGTTCTAGTTCCGATGACGAATCACACTTCCTACCACCATCTTCAAACCAGCTCAGCTCCGACCCAAGATTCCTCATACGAAAGAATAAATATTCTGGATAATGAACATAATGATTCGGAAAACGACCATAACGATTCTCATAACGCTTGTCACTGTAGGTAATCTTGACGATGTACCACTAACACCAACGTTTCAAGAGGTTTTCCCATCCCCGACAACTAACAATTATGATGCAATACCCACATTGAATTCTATTCAGTCATTACCCACTCCATCTGTAGAGTATCTTCACTCACCAATTCCTAGTACATCAAGAGCTGCACCTGTGCTAACCACAAGATCTAAACGTAGAAAGATTACTGCAGTTGCTAAAATAATAAAAAATACCAAATTTTCTCTAAATTATACATGGAAAAAGACTTATTTGCATCATAATGGGTAATGTGGATGAAGGAATTCACGTACTTGGTAGAACACCACATGAAACTGTTTTAGAATACTTCCAATATTACTTTTCACCTGACATCATTTCGGTACGACGCTTTCGGGCATTTTCCAGAATCGGCAAACAAACAATCCCGTTGCAGGTTTTGCAAAGAGGGAAGGACCAAAGGTCAATTTCACACTAAATATTTTTTTCTGTTTTTTTTTTCCAATAAACAAAGTAATAAATTAACAAAATGAGTATTATTGATATCTTGGCACTGTGCTACACGTAGTACAAACATACGAAGATATAGTTTACACTATAACTGGCAACGTACTCTCTGGAGTACACAGGTTTTGCGAAAACTGTAATATGTAGTATTTTTTCACAATTTTTTTCACTCCTCTGGGATCATAATAAATACGAAAATAGCAATATAATGTCAAATTTGAGAAACAATTTCCCTTGCCAATTTAAGGGTTAATACGTCATAAATCGTAAATCGCAACTTTTGCTTATAATATATACCTACAGGTTTGTACGGAACCCTCGGTGCGCGAGTCCGACTCGCACTTGGCCGGTTTTTATATATTAGATTATTTAGTGCTTCTTCTCAAGGTTCATTTCACTGTGCAGTCTCAGCACGCGTATTTTTGTGCCCTGTGGGTACAACACGCCTCTTGACACAGCGAGGGAGCTGTATGGTGCACGCATCAGCTAGTGCGCGCCAATTAAATAGGTATTACATAGCGCCTGCAACTTGATGGCGTATGACAGATTATTGCTAACACCAACATAAGATTGCAATAAAACTTTAATTAAAAAAAAAAAAAATCATAAATGGTTATAATATTTTTATTGTAGATATAAGTGTTTTATTTAATGTGTTTGCAATTACCCTGATACATATACAATTAGATGATATCATATGAAGATTATGAAAATATAATCAGCAAAGATCACGGAGACGCCTCGGCCCTCAACGGCCAGCGAGCCGGTGCAGCTGTGGAGTTTCCGTACACTATGATGATCCGTAAGAGACTACACTTGTGATGCGGCAGCTATACACCTACGCGAAAGAGTTTTCACTGTGACTGGTAAAGGGTAGGTAAGGTTGGTTTGCCCATTTAAGGGTTTAGGGTGCCTGTCCATTTGCGCTTAACAGAGAAACGGAGACATTTAACCAATCATGTCAGTCAAACTGTCAGTGACTCAAGCAGTGCGGAGATTTTTTGTTTAATCATTGATGAATATTCTTCCGTGTCTCCGCTCCGATGCCTCGCTCACCACCCACCCAGGCAGACAGGCACCCTTATCGAGGAAGGCTATTGATAGGCTACATAACATCACGCTACAACCAATGGGAGCGGAGCATTCATAAAATTTTGCTTCGGCAAGGTACATACCTTGTCATGTGACCAGAGGCGTATTAAATGTAGGCAGCGCCCTAGGCAAAGCACCTTATCGGCGCCCGCTCAGAGAAGGATATTTGTTTCTCACTACATACAATTGATACGTTAGAAAATTATAGCGAGTTTAACGAGCACAATTTTTTTGTTATCTATCTCATTGGTATAGCAAAGGTTTCGCAATTCCAGATGTGAGAGCACACCGCTTCGGATCAGATTAGATTTTCTCTTTTTATGCCTAGACTACTTATAACTAACAATGATAAAAAAGAGCTAAAAATAGAGTAGATTAGACTTTGAACTAGCTGTTTCTAGCAGTTATAGATAGAATGCCAGCCAGACTCCACAAACTCCAGGCTGCACTGAAAAATTACTAATAGAAAATCGAAATGTGACTGGGCACTTCGGAAATCGAATTCAGGATCCAAGCTCAGCAGCCGTGTGACCACTACACGAGATAACCATAAGCAAGAGAGAGCTATTGTGAATGCCGGAAACAGTTTGCCTTTATTTTTAAGGATGGGATACCATCAAATGATTCCTCCCGCTCTGGGCGGAGCAGAAGGGAGTGACAGACTCTTACTGACTAAAACCCATCCGTGTTCCCCCTAATGCCCTTTGCGTTCCAGGGCCGCGGTGAATCTTTCGGTGGCCGGGAATCACACTGCGACTCCCGACGCCCGGGGCGTCTTCTTCTGTTGCGGCGGCCGGGGCGCGAGGCGTTCGGCCTCTCCTTTCGCTAGCATTATTGCTGTGCAGAAGGTAACCGGCTCCGGACCATGGATTGAGCCAGGGCCGGACGCGAGAAGTCGCCGCCGACAATTGCCTCGCCGAGGACACGGTGGGGCTGCGCCCAAGCAGGGCAGACGCAGACCCGGGCATATAATCCCGCCAAATTCGAAACAGGTATCTCCCGAAACAACCGTGTCCGGCGAGTACGTGCATCAAGCGGAAGGTGTGAGGACGCTGTGGCGCCGCTCCAGCCACTCCTCAAAGAGATGACTTTACCTCGGTTGTCGTGCCCAGCTCTGGGTTGCGACAGTCGCTGACTCCATACCGCCATGACATCCTGCCGGAGTTCCGTCCACCGTTCTGCTATTTGCTGTGGCAGAGGAGTCTTGCCCCGTAAACCATTGGCCTATATATTAGTTTTTGGGATAGGGCTCTGCTGTAGGAAGAAGTAATCAGGTACTAATAGGGGCGTAATTCGGAAGCACTATGTAATGTAGTTTTTTCTTTTTTTCTTCCTTTGCGCCCCTTAGTAATCTGCCGCCCCTAGACACGTGCCTACTTTGCCTTAAGGATAATCCGCCTCTGCATGTGACACTTGTGTAGCTCAAGTCTTTCGCGCTAGTGTCCCTACTGTGGGTGCGTCAAACTACTCCAGACTCAGACCAACACAAAAAGGCTTTTTTTGTTGGTCTGAGACTCCAGAGCTTGAGAAGAGTAATTACGATGTTATTCAACAAAATGCCGTTGTTTTTATACATACTAGTGTGACTAGTGTCTAATATTATGTTGAGATGTTATATTATGTTGTATAGTTATGACTTGTGTTTTCCCGTTTGTGTAATTTTTCGGGGCTATAAATAATACAGTTTTTAATTGAGATCTAATTGGAATCATGATAGTTTAATTAATAAAATTTGACAGGTACAAAAATACAATAATTACAATCAAGTTGACGGTGATAGATGTGTTGCTGGGGAGTTTGTTGGCCACTTCTGCTCCACAGCTAAAACACAAGCTCTCAGCCTTATTTTACAAAATAACTTTTGAATTTTGGTAAAAAATACAATTCAAATAATGCAATTTGTAATCAATCAATAATTTTATATGCACTTGCATTTTTGCGAACTAACAAAAACCAATCATTGGGTTTATTGTAAATTTTACAAGTAAAATCAACCAAATGGTAGGTAGCATGGTTGCTATATATAGTAAAATACATTAATACTTCAGAGTTACACACTAAGATTGGAGATGAAAGAACATGTCATGAGTTTCTAAACCTACATGATTGTTATTTAACTTAAAAATCAATACAACTCAAATTAAACCTAAAATTAAAGTCAATAATTAACATTCTTAAAACATTCTAATAAAATTTGTATATTATGAATCTTAACATAAGATATCAAATTATTCATTATTTCGTAAAAAGAATCCATTTAATTTATAAAGATTAACCATAACTTGGAACATACCGAATTCAAACAAATTAAAACTTACAAATTATATCATACAATTTTTTTTTACAAGCACATACACATAATATAAATATACGCGTCCATACACACGGTACCCATCTTGATAAACCTGTGAAGTTTTGTGTTAAGTTGATTTGAAACACTTATGTAACAGCCTATATTTTATAGACTTATTGTCCGCCTAACTCCAAACAGCAGCGTATGTGGACGCCTCTATATTCATAGGCAAGGACAATTCAAAAATATATATTTAATCTAAATAAATTTTGTCCTTTTGACAGATTTCAAAAAATAATTTTAGATTTTTGGCCTTCTCCCGATAACAGGTTATTAACATGCACAAGTTGTTATCACTATAAGGCCGCGGACACGAACTCAGCGGGCAAGGAGCGGGGCGGCGGCGCGAGCAGTTCCATATGAATCTATGCACTGGAATGCGCCGCTGGTCGCGTCAAATGCATAGCCGCCGCAGCCGCCGAGTTCGTGACTGCGACCAGAGTCAAGTAATCAATAACAAGCTACCGGAATTGGTGCGCGGGAGAATAGAAGGCTCAAGAAATTTTGATATTTAGAGATATAAAATCCAATTTTTCAGCTCCGCTTGATTCTTATTACCAATCGATGTTAAAACTTCATTAGATGATTAATTAAAAAAAATAGTAACTACGTACTAATATTTATGCCAACACGATAAACGTGAAGGCCTGACACAAACTCAGGCAATATGAACTTAAATTCAAGCGGGCAAGTCAAAATTCGACACGTGAATTTGAGGCACGTGCACCGGATCAATTTTCGGCGTTGTTTTGTAATCACAAATACCACACTCCTTGAGTTTCCATTCCCATCCCATGATTTGGACAGCATGCAGAGTTTGGGCTTCCGTGTGTTGACGCCGAAGCATACCTTCCTGTAATTGGAAAAAAAAAATATTATTCAGTAAGTTAGTGACTTCATTTACGATATTCGACGAAAACTTTTAATTTACCTTGATCTTTTCCCATTTATCATCGACTTCTTGTAGCCATGAATTGATCTGCCGGCCGTTGCACCGGGAGCGCTGCGCGTTGCGCTTCTCTTCCTGCTCCGGAGCCAATACATTGTAGACTTCTTTGTCTCGAAGTATCGTGCACGCGGAGTAAGGTAGGGACTAAAAAAAAATTAAAATAAGCTGAATCATGGAAACTCAAAAAAAAAAAACAGTTCATCACACTACGTCAGAAATGCAATTAATTGTAATCTCTGATTTCTAAGTGATGAAGTGCTTTTGAAACGGCTAAGATTACATTAGTTTTATGTAAACGATACCTGGTTTGCTACAGCGCGTTCGGCGCGTCCGTGAACTCGCAATATCTCCTGTTCGACAGCCAACACAAGCTTCTCCTTTTCTACTAGGTGTTGTATACGTAGACGCGTGCTACCGAAAACATAACACGTTTATGTCATTATGATGCCAACTTAGGCACTGTCAGTAAAATTATAAGTAAAGTAGTTAACATAGACATACCGTTCTTTTTCTTGATCGACAAATTCGCTTATCATCTGGGATGGCAAATTAGGTGGAATTTCGATTTGGGGATCAGGGTTTACATTACCCTGAAGAGTATACGTGCACCTGTTCATTAAATATTTGTTGAAGTCTTTTGGAGGTTTCGGTTTCACAGGAAATAAGCTTCTTTGGCGACGATCAATCTGTAAAAGAAAAATCATAAATACTTTTTTTCTCTACCACTTCAAGACATCCAATAATATTAAGAACCCATTATTACCAACCTGTTTCCGTATATGAATATACATTTGATATGGATTAGAGTGAGTGATATTATGACTCGCGGTCGATTCGTGCGATGTTTCGTTCTTTGACTGGTCACGGGAGTGGCCATCTTTTGACGCTTTAATTTTTCTCTTCCGTGGATGCAACTCCACATGGCCCGAATTAGCTGTTAAACATAATCAATTATTATTTTGATAGTATTCCATTCGGGACAAGCGTATTTTTTTCAGCAGGTTATCTATTCTATAATATAAAAATAAGTCGGGTTTTCTTTCCTGACGCTATAACTCCAGAACGCACGAACCGATTTCCACGGTTTTGCATTCGTTGGAAAGGTCTCGGGCTCCGTGAGGTTTGTAGCAAACGAAATTCAGGGAGAATGTGACGCAGACGAAGTTGTGTGGGTCAGCTAGTGCTCAATAATAATCGTATAATGTGACGCGAGTTATGGTTATATTGCACGCATAGAGCTTCTGGAGCAGCGAGCACCCACCGCTACGCCAGTTGGAACAATAACTTGAGTGAAGAAGTTGCTACTTACATTCAGCTCTTGAAGAACTTGACGATGACACCGTGTGGTCGTGATCTTGACCCTAAAATAAAAAGCATTGCTGTATTAGCTTTGTGTACATACAGGGCCTTGCATAAAGGAATGTAAAATTATCAAAAGGATCGTGTGAGTTATATCAACGACTATTGTTAAAAAGTTGAACTACTCATGTACTTACACAGCCCGAAGGTGTAGGACTTTTATTGGAATTCAAGTTAGCTTGACCTTGCCCAGCCCCAGAGCGGCTGTCATTCCCTGTCTGAGGGGACGTCCTCTCCTTATCTTTATCCCCGTCATTCGTCCTATGAGAACGGAGGACTCTCTGTCCAGCCTTCGGACGAAAAGTAGGTTTATGAGCATTATGTTAGTTCAGGTATTTAGAATAATCATTAAATGACAGTTACAATAAAAAGGAGGCTTTGCATTCTGTAACACTAACACACGAATATTTCGTAAAATAGAGATGAAGAAGAGAGATTTCTATTACCTTTCCTCCTTCGCCTCTCTTGTCGTCAGAGGTGCCATCTGAGCTATCTGAAGTTTGCCCCGTGTCGGTGCTCGTGCACGGTATCACGTACGGAAGCGTCGATGCGTTACCGCGTCCTTTTCCGCTACCCCTTTGACCTGTTCCACCTAAATAAAATTAGTTTAAGGAAAGAAAAAGGGGAGTCTGGTAAAGCAAAACGGGAGTAAAAACTAAAATTTTTACAAACAGATATATTTGAGATCGTACAGATTTGAAATTGAATGCGTTCATGAGTTTTCAGAAAATAAGTTTGAGTCTTACCCTCGCCTTCTTGCTCGTTCCTATTGCCGGACCCTCCCGCGCCGCCAGGTATCACAATCTTGAGCGGCGGGACCTTGGGTGCCGCCTCGTGAGTCTTCGCGTCGTCGTCGCCATCATTATTGTCCTTGCTTTGGTTTGGCTTAGGACTAGCAACTGGGCTTTTTCTGTCCTGTTTGGCTACTTGCAAGGACGCACTTTTCCCTCCGCCAGACTTGCCCTAAACAATTTTTTAATAACGTATCATTGGCTGAACTCATCAAAAGGAAATCACAATAGGGAATGTGCACTTTGTTGACTATGCCATCTAGTGTCAACGAAACTTTAACGTTAAGAATACTTGACATTGATGCTTTGCTTTTGTTTTGCCACCTTTCCTGTAATATCTGTTTAGGAAACGTGCACGAGGAGAATTTGCCGTCTACTGTCTAGCATCGCAAGTTTGAACCTTCTAAGTAAAATATGATTGACAATGACACTTCTGCACTACCAACTATAGTTCCTGCATGTTCCCTATACCTATTTTAGTAACAATGCGCGTGCGCATTTAATGAGAAAATCGTCCGTCTGACGACAGGGAGTTCCTCTTTTGTTTGCATGTCATCGCTGTGAGTACTACAATAATTTAGGATGCCAGACTTGCGTTTTCTCATAAAAAGTACTGATTCCAATACCTGGTGCGAGCTTTGTGCGTTGGATTTAGAGCCTCCGCCGCCTCCTTTTCCCTGCGCTTGCATGTTTCCTTTGCCGGAGGACCCTGCTCCTCCCTTGCTCATATTCTGACCACCACTGTTCTTGCCCAGTGGTACGGCGCCCGTCTTACTTGCAGGCCCCGGTGGTTTACTGCCGGTAAGGATACTGTAAATGAACAAATAAGTTCTACCAATTTCAACAAGCAGAATTTTCTAGGTAATTCACGGGTCAATCAGTTAGCCTGAGTCATCTGAGAGTTACAGTGGCTTCCATTTTACGGTTCAGTGACAAGCCTAATATTTTGTCTACAGAATTATTGGTGAAGTAAGAGACATCATCATGTCTTACCGTCCTGGGCCACCGCGCGCCACCGGAGCCGGTTTACCCATGGGCTCCTTTTCGTCATTATCTTTTCGTTTCTTCCGTTTGGAAACGTCATCTTCAACTGCTTCATTGTCAGCGTCATCGTGCGGACGTTTAATGCAATCGTCTTGAGTCGATGACACCACTCCGCTACTTAGCTGATTGCCATCTGAAAATAACATAAATCGTCTACTCAAAGTTTACTCCAATATAATGCGTGTCATGCATGACACGAGTTATTATTGGAAAGTTTATTATTCAAATAAGAAAGGAACCAACTAGTAGGATTCTTAGCGGGGCTAGTACTATGACGGAAAGTGATGTCACTGAAGGTCTTAAAATAATAGTATTCTTATTAAGTACTACAATGAGGGTTCCATCTAAATATTTGTGAATTCACACAGATCTTATAAAATAGTCATGGTTTTTCTCCTACATCTGTTGTTGTTAAATCAAAAGAGATAGAGAAAAATAGCTGTTCTGACTATTGGCTACATAGCATAAACAGCCATTCTCATTTCATACCCGAACAAACAAACAAACAGACATACACACATAAAGATTGCGACAAACAGACACACCATGGTTCTAATCTTTTAGCTTTAGCGATGGTAAGTCGAAATAAAATAAAACATTTATTGTAAAAAATAAGTCTGTTGGTATTTAGAATGAGTTTTGACATCGCAACCATGTGAATCAGCAACACGTCGCGACGTAGCCGTCTGGCGATGGTTTTCGATGCTTTCAAAATACGAAACTTTGTTTTTTACGCCTCTAACCGTCTCGGGTCTCGGCTGCACCCCCTTTTTCCTGTGTGGTGACGTCCTTGCCATCGAAATGTTCCCCCTGGGCTAGGGTCTCCATGTTGTTCCGCTTACTGCAATCGCTGTTACCACTTGCATTGCAACCTTTTTTGGCGCTGTCATCCCTTGCCCGACTGACGTGTGATGCTCTCGCGTTATTATCTGTTTACATAAACCAACATGTTCCACATAAATAGGAACTTTTTCCTGTGATCAGTATTTACAAGTTTCTTTAAAAAGCTGAAATAATTAATTACCTATCACTAAATATTATGATAGGCACAGAAATGTATGTTTTTGTTGAGTTAGATGTACTTAAATGTAAAAAATAATATTATAATTAATAATGCATTAGTAATCATAAATATCAAGATTATTTAACAAAGTTATTTAAGTAAGCATAAATGATTTTTGCATGGATATTAATGGAAACTGGGTCAGCTAATTATAGCAAAATATCAGTATTGTTGTATTAATAAGGTATGTTAGTAAAATCCCAGGTTTCAATTGGATCAAAATCTGAGCACAACCTTAAGTAATTACAAAATATACATGTTGCATTCCAGGGTGTCTAACTTTGTAGTGTATCAAGTGTCTATGTGTTTGATAATTGTAAAAAGTTTTCAAAAAAAGCAATACCTATGTTAAAATTTTATAAACTATATTTTGTCTATAACTACTTAATCATACTCTAAACTATTCCAAACACATTTCTGAAGTATAAAATCACATTTACTTGCCTCAATTTATGACATTAATTACTTTCGTCTTTCAACTGCCATTAGAATGAAATCAAAGCACATTTGAATCACATAATTTGTCTCAATAAGATAAATAAATAGATAACAAAATGAGTTTCTACAATGTTGGGGAGCCTATCTACTATTAATAAAGTATTTAAATTAATGACAAACATGGCACTTTTAATGTTTTGAAGGTTAAGTTTAAATAAAGGTTAAGTACTCAATTTATCAGTAAAACTATTCATAATAGTGACAACAATGTACCTAAATTTCATATTATTTTGTAGAGTAATAACCACTAGTTAATTAAGGATATCATTGATTTAAGTATTCCTACCAAAATACCCCTGGGGGTGGGAGCTATAAACTAGAGGCATATAATTGCCTGATGAGATAGTCTACCCGTCTAGGAGTAAGTGTACCCACTTATATGAGTTTTGAGTACAATAAATTGACACAAATCAACATTATCATTGGGGAAATTTATGCACAAGGCTGAATACACGACATCATGTAGCATTGATAATAATTTCAAGCTTCAATACTTTTTCCTTAGTGTACGGAATTTATTATGTTTATAGTACTTTCCTTGATGTAAATGATTTTTATAAGATCTATTGTCAGAATAATAACAAAACTCATAAATTTAAAAATAGGAGCAACACAAGTTCATCCTTTAGTTGATAGGACAATGAAACACTGATTTAGTAATATAACAATGCAAAAAATCTTGTATTACTTGAATTATTATTAATATTTTATTTAACATTGGATGCTTCCTGAATCACACGCAAACTGACTTACTTACCTATGAAATAAATGATATTACTAATTTATACTAATGACACTTCGAAACGTAATTACCTCGGCACCTCTGCGATTTATTTACAAAGGTTTATATAAAGCGTACTAAGACTGGTTATCACTGTTACTTTGACAATCCAATCGAGTGTTTTCTAAAATAATCATATTGTCACGTCAGTCGGACCATCAATTTGAGTTTACGCAGGGGTCACAGCACGATCGCGAATGATGTGCGGCGTGCATCATGATTCTAGTAAACTCTTTAGGGCGAATAATGAGTAAACGTGAACTCCCCTTTGTTGTGCGAGAGCGTCCTCCTTTGCATTTCACGTAGTCCGACAGTTTGAAGAGTTTATACTCGTCCGTTTACTGAAATTTTTTCCACAATAAAAACTTATGCTAAATCGGTCTACAAGACCGCCACGAAGTTGGCGTCAAGGATCGGCCATCATTCGACAGCCCAAGTAACACGCCCCAAATCGCTCCTTTACACGCATTTGTTATAAGTTTATAACACTTTTAGGCTAAATTTTTTGTTGCTTATAATAAGCTAATTTAAGGAAATTATATTTTTAACTCACATAATAATAGATTTGGCAGTCAAGTAATGGTTATGGAAAATAAATATTTAAATTATCATTTTAGGAAAAATGCTTAGTGAAGAAACGACGCGACAGTCGGCAATTCTTCGATCGGACCGAAAACGTACGAACTTCACTCTGATAAGTTACTCGCTAACGTCCGTCGGCGTCGTTCCATTACGCGTAGCGCAGCGCGTATATATTTTTCGTAACGCATGACTATTTTTCTCAGAATTATACATTCGAACACACGAGATGCGCCGAATTCCTACAACGTACTGTTGGGAAATTTAATACCTATATAAAAATCTCGTGTCACAGTAGTATTTTGTTCTCTAACTCCGAATCGGCTTGATCGACTTAGACTTAATTTTGTGTGTATTCGGTAGTTGTAGTTCTGAGAATAGTCATAGGCTATTTTTTTTTAATTAGGTATATTATTATGGCAAAACAATGTTTGTCCGGTCATCTAGTAGGTAAATAAATATTTATAATAATGGCGACGAAAATGTCAAAAGTCATATCCATTATCGCGCACCGGCTTCACATGGTGAATTACGGGCATTACGGCACACTGTCTCAAGAGAGAAGCGGCCATAGTCTGCTGGACTATGGCCGCGGTAAGAGCCCGTGAAATTCAAATTTACCTTATTATATTGTATGTTGATAAAATGGAAGAAAAGAAGGTATTTTTAATACTAAAGAATTCTATGATAGCAGGAAAATAAACATGACGTTTCCCAAAGTTCATCTGATGCCTATATTTTTATTTTTCAAGCGTCGTCGCGTCGGGGGACCGTTATAGTTCGTCGGTTTTTGTGAATTTTTCGGAGTAAATACTTTTGTTGCAATCTGCGACTACACCTGTTTTTTCACTTAGCAGTCCCCCAACTCGACAACGCTTGGAAAATAAAAATATTTGAACTTACACTAAATATATTATGTGACGATATTAATTATGATAGGTTTAAAATATTATTTGTTAGTTTTTAGAGATTATTTTTTGTGTCGGGGAGTTTTTTTATTTTTAAATTTACCTACTTTTATTTTGTGTTTTTTAAAGTAGTGTTACGCGCCAGAATGAATGCCGGGTACACAACGTACTACTAACGCCATCTAGTATCCAGTAGTGGAACTAATTGGGTCACGATCTTTCTAGACTTTTCGATGCTAGAACATTGTCGATGTTTCGATACCTAGTCAGTCGGGACCGGTATGTTCCCGAACTTTCTAGATATTTCCATTCTCGAAGGTTCTGGAAATTACTGTGGGACTATATAAGCTGCGGATCGCTCGCGACTGGGTCAGTATTGAATTGGCGATACAAGCGAATCTTCGGAAGCGATCTTCAACTGCGAATTAAGTGAAGTGTTTAATAGTGCGATTGTGTGTTGTAATTAATGTTTTTAAAGTGTTAATTAGTGTTGATAATTAAAGTGTCATTTTTTTGGTTAAATAATCGGCTGTTTTTATTGTCACGAACCCCAAGCTCGTAACAGTAGGTATAACTATTAGGTCCTTAATATGAAATTAGCGTTTTGTCGTACTGATCACTTTGATCTGAAATATCTCCTCTTTGGTTAAGAATTCCAAATTCTAATTTATAAATTCATTTAGCTGGTACATTTGAGTTTTGAAAACAGTCATTCCTTTGTTTTTTCCTCATTATTTTCTTTGGCGTCGCTTATTACCGCACAATGGAAAACATGAAATATCGGTATATTTACGAGTACGAGTTCTACCGTGGCACCGGTGCTGCAGAAACAGCTCGAAGGATTAATTATGTGTAAGGTGCTGGTGTCGCTAAAAAATTTCGACCTTCAGAACCAACCCCGTGGACGGCCGGAGACCAAAGTGGAAAATGAAGAATTAAAGGCTATTGTGGAAGCGGATCCATCACACTTACTTGGAACTTACCCTGAAGCCTGCAGCTATCTCTGAAGTGAGGCTTCGGGGTAAGTGATAAAACTGCTTTAATCCACTTGAAGCAAATCGGGAAAGTAAAAAAACTTGAACGATAGGTACCTCATGAATTGAGTGAATCGAACTTACAAACACGCGTCGACTGCTGTGTTAGTTTTCTCAACCGACACAATAATGAAGGGATGTGATGAAAAGTGGAGGTGTAGGTACGATAATCGGAAGCGCTCGTCGCAATGGCTGAACCCTGGAGACCCAGCCAAATCCTGCCCTAACCGAAAATTGACTCAGAAAAAGTTACTTATGAGTGTTTTGGTGGACTAGCGCCGGTGTCGTTCACTACAGCTTTCTAAAATCTGGCCAAACGATTACGGCAGATATCTATTGTCAGCAACTACAAACCATGAAGGAAGAACTAGCTGCTAAGCAACCGAGATTGGTCAATCGCTCTAGGCCACTGCTGCTTCACGACAACGCAAGACCACACACTGCACTAACAAACAACCACTAAGTTAGATGAGCTACATTTGGAATGTCTGCGACATCCACCGTACTCCCGGGGAGTACACCTTGCTCCAACAGATTACAGAACTTCTTACAAAGAAAAAAATTCAAGTCTGATGCGGCAGTCCAAACCGCCTTCAAAGACTTTATTGATTCTCGCCCCCATGATTTTTTTAGTAAAGGCATCAATGAACTCCTATGAGATGGCAAAAGTGCATAGATAACAACGGTGCATACTTTGATTTAAAAATATTTTACACTAGCGACCCGCCCCGGCTTCGCACGGGTGCAATGCTGATACTAAATACACTACAGAAAAACTGTTACCTCGCGTCTGAGCCGCGTGGGTATTGTACCTTACTCATAGATCTAAACTCCCCCCCGCACGCGCCTTGGTGATGTCCACTTCGCAACGGGCCGTGCAGCAGAAATCGTAATATTTTAATTTCGCCATAACTTCAAAACGTCCGATTTTAATCATTGAAAGACCAAATATTATCTACATAAACTGTACTTAGTGATGAAATACGTTATTTTGATAAGGATTAATAGCATGAGTAAAATAAACGCGTTTAAATGTAGTCCAAAAATCTACAATTCATTATTAATTGATCTACAATTAATTAGAACAATTTATGGTTCTATCTTTTATAGTTTAGGCAGCGTACGCAAAATAAGTAACTTTTCTGGTTGATTTTTACACCTTGTGTCCGAAAAACCCAAATATCTTACGGAACCCTATTTTTTCCAAAATAAAATGTTACCTATGTTACTCGTGGATAATGTAGCTTGCGAATGGTGAAAGAATATTTAAAATCGGTCCAGTAATTTTTGAGCCTATTCATTACAATCAAACAAACAAACATACAAACAAAGTTTTTCTCTATAAAATATTAGTGTAGAAAAACAAATTGACTTTATATTCCTCCCGTACAAAACGCCAATTTCATATGTAAGGACCTAATATTAAGAAGGTATTTGTAGTGATTAGTTAGTGGTAGTCAGATTCCCTCATAAACTATTAAAGAGCAGATGATCTTCAAACAGCTGATCAGGTCATGGTTACCTTACCATATACTTGCAATATCATAGAAGTACCACGGTACCAAATTTCGAATCGATCGGACATAAGGAAGTTAGTCAGATCCTCTCATCAACTAGAAAAGAGCTGAT
Source organism: Ceramica pisi (assembly GCA_963859965.1). NCBI lineage: Eukaryota > Metazoa > Arthropoda > Insecta > Lepidoptera > Noctuidae > Ceramica > Ceramica pisi. The sequence goes on from OY982527.1 coordinate 16,564,148, forward strand.
GATTTTCAAACGGCTGAACAGATTTTCATGAAACAGCTCGGATAAAAATTATCTATGACACAAAAAAACTAAACTGTTGAACCGATTTTCGTTTAGTTTTTTTTGACCCACAGACAGATACATAGAAAGACACGTCAAACTTATAACACCCCTCTCTTTTTGCGTCAGGGGTTAAAAAACACAGTGTTCAGGAAAGACTCAATTTATTAAACAATGGTCTGACAAAAGAATCGCCTATTTAGGGTTCCGTATCAAATTGGTAAAAAGGAACCCTTATGGTGACTAACGCCCGTTTTCACCCACGTCTCCTAAGTTTACGGGATTTCCTAAAAATGTTTAGGGGCCGTTAGAAGATGGTTTCTGTTTCACCTACTTTTAGGGGTCAACTAAACGTTAAATGTCCACTGGTGGTCGAAATACTGGCACATAAACCGGCACTTACGTACGTGATCTTTTAAACACTGAAGATGGATATTGAATAAGTACATGACTTTTTGAATTTTTAGAAACTGTTTCTACTAAATGCGAAGTAAATAATAGCCGTAGACCAAAAATATATCGAAAATGACCAAATTAAGTACGTACCTAGACGTACTTCGAAAGTTTTGATGAAACAGATTTTTTTCGTAGATTTATTGGTTAACGACAGCCTATCAACAGTAAAAAAAGTATGCAAATCGTCAGGGCCAGTTTCACCGATTACGGATAAAGTCTCTGGTAGCCTATTAGGAACTTATCTGCCAGATAAACTTTTGGATTCACAGGTCTCGGATAGCGGTATCTGGTAGATAAAATATTGATTAAGTTATCAGCCGAATCAAGTGGCTGTTAAGGCGGGGTTGCAGTACTTTTTAAGATTTTTGAACGTCTGAAAATCTAATTAATTATGAGTTTTTAAATAAATAAAAATCATTACATACATAAAAATTGAACATACCCTCAAGTAAATCGTAAAGATAGAAACGCGATTTAGAATGATTGGCTCGATACTTTTTTTTTATCAAACATGACACTAAATTACAATTTTAAACGTGTACTGCTAAGAGATTTAATCACGAATATATATAAAAGTTATATCAATAGATAGAGCTTTTTATTTTGAAGTAAATGTTGAAACCATATTGTATAATTTCTTTATCAGTTTTCGCCAAGAAGAAAAAAATATCAAAATTTAGGCATTATTTCGCTCGCCGGACAGTCGCCCGGCGAGCGAAATAATGCCTAAATTTTGATTTTTTTTTCGTCAAAACACACAGTACTGCAACCTCGCCTTAAGGAAGTTATCATCTACATTATAGTACATTTCAAGCTATAATATCATTGCATTTCAAGTGGGAAAAGTTTGTTATTGCATTTGGGGTACCAGCGGTTCAGGTGTTTGTGATCACGAAACACCGAACCCGACGAACTATTGAAAACCTTTTCGATGTCTTTCCAGGCTTTTTCTTTATCTTGCCAAGTCGTAGCGTCACTTTTTAGGGTTCCGTAGCCAAATGGCAAAAACGGAACCCGATATAGATTCGTCATGTCTGTCTGTCTGTCCGTCCGTATGTCACAGCCACTTTTCTCCGAAACTATAAGAACTATAGGCTGTTGAAACTTGGTAAGTAGATGTATTCTGTGAACCACATTAAGATTAGAGACTTCTAAAATAAGAGAATGATAAAACTAAAAAAAAATATGATGTATTATACGAAAATTGGTTTGAACGAGATCTAGTAAGTAGTTCTTTTTTAATACGTCATAAATCGTAAATCGCAATTTTTGCAATATAATACCTACCGGTTTGTACGGAACCCTCGGTGCGCGAGTCCGACTCGCACTTGTTTTATTTTCGATTATTATTTTTTTTGCCTCTGCTAACGAAACCAGAAGGTTGGTTTCTTATGAAGTAAAATTAGTACTTCTTTCGCGCTTAGATGACCCAGTGACCCGCCTTTGGTTTTCCATTTTAAAAAGGTAAAAATAACTTATAAACTTTCACAGTTCGAAACAAACAAAAGCGTCCAAAACAAACTCTATCAAACACAAAACAATTGAAACTTGCGTTTCGTTTCTATACGCACATTTGGAATTAAAACATGTCGCTAATTTCGGTCTATAATGATAAAATTTATACTTCTAAAAAAAGTTGACTTGGATTATTTTGAACAAAAATTATTTAATTAATTAAGTTTTCAAAATTGTTTCAAATGAAAATATTTTACGTAGTAGTGTCGAAATGCAAAGAAGCGACGTTGCCGTTCCGCTTGTTAGGTTTCACCGGTTACGAATAAAGTGTCGGTTAGTTATCTGATAATTAATACTATCTACCACTTACAGGCTGGTTATAACTTTTTTCGGTTTCACCGTCAAACTTCCTGATAATTTATCCGGTAGATATGATACTGGCCACTTAATAACAAGCGGAATGGCAACGTCGCTTCTTTGCGTTTCAATTCTACTATACGTAAAATATTTTCATTTGAAAACTTAACTACTGAAATAATTTTTGTTCTAAATAATCCAAGTCAACTTTTTTTACATTTTGAAGTATACAATTATCACGCTTTTATACTAATACTAATACTAATTTAACCAACTTCCAATGATCGTAGTGTCTTGAAAATTGGCAGCTGTATGTAGTTTTGATGACAATACAATAATATGGTATTGTCGAACTGATCTGATGATGGAGCCGGAAGATATGAACTGGAACTTCATGATGGAACATCGTATCATAGCTGTGTTTGGATTTGTTAGAAAAGTCTTATGATGAACTTTGACTACGATTAGGTTTCAAGGTCTGATGATGCAGCCAGAAGATAGGCACTGGCATTCCATGATGGAATATCGTATCATAGCCGTGTTTGGACTTGTTAGAAAGGTTTTATAATGAACTTTGACCACGATCCAGTTTCAAGGTTATAACAAACCTATTATAATATATATTGACTTGTAAATGGGCGATCAACAAAGGCTTAAACTATTCGTAACTGGTGGCGCTGGAACAGGAAAGACGTTCTTGTTGTTTTGAAAAATCAAGTGAACAGATGTTAGGGGAAGCAGGTTACAAAGATTGGCGCTCTGACTGGAGTTGCAACACGACTATAGGTGGCTCTACAGTGCATAGCTTGCTCAAATTCCCACTTTAAAGAGATGGCGTCTTAGTGTACATGCCTTAACTCTCCGGAAACTCTTGCGCTAGCCAGCGAGGAGACACGACATTCACCGACATCTGGAACGCCTTGAGGGTCGGAGAGCTGAACAGCGAGCATCTCGCAGTATTGCTGACTAAGGTCTCATCAAATGCTACCGGCGAGTTTGCGCTTGAAAAAGCACTGTGTATTTATCCAACAAACGGCCAAGTAGAGAAGCACAACAATGAAGTTCTTAAATTTTACGAACGAAAAGGTACTCGAATGTACGACATAAACAAAGACCTTGGAAATACTTCATTGGAGTCCATTATTCCCAGCGATATAAATAAAACGGGTGGACTACCGAGTAAATTAAGAATTTTAAAAGGGGCTAAAATCATGCTGCGATCCAATGTAGACGTGGAGAAGGGGCTAGTGAATGGGAGTATCGGATTCATTTCGCACAGCGTCAGACCGCACTTTAAACGCGACCAAATGTATGAAACCGACATACCGTCCTAATTCAGCCTATAGGCATCCAATTTCCAGCCAAGTATAGCTACGGTGCGGTGGAAAGGCGCATGTTTCCTGTGATTTTAAGTTTGGCATCTACCGTGCACAAGATCCAAGGCTGTACGGTAGACCACGCAGTGTGTGCTTAGGGTCCCGTACTTTTGCGGCTGGAGAGGCATATGTGGCTCAAAGTAGAGTAAAATCACTTAGTGTTCTCCAGATTGAGGAGCTAGACTATTCTAAGCTGACAGGTAAAACACCATGCAATACAGACGCACTGGCGGAGATGGAGTCGAGGATGCGGGCTCATTCGCCTACTTGATAAAATGTATAAATGTTCAAAATATTTCCTTATCAAAGACTAAAAAGTACAAAATATTTTTTTTTTTAGTTTTATCATTCTCTTCTTTTAGAAGTTACAGGAGGGTGACACATTTTACCACTTTGGAAGTGTCTTTCACGCAAACTATTCAGTTCAGATAAAAATGATATAAGAAACCTCAATATGATTTTCGAAGACCTATTTATAGATACCCCACACGTATGGGTTTGATGATTTTTTTTTTCGAGTTTCTGTTCTAAGTATGGGGGGACCCCCAAAATTTATTGTTTTTTTTTCTATTTTTGAGTCAATATCTTAATGCAGTTTACAGAATACATCTACTTACCAAGTTTCAACAGCATAGTTTTTATAGTTTCGGAGAAAAGTGGCTGTGACATACGGACGGACAGACAGACAGACATGACGACTCTATAAGGGTTTTGCCGTTTGGCTACGGAACCCTAAAAAGTGACGCTACGACTTGGCAAGATAAATAAAAAGCCTGGAAAGACATCGAAAAGGCTTTCAATAGTTCGTCGGGTTCGGTGTTTCGTGATCACAAACACCTGAACCGCTGGTACCGCCTCAAATGCAATAAAAAACTTTTCCCACTTGAAATACAACTTGAAATGTACTATAATGTAGATGATAACTTCCTTAACAGCCACTTGATTCGGCTGATAACTTAATCAATACTTCATCTGCCAGATATCGCTATCCGACACCTGTGAACCAAAAGTTTTAGTTCATCTGCCAGATAAGTTCCTAATAGGCTAACCGACACTTTATCCGTAACCGGTGAAACTGGCCCTTAGTGTTGTATTTATTGAAAAAGATTGAACACGGCTTAGAACATAATTTCCTGAGAATAGAAATAGATTATTATCAATTGTTAAATGTTGCTCATAAAATAAATTAAACCTATGAACACGGTATTTTTTTTTGTTTGGGTGACGCTAATGACAATACACTTGTGTAGTACCTACTCGTATTATGAATGCTGCCCTTTCTAAATAATTTGTATTATTTGCATAATAAAAAATATTTATTTTCTTACGAATAAAATAACACGCAAGCAATCACAACAAACAATCAAATCACGCCCACAAACGAAAAAAGTTTTAAATTCGAAAATGACCACAGATTAAACGCGACTTTCGTAATGTGTGCAATGTAGTGAAAATGCAAGAAAATATTAGAATCATCAAGAATATGAATAAAATGATATTTACTATTGCTATATATTTTTAGTTTGTCTGTCTGTCATAGCTGCATATCTCAAGAACTACTAATGCTATCAACTTGAAAATAATTATAATAGTTTTAGTCTTAGATGACGTTTGCTCAAATATTTTGCAAATAAGAAAGAAATGTATTTTTTTAAACAGCGACTGAAAAATTATAATTCTGCTAGGGTAAAATATGCAGGTGGTAGGGTATCATATTATGAAAGAGCGCTATTTGCACATATTCCCCCCTTATTTTCGAAGTCTGCATAGAGAAAAATCTGAACTTATTCTATTTGATAGAAGTTTCTGTAAAGATTCCAGTAAAATTAAGCGATGTGTCTAATTAGAACACGTTTTGAGAAATCATCACTAAAAATTACATTAGTTCCACTATTGGTCAAGAGATGGCGCTAATCTAAAACTGCAATATAAACAGCAGTGTAAAAATTCTCTGACGAATACGGGCCTCACCTATGAATGAAAATATAAAAACATTTCACGTTTTATATAGTTAACGGAGCCTTGGTGCACGAGTCCGATTCGCTCCTGCCTGACCGGGTTTGAGGCGGCGCTTCCGTATTCATAAAATCAATATCTACTGACGTCAGTAGAAACCGAAATGGCTGAACTATTTTCACATTAAAGTTGCTCTTTTGATTGGTCCAGATAGGCTAGGTCTGTGAAATCTAACGAGTTTTCATGGTCCGAGGGTGTACCTACCCTCGGACCATGGAAACTCGTTAAACCTTTCTAGTAGGTACCTATAGTATAGTTAAGCATGTATGCTTATACTATAGGTACTAGAAAGGTTTAGGTAGTTAAATAAAGCTTAAGAGCGTGTATTCCGTCCACTAGCGCCGCCAATCGTTTTTTATTATTTGTGGTAAATTTAAGAGTGTGAATTCCGTCCACTAGCGCCGCCAATCGTTTTTTATTAATTGTGGTAAATTTAAGACACGTAGATAAAAAACCGGCCAAGTGCGAGTCAGACTCGCGCACCGAGGGTTCCGTACAAACCTGTAGGTATATAAGTAAAAGTTATGGTATTTTTATTGCTAAATGAAATCCATAACATAACAATGTGGAAAGCTGACGGTACCTTGTCAATACATATATGAAAACATTATGTATGTTCGGAAAAATCTTCATCTCTTTAAGAAGAGAAGTGATAGACATAATTTTAATACTAGAAATAGGCACAACTTGGATCAATCTCGGTTTAGATTGGCTAAGGTACGAAATTCTTTTATGGGGAATTGTGTAAAATTTTATAATAAAATACCACTGCGGATTCTACAACTGAACGAGACAAAATTTAAAACATGCATAAAACGCACACTATGTAGACAAGCATATTATAAATTAGAGGATTATATCCTTGATAAAAAAGCTTGGCTTAATGCTGGTCCTGCTCCACAGTCACAGCCACTTGGGTCCACTAATTAGTTTTCTTTTATTTTATATTTGGAAGAGATGCTCTCCCTTTTATTTTTATAAACATGGGTTTTTTTTTTTTTTTTTTAAATCGTATTTTTTTTTTTTTGCTGGGTCAGCAAGTCTAATATATAAAATTCTCGTGTTGCGGTGTTTGTTTCCAAACTCCTCCGAAACGGCTGAACCGATTTGCATGAAATTTTGGTGTGCATATCGGGTAGGTCTGAGAATCGGCCAACATCTGTTTTTTTTTTTAATCGCTGAACAACGTTTGCTGGGTCAGCTAGTAAGTTTATGATTATTAAGAAAAATATACTATGTGATGTAACTAAAAATTTAAGATTTTCGGAATTTTTCCTATATGTGTACTTTATAACGTTGCTTCATGCCAAATTTCAAGATTCCAGGTCGTCTGGAAGTATCCTTTAGGTTTTGATTCCCTTGCGAGTAGTTGCGAGTTTCAAAATATGCGGCTTTAATTGCTGTATCTTTTGATTGCGTTGACGTAGAAGTTTGATTTTGTTACAGCTTAAAGATATTATAGACTTGAGTATTTGTTAAGAATTTCAATATAATACCACTACGCGTTCATGAGTAAAGGGGTAATAAGTTTAAAATTATTAAAAATATTTTTATTATATGATGTAACTAAAAATTTATGCTTTTCGCAATTTTTCCTTTATCTGTGTTATAAGACGTTGCTTCGTACCAAATTTCAAGATTCTGAGTTCACGGGAAGTACCCTGTAGGTTTTGATTCCCTTGCGAGTGTCGAAAATTTGCGGCATAAACGGGAGTATCTTTTGATCGCGTTGACTTAGAAGTTTGATTTTTTCACAGCTCCAAGAGACCATAGACTTGAGTATTTGATATGAATTTCAGCTTGATACCTCCACGCGTTCCTGAGAAAAAAGGTCTTGACAGACAGACAGACAGACGGACAACAAAGTGATCCTATAAGGGTTCCGTTTTTACCTTTTGAGGTACGGAACCCTAAAAACCGCTCTGTAGTGCACTGAAGAAATGTATCTATTATTTTTTGACAGCTATTTTTAATACTGTATAACTCATGGCTAAATAGCCAAAACGGCAATTATTGCCAAAAGTGGCCACTTTTAGCAAAAATATCGACTTTGGCAACTATTTATGTTCTAAAGTACAAAACATAACTTTCAAAACATAACTTTCAAAACATAATAAATACATTTCTTCAGTGCACTACAGAGCGGTTTTTTATCTACGTGTCTAAAATTTACCACAAATAATAAAAAACGATTGGCGGCGCTAGTGGACGGAATACACGCTCTTAAGAGCGTAGACGGTCTGCGCGAGAATTGAAAAATAGGTATTTGAAGAAACTATTGCCGTCGCGCTGCGCCCTAGCAAACGGGCGGTGTCAATGTGTGAGTGAATAGTCTGTATTTGTGTGCGTAGCTCAGTAGCGCGCACCTGCCGCACGCCCATAGACTACTATATATATACTGCGCGCGCCCGCGCGCCCGTCTCGCGCCAAACTTACTTATTAGACATTTGCGGACTTATAATTCTTTGCTTCACTGTTTTGACTCGGATTGTGCCGGATTTGAATAAGTATTTGTCTACGACTGTAGAAAAATCGTGAGTATATTTTAACTGTAAATAAATTGTATCATTCATCTGTTACTAACCCTCTTCAAATCGACAAAATATTTAAAATAATTGAATTTTGTTTGATAAAATGTCAATCTAATAATAATTATAATCATGCCGGTGGGCTACTATTTCTTATATTTTTAAATGTTGTTTTTTTTAGTTTTATACAAATATTTAAAAATGTAGAAAATATGTAAATACAATGAATAAATGGAATTATAATCATACTGTAATAATTTTTGTTTCAAGTAAACCCTTTTTCTTTAATAATTCTTGAATGCTAAGAGAAAAAGACACCATTTACGTATAAAACGGAAGATTCATTTTACACCATAATTAATTTAATTATAATTTAATTTTCATATAGTATTATGGTCAAAGGGGCGTGATCGATTTTCAATGGCATGGCGTGATTCTACCCCAAATGGTCTTTGTCCGGCGCTTTGTTTCCAAACATAAAAAAAACATTTAAAATAAAATTAATTGGAGGTAAACGTGTCAATTACACGGCCAGAGGTTCCTACCAAGCACGATGCTTTGCTACGGCTCTATCACGGAACCACTGCTATACATTCACGCCTGTCAAATAAAATCCAGGGTTGCAGCCCTGGCAAATACACAAAGAAAAAAAAAGAAATATAGAAGAAGAGAAATATTATTTAGTATAATTATATTAGCGTCATATTTTTTTTTGTAATATTTATGTATTGTATGTTATATTTAAAGTTTATTGTTTTATTTTATTATTTTTACACACGTGTCTACATCTCTTTTATTTGGCTGTCCTTTCGCAGGTATGCTGGAAGAGATTTCATTAGAAATAAGCATCACCTTTGTACCTATTTTCTGTCTCCTTTTTTTGTTATCTATTTGTGTGTGTGTGTACATAAATTGTCATAAATAAATAAAGAAATTCATTGAAAGACAAAGGCGATCAAAAGTATACCTATAATGAACAATGCCGAAAGAGAATCGTCGACGACAGATCATGTAAAAAACGAAAAGTTACTGGACCTGACGAAAATTACGGTCGACTAGAATTAGAGCCTGATATGCAATCAGAAATATTTGAGGAAAAGAAAAAACATTTGTTTCTGGGCTAGAACTATCGAAAAAGAGTGCTGAAGAACTTGAACGTAGCACGATTGGCCAGAGTGGTAATGAATTGTGGGCAATAGAGGGGCGCAAGCCTATCACGGCGTCAAATTTTGTCAAATTATGTAAACTGCGTAAAAAAACATCAGTTGCGGGTTTATTGAGATCTTTGTTATATTCGCAATTCAAAGGCACTCCTGCGAGAAAGAAGATGACGCAGTAATTGAATTTTCAAAATAACTGGATCCGTAGTCAAGTGCGGGTTGTTTATCGATAGCAATAAAAGCTTTTTGGCTTTTTTTAAATGTACATAATTATTAATTATTATATAACTTTTGTATTATTTAAAATCCCACAAGCACCTCTACTGCTGCTTTGGCATAAATATTAAGAACTAGCTTTTGCCCGCAGCTTCGTTCCCGTCAACTTACTAACTACCTAAAAAAATAATTAAAAAAAAAAACTTGTAATCCTAGTCCGGACGACGCGGCTAATCCAAAAACGCAAAAAATATAAAAATCGGTTCATCCCTTCTTGAGTTATAAATGGTGTAACTAACACGATTTTGGACTTCCTTTAATATAATAATAATAATATATAGGTAGATTTAAATATTATAATTTAAAGTAAATAATGTCATGTCAAAAGCAGAATATTACACTAAGCAGTAGACTGCGAACTTTAGGCACGTATTATATGGTTACGGTTTATATTTTTACAAGAGAAAGTGTCGCTAAAGTTCATTTCAAATAATATTTAATTGTAAACCGTAAAAATGTCATTGAATTGTTACTTCGATGTCTCTTAAAAAATAAAACATAAGTATTTCACTGTTCAGTAAATCAGTATAGGATAAACGTCGATATCGACTGACATCACTATGATATCGATAAAAACTTCGACACTAGTCACTTCCCTAATTGTGTACGTATTAGTCTAACCCTCCCTCACCTCTGTGTACGTTACCCCAGCAAGAAAGTATCTCCTAGAGTTAAATGAGTGGAACGTATAGTTGGTGCCTTGTCTGGTGTAAATGTGCCCCCACATAAAAAATGTGTGCCCCCTGTCGTTTTGGAATAAAACGGAAAAAACGATTCTTGCTGGGGTAACGTTTTTCTAGCAGGAAAATTCTTAACGAATGATCGGAGCCGGAAAAATTGTGCATGGCCAGAGAGCTTACATGTGTGCCAAAATGTGCCCCCAAAAATAATATCTGTGCCCCTTCAGATTTACGAGATATTGCATTTCCTGCTGGAGTAACGTTTTGATGAATCGTATATCTCTATAACCATTGCATGTGCCCCTGTAGAATAAACATACACTAGTAGCTCTTAATGTGTGCCCCTATGTGCCCCAAATTAGATTTAAGAAAATATTTATAGTTTTCAAGTTATCGCGGTTTTATGAAAACTCGAAAAAACATCGCAGCGCCTAAATGAGACAAGGTATAAGTGCGCTTAAAACTGTATTCGGTCCTTCTTGACGCTAATAATAACCATACAAAGTTTCAAAACTGTTCATGCATGCGTTTTTGAATAATCTTGCTAAAAGTCAAAACGATGGTGTCATAATTTTGACGGCAAAATACAAGGAATCGGCTCAATCCCAGATATGTAGGTGTAAACCAAAATCATGTGCCTTTAGTCAAAAATATATGGTGAAAATATTCAGCTTGGAATGTTTCGCATTATGTAAATAATAACAAAAAACCAAAATATGTAATCAACGGCTGGTTATCCGACCAAATTTGAATGACTACTAAAAAGCGACTGATTCATACAAATCCATGACCTTCTTTATTGGACGTATTATACCTAAGCTGTTGTCATACATTCGCGTTCAAAAGTTTTGGGGGCTAATTAAAAAATATATTAAATGGATCTTGTGACTATAATGAAACAGCTTGTTGATGTGGAAATTATTGTTTTAATTCTTAAAGTAATTATTGCATCAAATCACAGATCAAATTTCCTACCTATAAATATTAGAAATTTATTTGCACGTTGTGTAGTCACATTATTATTTAAATCACAGATCAGTTTTACATCGAAGTCTAACATATAATTAGTAAATTCGCATCACAAAAAATCACAGATCAGTATGTATAAGTAAGTATAATATTTTGTAAAAAAAATGTTAAATTGGAAATCACAGATAAATAATTTTCTTACGAGTAATTTGCTTATACATAGATTCATATAGTGTGTTCAAAATTCAATGTGTTAGTGTTCAGTGTGTTAGTATAGTAAACCGCATAAAGATATAACTGTAAACATCGAATGTGCACAAATTATCTGATGGTATTGGGCTATAAATAAATATATTTAACAACATTAACACCTCATCCCTCATAGGTACGTAATCCGACATACAAAATGGAAACACGTTGTTGCAACACTGATCATAGTGCGGTTGACTATAGGTATACACTAATTACAACTCTCAAAACTGTAGGTACCAAAATTTATTTGGTTGAGGGGAATGCTCCTACGCCTTTATGGACTTGGAAGGTTGTATTGGTGATTTTGATGATTATAATTCTGTAACTACATACGTCTTACAGCCGCGAACAATATTGTAATCAACATACATCCTAGCACTGGCCTGCAAATTGCAAAAAATGCAAGAAATTTTGAATTTCACGGACTGGTTGGAAGATTCCCGTAATGATGAAAAACTGTTACTCATCAATATATATAAATACATATAAAAAGACAAATACGGGCTTTTTATTTATATACGAAAAAGAGCTTCCTCTTTTTAGTAGTTGGTATTCATCACACATTTCATGAACTACCTATATTTTTTTAAACATCGGGACCATCAAATTTTGGCTCAAAGACCTGGCAAATATCAAATATCTGGATGTATTTTTTTCGTTCACACATAAATTACTGGATGTATTTTAATGAAATTTAGAATGGAGAAGATAGCTTACCTTGGAATAGCATTTAGGCTACTATTTATAACAAACTTAATCATGAGTAAGGTCATAGAAACAGCTAGTAGAACATAATCCAATAACAACTTTATTTTATTACTTATTACTTTTCTACTTCAATGTACTCAGGCACAACACATGTGAACCGGTTAGTGAGTAAAGTTAAGAAGGTCATCGATATGTATGAATCCGTCGCTTTTTAGTAGTCATTCAAATTTGGTCGGATAACCAGCCGTTGATTACATATTTTGGTTTTTTGTTAATATTTACATAATGCGAAACATTCCAAGCTGAATATTTTCACCATATATTTTTGACTAAAGGCACAAGATTTTGGTTAACACCTACACATCTGGGATTGAGCCGATTCCTTGTATTTTTCCGTCAAAACTATGACTCCATCGTTTTGACTTTTAGCAAGATTATTCAAAAACGCATGCATGAACAGTTTTGAAACTTTGTATGGTTATTATTAGCGTCAAGAAGGACCGAATACAGTTTTCAGCGAACTTATACCTTGTCTCATTTAGGCGCTGCGATGTTTTTTCTGGTTTTCATAAAACCGCGATAACTTGAAAACTATAAATATTTTCTTAAATCTAATTTGGGGCACATATGGGCACACATTAAGAGCTACTCGTGTATGTTTATTCTACATGGGCACATGCAATGGTTTTAGAGATATACGATTCATCAAAACGTTACTCCAGCAGGAAATGCAATATCTCGTAAATCTGAAGGGGCACAGATTTTATTTTTGGGGGCACATTTTGGCACACATGTAAGCTCTCTGGCCATGCACAATTTTTCTCTCTCCGATCATTCGTTTAGAATTTTCCTGCTAGAAAAACGTTACCCCAGCAAGAATCGTTTTCTCCGTTTTTTTCCAAAACGACAGGGGGCACACATTTTTTATGTGGGGGCACATTTACACCAGACAAGGCACCAACTATACGTTCCACTCATTTAACTCTAGGAGATACTTTCTTGCTGGGGTAACGTACACCTCACCTCTCGTCTCCCCTCGTACAGTGCGATAGGGACAACTGCAACTCAGAACGATTTTACCTACAAAAAACCATGAGCGATCGACGTTTCGTATTCCCCTGTTTTCTCCTCGAAAACTAGGCCGATTAAATTATATTTGGTATCAAAATTTAAAGGAAGAATAGGTCTATGCCCCTATTTCTTGTTTTTATCTTAAAAACTTTTAAATTTTCTTTGGTAGGCGTCTGATTACGTAGGTAAAAACGGGGCATTTTTTTAGGTTTTTGGAAGGTTATATTTATTTTTGTAATAATTTTTTTGAAAAAAAAAAATGACAGGGGCATGCCTTCAATAGACCTTGATTTTTATAAATAAAAACGATTACTCTAGAGGCATTATCCAGGGAGAAAATAGGGGAATACATTTGTATGGGAAAATGCAGCCCGTCTACGCTCTTAACATCTCGATATTGTGTCTTTTCAATGTTTTATTTAGAAACCCAAAAACAATAATAACGATTGCTAAATCAATTGAATCATTAGTTTACGTAGTAGTATATTTGTTTAATATGTTTTTGTTTAAAAAGTCACATCAACATTGTTTACCTTTATTTAACTATACCTTTGATTATATACATGTATGTATATAATAAAAGAACTATACATTTCTAGTACAGTTAGAAGTAAAATGCGTTTAGGCGCAGTACCTATTGCCAATTCGCAGAATGTCCAGCGGTCGCAGTGTACGTTCGTAGAATGTCCAATATTTATAATAAAGTTGTATTGTAACCCATCAATCACTAATGTTGGGTTTTAATGAGTAGTCAAATTATTCAACATAATAAAATAACCACGACTTGCCTACTTATTAAAACCCCACACGAGTGATTAATGGGGTGACAACCTGAGGCGACGCAAGGCGTGGGCGACGTGGGCCACCGCCCACGGGCTCAGAGTCCAAAGGGCTTCTCAGCTTTGGCTTTTTTTAAATTCATGAAAAATCGTAAGTACGACCATAAAAAATCCAACTTATCCGTGTCTATTTCCAATTTTTATTTTTTGAGCTTTCTCTTGCTATTCGAATTATTTTTGTTGTTAGGGTTTATTTCAGTAAGTTTTGTCAAAATATTAGCTGCGGCAGAATAAGTACTATGATTTACTCGTACAAGCTACTACGCTCGCTCTTACATCATAGCTTCTTTTAGTTTACTTCTTTCTTGGGTTCTCCGACTTCTCCCACATTCGCCAAATATTTAAGTTTTGCACAAAAAGTCAAAAGATATTCAAAACTACTCGTGGCGGGGTACGATTGAGTTCGTTTGAATCGGAGAATCCAACCTCTGAAACGACTAAAAATCCCACTATATTCTAAATAGCCCATCTTGCCCACATCAAATTTTAGTCTTGCCCCGCCACTGGTGAGAACGTTACAATGAATATTGAGCATTCTGCGAACTGTCCACCCGCAAACTGGACAGTGGACACTGCTACGAAACGGTAAAACGCAGCTAGCAAAAGATATATACCTAACCATACCTACTTTTACGCTCTAACTTAAAAAGTTAGTGCAATACTAAATAGATATTGGTTAGATGGAAAGGTATAGATAATTTTCTCTGTTCTTTTTTTTACCAACTCACAACACTTATATTATTCAGATGCAGTGTACCTATAATAATCCAACAAAACCGATTTATGGCGATAAGCAAAAAATAAGGCCTATTACATACTGACTATTTTTAGAGCTCTGTACCCTAAGGATAACCTAGCTTACCAACCAAAACAAGATTGGCGAAACTTTCTCGATAAATTTATTTAGGTTTGCGGAACTTTACCCTCTGTTCCGCATAGGTACCCTCTATACTGGTGTACCCTGGACATTGAACGTCAGCGCAGTCTTTGTGCAGGTAACTCAGCTTGACGTCAAAATCACTTCTCATCGTGACCTCAAGCTGTCGAGCAGCGAGTTCTACGGCCAGCGTCGGCTTTTACAGGTATACTGACTACTAGCAAGCAGCGGCCGCGCGGCTCGTTGCTTCCAAAGCAGTCTTTCCACCGTCAGCGGTAAACATGAGTTTTTTTTTTTGAGATGGGTTTGCTCTTGACTTTAGTCTTGAAATTCCTATGGGATCGGGAAAAAACGGGTGAAAGCTAGTTAAAAAGTACAATAAACTATTGGCTGCGACTTCGTACACGAATATCCCGTTTTTTTCTGTTCCTGTAGGAAATTCTGGGAATCCTCTCTTAGTGCTTCCCTAAACAACTCAATGAACCTACACGCCAAATATCAGCTCGCTACGACCAGTACTTTCGGCTGTGCGTTGTCTGTCATTCACTCACTCATTGAGTAAAATAATTTTAATAAGGATTAATCTTGCTTCTTTGCCACCAACAAAAGGACGCTTGCATGCTTTTAGGACATGCCACCAAGTCCAAACATGGTGCGGAATTGATAAAAGCGTCCGAGTGTATATCCGACTAGCTGACCCGCGCAACTTCGTCTGCGTTACATTTTCCATGAATGCTCCAATCCTATTTGTCTTAGCGTGATGATATAGCCTATAACATTCTTCCTAAATGGGCTATCTAACACTGAAATATTTTTCGGTTTCAAATCGGACCAGCAGTTCCTGAGATTAGCGCGTTCAACCAAACAAACTTTTCTGCTTTATAATATTAGTATAGATGATTAGTATAGATAAGTGGATAATTAATTATGCGTTTACGAAGTCACGGGCAATAGCTATTTACTTTGCAATATAGTTATTTTTCGAATCATTGATGGGTCAAGACCAAATTTTTGACGGATATAGACACGCTGTGGTGTCCGACTCATAAATGACAAAACATTGCGTACAATACATGCCTTAAAATAATTTTGGATATTTGCTAACAATATCTTAGTATGTTATAAACAGTCTCATTCATCAAATAACTAAACTAGAAGCTTAATTTCTTCAAAATAAAATATATTACCAAGCTCGGTGCTTTTTGACGCTATGTAAAATACGCATGTCCTTGCTTGACTACCTAAGAATATTGTGCCCCTGTTTTTTTTTAACGTAAGCTAGCATTTTTAGTTTAATATTATTAAAGCCTTATAAACACCAGTAATCGTTTTTATAAATAATACCAAAATAACCATTGTTGTTTTAATTTTTACAAGTAATTTTACATACATCCCAATTTTGTTTCCGTTGTAATACTCCTGTTGTGCGACACCATACTTGCGAAACCAATAAACGTGTGTGGAAGTTTTTTGATTATTTAGTACGGCAACATTGGCTTCAAGCTGGCAACAAAATTTCGGATTCAAACCGCCATGTTTTTTTACTGTCATTTGAGATTGTGTTTGTGTCGTCAGCGCGTGTCGTTAAGATTTTCTAACTTTAGGTGAGTAAAATTGTAATATTTTTACGTTTTTCTAGAAATTGATATATATATTTATAAATCTCCTTTACCTGTATTGTTAAAAGAGATGCAGAAGTGTTCGATTAATGGTTAAATTTGTGAATTGTTGCATCTTTAAGGTTAGGTCGTGAATAATTTTCATTCCGTTGTGCGATTTGTGACACGAAATTGTGCGACGTGTCACAAGGGAAATTTATAAAGCTGTGTTTACAATCATTCTAATCTCATTAGCTACCTATGTATTTATGATTTTTAAATATATAGATTATTGTTTAAATATGTATAAAATAATTTTTTGTTTTCAATGCTAAGTGAATATAATTATTTAAAGCAATATTATGTAAACCAATGACTGATAAGCTTAATAGTAAAGATTTTTATATGTTTTAAATTTATGTTTTGTGACATTATTAATGTGAGAAAAACAAAGATTATTTTTTAGTTAACTGGGTATTGATTAAACACTCACAACCTTGCAGGGTTGCATTACTAACATCATAAACACCAATTTTTGTTTTATACATTTAAAAAATTCAACATAAAAAATCTGCTGATCCAGAATGATAGTTAAAGATCAGCTGTTTTTTTGTTGTTGAATTTTTAAAAGTCAAAGAATAAAAGATGTTGCTTATGATGTCAGTAAGTAAAAAAGGCCTGCAAGGTTGTGTTTTACCAAACTTTTTTGGATTCTATTTGAAAGTTTTGGTTTTGTAATTTAATATATTTTGATTTTACTACTTATTAAATATTTCTCGAAATATAATGTTTTTTTTTTTTATTTATTCCACTTACCTACCTAAAATCTTACGACTATTTACACACACCCTAATAATTCTATTGTGCTACATTTATTTTCCAGTGTGACACATTCCGTTGTGATTTCCGTTGTGCGATTACGTCAAAAATTTGGTCCTGACCCTGATATCGGATTTCTTCTAAGGATTTTGTTAACCTACCTGGAAGCTGAAAACGGTTTAGAAATAATTTTCAAACATTTTCTCCTCCACCTTTTGTAGGACAAAGCCTCTTTTTTGTCCCCACTGATTGGATTAATGCCCGACTCATCCGTGCCATTCTTAACTATTTTATTGAACGACAAGAAAAGGCATGGCCAGTGATACTATGGGAGCTTGCCACCAACGTGGGTATCAATGTGCAGCAAATGTGTATTATTATAATAGGTACTAGCTGACCCGTGCAACGTCGTCTGCGACACATTTTCAGTACTCCGGTCCTATTGGTCGTAGCGTGATGATATATAGCCTTCCTCGATTAATGGGCCATCTAACTGTGAAATAATTTTTCAAATCGGACCAGTAGTTCCGGAGATTAGCGCGTTGAACCAAACAAACAAACAAACTCTTCTGCTTTATAATATTAGTAAATATTTATATTATCTGTAGTTATCAGTTAAAAAGTTTCACGCTAAGAAAACTGAGAAAAATAAAGATAAGTTTTCATTAAACAATCCTACTTTACGATAAGAGATGGCGCTAGGTGTTGTAATTATCGAATCTAAGAATGATTTTCTACTATTTCACACGCCACCAAGGTGCTATACTAGAATGGTTTTTGTAGTTAAATAAAGGTAAACAATCTTGATGTGTCTTTATGACCTGATTGTTCAACCAGTGGGCAGTCTCGAAGGGGTAACGTTTAGCGTTGATATAATATGCCTTTGAACCCTCCTTACCGATATGACACAGTCTAGGCACTTCATCCGAATTGAGGAGCAAAACAGCTGCATCCTTTATGAATAGCAATGGTCGTCATAAATAGGCCACAATAATCGCCTGACGTGAATGAAAGAGACACCAAGATCTGTGTGCAAGTAGGGATGTGATTATGATAAATAGCGAACTGAGGTCTATAAAACGATTTTTTTTTTCACGACCAACTAAGTTTTGTTTTATTACAAACTCTGATCTGTCAAACTCATCCGAGGAACCATATTTTATACGTAATTATGTTACTTCAGTATACAATGACATTCATAGGCAGTATAAGTGCGTAAATCATTTTTACGAAATTAATGACCTAATGTCGGTTATTAATAATAATTATTAAATACAAAATAAATCTACATACGAGTATTAACACATAACTATAAACTATTTACTTTTTATTAATTAAAATAAAAATAATATATCAATCCAAAGATCTATTCGAAAATCGTTTTTTTTTTTTGTGAATAGATTTATCATGCTTTGACTCGAATCGAAAGAATTATCGATTTTATGAAACAAATTGCTGGCCGCCACTCTAGTCAGATATGTGTCAGATGCATTGTCAAAGAAATAACACTCCTTTATACACAGTGATTTTTTTTAAATCATGACATTCGATCATAGAATTACTCACATATATGTTAATAAAAACCTAATAACATATAGGCGTGTCAATAAATAAAATTAATTATAAACAAAATATATAATATTCCTTAGTCATTATTCACTTGATAGAAAATTACCCGTTATACAGTACGATTATTTTTTCTTTTTGTTACGTTCGTAGAATATTTTTCTGATTTATACGTTTTGTATGTTTATCAAGTTATACGTTTTGTATTATAATAACAAGTAAGAAACACAACCAGTAACAATAACAAGGTCACAAAGTAACAAAACAAACATATACACCACAAAAACACACAAAATACAAATGAAACAGTAAGAAAAACCAAAATAGATAATTTAAAACAATATGTAACACTTTTCGTATCAACAGTCGTATTGCATTGAGTAAACGGGACACAAGTATGCATCGAACGTATACGAGGGACTGAGACTGCATACGCGACCTACCCGCGCATGCACTGTTCTATGTTTCTTGTCAAATTGACATCCTGCGCAATCGATTGCGACGTACTTCGCATAGGCAAAAAAAAACCGTACTGTACCTATACGTATTTTCTGTAAGTATTATGGTTACCGGATGATAATAGATACAATGGAACGTCAACTTCAAGAAATACTGCGGAAGTAATTAATATATTATTTTTTCAGATATTTTATAATCACGACAATTTAAATCTTGGTATATAAACTGTAATCCTGCACATGATCCCGAACTCGTCTAGGCACTGGCCGTCTCCTTTAGTAATTATACATTTTCCAATATTGCACATATATTCAAGAAGACAAAAGGTAACCAAAAACAGACTGGAATAGTCTGGATGGAAATAGACTCTACTAAATAATTCATAGCTTGCTCATGGCAGGCCTAGAAACGATTAGATAAAAGATTTTAGTGTAGGTATAACAAAGCAAAAAGCTTCACAAGTGCTACCTCCCTATCAAGAACTAAAGGCTACGCTAGTCACCACAAAGTGGAACAGTGCCTGGCAGAAGCCACGGGAATCTACTAGATGACAAAAGCAGAGGACCGGTCTACGTGAAGTCGTTTGGGGTAAGGCCATGTCCTGCAGTGGACATCATTCCGCACGTATTACTCTGTAGCCAATGAGAGCGGGATGAAGAAAAGAATCACGTAGGTAGATATATCAACTTTGAAATCACTAAGAATTGTTATTTTACTTTGTCCTAAAGTAACTCTACGATCTTAAAATGCACCACAGTATACGTACACATACAAACGTGTAGATCTAGATACTCATATCTAGCATTATATTGATGGATAACTTACATGACGGTATGTATACTCCAGAGTATTCATTGAATAAAAGCAATCGGAAGAAGTCGGCCACTGCCGATGTCCTTTCAAGAATGAGAAAGGTTAATTTAATAAATAAAATGTCGTCCGTGGCCGTGGCTGCAGCTCACAAGTTGCGAGACTGTGAATATGCCGCATTAGGGACAAGACCATTATTTATTTTTCTCCCTTTCTATTAACAGGACAGTATTTTTTAAACCTCGACCATGCCGCATTAGGGACAAGACCATTATTTATTTTTCTCCCTTTCTATTAACAGGACAGTATTTTTTAAAACTCGACCAAAAAAGAGGGGTTTTATAAGTTTAACAGCTATGTGTGTCTGTCTGTCTGTGGCACCGTAGCTCTTAAATGGGTGAACCGATTTGTATGCGGATTTTTTTATTTGAAAGATAATTTAATAGAGTGTTCTTAGCTATGATTTAAGAAAATTGGTTCAGCGGTTTGAAGATCATCAACTCTTTTTTAGTTGATAAAGGGATGTGAGCAACCTCTATTCGTTTGATCGATTCGAAATTAGGTATTCTGTTACAGATCAGTAACCTTAACCTGATGGTGCAGTATGTCCTGAAATCTGCAGGATACCCAACTCCTCACTAGCTTACAGCAGACCTTTCGTTTTTTTAAATCATTTACATGGTCGCAGTGAATAGGTTATAAATAGATTATGATCAGGGTCAGATGATGAAGCAGAAAAAAGAAATTAATTGAGAGAATTTGTGAGAGATACTAATTAGCTACTTTGAATCGTTCTACCGATACGATTTTTTGGTATACGATTGCGATGTAGGGTAGTACCGTTGAAGTACCTATTAGGCAAGTAAAGTTTAAAAAGCATGAAAAAAAAAATTAAAAAAAAATGTGTACGGATCCTTTCAGTTTAAGGCGCGTCCCCGAGCAAAACGCAGCGCTAGCCGTTTTTTGTGCAGTTTTTGGAGCTATCTACTCTTTATTCAAAAGAAATATCAACTAATTAAAAATACATTAAATTTCTACATAATCTTGGCTTCAAAATGGTAGATTTTATTTTTTATTACTAAGTATAATGTTTAAGTAATCTCCTCACAACGAAACCACAGAAATGAGAAAAATTACTGAAAACATGCATCTTCTTGGAAACTAACGATTATTTTGATTTTGTACTTAGACCAATGGATAGGCAATTTAATTATGAACATTTTGGTAGAAGTATTTTTTTCAAACGACCAAAATTAGATTTTATAACGATTTTATTCAACATTCTGAGCGTATTCGCTATTGTATCTCTTGCGCTGTTATTGAGGGGGAAAATGCTCAAGGTTATTTGCTCAGGGTACGGCATTAATAAAGGTATTCTTTCGACCCTGCGTCATCGCGTCGGGGGACCGCTAAAAACATAATTACCTACTTAGTAAATACAAAGATTTGCGGTCTCCCCAGCCAAAGAAGCTTGGCCTAACTAAATCATTCCGCTTATTAACAAAGTAGGTAAGGTACTAACGCAAAACTCGGATTTGTGATAGTTACACTGCTAGGGTCGCACGCTCTCACGAGCACTCGTCGTCAATTGACTAGGCACTAGACGTCACTCAGTATTTGTTTAAATATCCGCTGAATTTATTACTTACACTAAATTGTTTAAAGGACTTTGTTTGAAAGAATAAATACCTACTACATTTTATCAATATAATGCTTAAACACGCAATAAAGGTAATTTTCATGATTGTAATTATGTCGCCAGGTGTCTTCATCTTCCAAAACAGAAAGTTAGTTCTGAGTTAAGGCTAGGCGCGCACTGGTGACTTTTGTCACTGTGACAGTATAATCTCTCTGTTTCACTTCACAATAGCGAAAGAGAGAAATAAACTGTCACAGTGACTAAAGTCACCAGAGGGCTAATTCACGTAATGTTATGACGCACCGATTAAGAGGGCCTTCACATTTTTTCTTGAATTTTAGCGTTTTATTCGAATTTTGATGTGTGATTTTGCTTAAGATATAGCCTTAAAAAAAAAACAAAAATATGCCTAAGATAGTTTGATCATTTATCTTGGGAGTGTTCCAAATAAATATTTCAATTTGTTCACGTACATCAGTAAAATCCTTGACTCCGCAAAGGATGTTTCACAAAACGTTGCTTTAGGGTATCTTTTGATACCTTGGTACACCGAAGACATTATAATTTAATCATTTATAAAAAAGTCCACGGTACAACTGTATCTTCTACTTTGGAATGTTCAAATCAATTTATTACGATTCATACAGTAATACACCAAAAATAATTCTGTAAAACTGAGAGTTATTGACAATTTTCCGTACGAAACTATAATTTTTATCTATGAAATTAGAATCAAAATTCAAATAAAAAATATTTAATAATTAAGGTGGCATTGCTATATTGCTTGAAAAAAAAATTGGTCTAATTAAAAGTAAAGTAAATATTTTTAAATAATTGTCGAAAATCAATATAATCTTGTGACGCGCGGTATTCAACTTTAGTCAACCTGAGCAATTCGATTTTGTAAGAGCGCTTTGACAAAACTGTCTTAGGCATATTTTTAATTTTTTTTAAGGCTATATTTAAAGCAAAATCACACATCAAAATTCGAATAAAACGCTAAAATTCAAGAAAAAATGTGAAAGCGCTCTTAAGTTTTAGTGCAGTTTCAATTAAGTTTAAGTTCGAGTGATAAACGGTATTCTTGTAATCTTTGAACTGCGCGTAAACTGCGCGTGAACTGCACGTCAATTGCACGACAACCAAACTACCAAACTTACTGACGGTAGAGAGAAAAAACATTATTCACTAAATAATCGACTAGAAACGAATAAATTTCAATGAACGATTAATGGCGTTATTATGATATAAAAATTAAACTTAAGCTTATAAGCTGTCATTTTGGGACGTCAAACAAATAGTAGAATACCGATCACGTACTTGCGTTCCGAAACACACACCAAAGACGCGCAACAGTAGAATGCCATTATTGCGCTCGCGTGACGCGCACTTGACGCGAGCGTATCTGACAGCGGTAGAGAATACGAAAAGCGTTGTTTTGATCGAAACGTAACTTAAACTGCACTGCAACAGCACTTATTTAGTTACGTGAATTAGCCTACAGTGCGCGCATAGGTAAGACGAATTTTCGTCTTTGTCT
Organism: Ceramica pisi; assembly: GCA_963859965.1. NCBI lineage: Eukaryota > Metazoa > Arthropoda > Insecta > Lepidoptera > Noctuidae > Ceramica > Ceramica pisi. Next base: position 16,587,638 of record OY982527.1, read on the forward strand.
GTGATAGCTCACATCTATACTATTAGTACTAGCAAACAATGATTTAGATAAGGATTGCAGCAAGTGCAGTTTCCAAAAAAAATACAATAAGATTTAATGAATAAATATTATTTTCTTAGAACCATGTTGAGTATGGGTTCAGTTAGGTTAGGTTCAAATTCATAAAAAAAAATTGCCTTGTCAAATACTGTGTGGAGCAGTGGACGATAAAGGGTCGAATTTGATTGCATATTTGTATACCAATTTTTCAAAATTATTTGATATCTTTACAAAGTCTCTGACAACTGAATTGTTTATCTTGTTTAGGTCATTAAAGTACCTAATTACATAGAAAATACAATTGTCTGATCAATCTCAGTTTGTTCAAGGTCAAAGAATAATAATGTACTTTAGATGCTTAAGTCAGAACTACCCAATTTTTAGTAAGATAATACTGCCTGGTGAATGCGTAAGACAAGATGCATCTTATATTCATTTCAAATGTTAATGGTAAATTACCACCAAACGAAAAACAAGATATTAATTGGCCAGGAACGGTAAACTTCGGCTAATTTTGTTAAATTCAAAACATGAATACACTATAGAACTTACACATGGAGCGAAACAATAACAAACTGTTATTATTGTTTCAATAATCTTATCACCATCCTTAACAATCAACTTCCATATCACGAAACACTAATTAATCTATGTATCACAATCAACATGCATAACTTTGGGGCTGAAATTATCAAAACATTGACTGTTGGATATTTTCTCACCCCAAAAATCTACTTGTATATCAATGTACTATCATTAGCTAAAACATATCATGCCAAGTCTACAAACATACAAACAGTTAATGAAGTATGAGAAGAACAGTCAGCAGTATCACAATGTACTCAGAAGCTTCTAACTCAATGAAGCAAACATTTAGTGTGTTGGAGACAAGCATGACTAGTCTTGATTTATTTAAATAAAAACAATGACAATTTGTGTAAATTACGTAGTTGACCATATTTTTACCCTTATTGTTTAGTTTCATACATTTGAGAATTGTGTTAAAAAGTCCCTATTAAAGCAAGTTCATATTAAAACGGATTGTCTAGTACAAATTAAAATGCTTTTACCTTACAGTATTAAAGAAGAAAAATAAATCAAAAGCCTTAATATAAATAGATCAATGAGATAACATTACTTCTTAAGTATTACACAAAGCTCGCTATTAAGTACAGTAAAAGTAGTATATAAAACTTTGGTTGTGCTTAGAGCATTTTGTAGTACAATACTGCCAAACATCTTAATCCATACTAGACAATCAAATAAAGATAAATTAATAGTAGTTGGAATTAGGAAAACATACCTTTCAAAGACTGCAGGTACTCAAAGATGTGTGGTGCAGCATAATCTGATGGCATTTTCCCCTTGGTATTCTTGACAAATGGATCGGCTCCATGCTCAATGAGAAATTTTACCATTTTGAGATTGCCAGAAGTAGTGGCATCATGTAAAGGAGTATCATCATCTAACCCTTTAGCATTGACATTAGCCCCACCATTCACAAGTACCACTACCACTTGGTACCACCCATAACTGCAAGCTTCATGAAGTGGTGTCCACCCTATGATTTAAAATTTTATTTAGTATTATGAATTTTCTCAAGCCAAATAAGTTTTATCCTTTCGATGATAAAATGTTGATTATCTTGCTACAATTTTTGCTACCTGTTGAGTTAATGTTAATTCCTAAATGAAATTAAACATCATATTAAATGTGTTTAAATGCATATGCATATTTGTAAATACTGACTAAATAATAAAGTAACGGTAAATCATAAAACATTTATTTTGATTATACCTAGTAAATTTGACCAAGGTCATAATTTGTTTTAAGTACCAGTACTAGTAGCAATTTTAATGTCTTTCTTTTAATGCTAGAAGTGTTGTAAACATGACTCATTTACTTTGTTAACCACCCCATACAAACTAATCATGCTTGTGCAAGGGGAGGATTCATCACAATGGGGTTAAATTCAAGCTTACATTAACATTTATAACATTTTAATTGGTTACTTTTTGAAAGCTACATCAAACTTGTTTCTGTTTAGCTTGAACTTAATAATTGTTTAAGTTTCTATTTGTGTATGTGAACAAATATGAACTAAACATCAATATAATGTGAGTGAATATGACAACAAACATTGACTTTGAAAATTCAACATCTAACAGTCTCAAACATGTTTTTTCTGATTTCACAAGTAAGCAAATAAATTTCATACTAGTAATTAGAAGCAAGAAAGGTGAAACAATGATAAAATGGAGGAAACTAATAGAACATTGACAGTTAAAGGAGAACAATTATGTTACCAGCAAAGTCAGGCACATCGGGATCTTGTCCTTGGTCAAGTAGCTTCTTAACTTGATCGTGGTCACCTCGAATAGCAGCAACATGCAAGGGGGTTTCACCACGCTCATTGCGTTGCTGCCTGGTCCTCTTTCTCTCTTCTGCTGGGGTCGGAGCGGCTAAACACGAAAATGGCGGGAAGTCAGATCAACCAGCTCGACACTTGAAAACTCTATGATGAAGTACAGCATCAAACCTGGCGGGGCGTCTTGTGATGATATCTGCATCACCAGGGCCAGTTGCTGCCGCTCCGACATGGGCGCTATGACTTGGGCCCGTGGCGCGCCGTCCGGCCCGCGCCCGGAGCCCCTCGACCGCGACGTCGATGGCATGCTTCGGGCATAAGCATAACCAATATCCTACAGATACGACGAAATTATTTCACACTGCGCAGTTACGGAGTTTGACAAAATTTAGGCTCTAACGCGCCAATATCACAGATCAAGATGTGAAACGACAATTACCTTACTTATGGCGCGAGTGTTAACTCAGACGCGTTTTAAAACATCATTAAAAGTCGTAGCACATTTTCACAGGAAAAAGAAAAGAAATATTATAACAAATCATTTTAAAATTTCACTGAATTCTACAAAATCAGCTAAAAGGTAATCATAATCGCTGGCTAGCTCGTACAACAGACATAGCGACAAACCGAAAGACGTGAAAATTATTGTTGTGAATACAAGCTTGTCTATGATTGTTTCATTGAATCGACTTTATGCGATTAAGCGATTACTAAAATATCTTACAATTTAGTATTGAGATAATATATGCAAATAATTTTAAATTTACTTAAATAATATAATAGAATAAATCATATGTATATTTTTTAACTAAGAGGAAAGTTCTCCCTTCATCAGGGCCCCTTTAACAGGCTCACAGAGTACATTATACTATATACTGAAAAACAGGCTGAAAGTAACCCATATCAAGCAATGACAGAGTTATGCTCTCTGTTTCCCTTAACTATCGTATCAGATGAGGAATCCGCCAAAGAATAAACAGAATTTTTAAGTTACAACTTGGCAAAAGGGAAGTTAGGGAAGCTAAGAATATTTGTAAGCGCAAGTGGTTGCTATGATGACTAGGGCACAAAGGCAAGAAAGATTGATAATTAGTTGATAAAAACAAGGATGACTTTTAAGACAATTATTATTAATGAAACGACGAGACTAATGAAAGAATATTTTTCCGTGTTTATGTACCTATACCTATACTGAGACAGAGTGAGTCACAAGTGCCACAGCCATATGCCTAGTTTCGTCCAAATCCGTTCAGCCGTTAAAATTAAAACCCGTAAAGTGGGTGATAGACAATGATATATAAAACTATAGATACGTTGTCCGCGCTCTAAAATGACAACATGAAATGAAGCCAATTGGCCACATCGCGCTTAGTTACGCATCAGTCTCTCGCGCGACACTACGTTTGTTTTGATGTCAATTTGACAATTACGTATCCTGTGACGTAACTGAAGATGTATATTTATCTCCCTCTAGCAACAGGCATCCCGCCGTACGGTAACATATTTTCTTTCCCTTTCTTCATGCGTATTAGTAGCTATCTAGTATTTTCGCCGTTTTTAAGCGCCGCGATGTTTGTTTATGACGTGTCTATTTATAATACGTCATTGGTGATAGATGGGAGAGCAAGTAGGTATGCGGACTTGTGGTTCGACGACTACTACACGAAGATAATAGGTACTTTAATATTTTAGGTCTGTATAAAGCATCCCATATTATTAATACCAAATTATTACAAGCCGTATAAAACTAACAAATACGGTTTTGTATGATAAATATTTAATTTATTTAAAAGTACTTGTATTTTATAAGATATCAATCTGCTGTAGGTACCTTTTTGTTGTGTGAATACTGTAAATGTGGCCAATGACAACAATCCTTACACAGTTACTTTACCTCTGCTTTTACATCAGAATGAATGGTTTCTGAGAGGTAAGTTAACTATGATAGGACTGTTGTCAGTTGTTCTTTACTAAATCGAATAATGTATACCTCTTCAGACTCGTCTTCATAACTTCTCCTCTTCGGTTTCTTCTTCGGTTTCTTTTTCACTAGGGGCAGCAGCCCCGCTGCGCGGGCCATAATCTTTTGGCGGCATCGCTCTAAACTTCCTTTCCCCATATTTTTAAGGCTTCGCTCGCTTTCTTAGGTACTTATTATACCAACGTAGCCAGTGCCGGATTGACCACGTAGCGAGAGTAGCAAATGCTACGGGCCCCACGCGTTATGGGCCCCCGCACTTGATCTTACAAAAATATGTCACTTTTAACCAAGGATCTATCCCACTCAATAGTCCTCCTAACTCCCAATATAGGTACTGCGACAGCCACTGTCTGCGAAAAGCCACTTATTTGGTTTGGTTATTTTGTTACGTTATGGGTAATAAAAAATCTCTGGCGCAACAAGGGCCCCGGGCTATAATTGATTTGATTGGATATTTTCGTTACTTTACGAAGGTTAGGTTAGGTTAGGTTAGGGAGCCCCTTGGAAAAATTTGCTGCAGGTCTCGCGCAGGCTTGATCCGGCACAGATCGTAGTCTTTTTATTTAAATACCTGAAAATGAAATGAGCAATTTTCAAAGAATGTCTATAACATTGCCACGTATAATGAACTAGCTGCTGCCCGTGGCTTCAACTAACTGAAAACTATTTTTATGTGTTTATTAGTAGCCAGGGAATACTCATGCGACTTTTTATATTTGCAGAAAGAAATACTTATAGCTCTAGTGCACAATAATGAATATATTTTATTATGTACCTTCATCAGCGATGAAGTTATAAAGCAGATTTCAATTAGGCAGAGAAATCCGATATGAACTTCGACATCAAAGTCCTTGACGCCTATACAGCTGCTATAGAAAACGGCGTTTTTGCGAGAGGCACAGATATATATAATTATATTTTACATAATGATATCTCGTTTGTTTTTCGAGTACTTACTTTATTTTGATTCTATTTTCACTGTTATTGATATATTTTTGTATGCTTTTAGATAAACTGTATACCTAGATAATAAATTGTGTAACTATCTATGTCTGTGACAAATTTCATCTCGATCCGAGACATCCTTCCATCCAAACTTTCGCATTTTTAAAATAAGTTAGATATGTCACTGGAAAGTGGAAAACTTTGTAAAATTATAATAGAACGTTGAATAGTTATAGAACTTGAAAGTTTGTAAACTCTCGAGAAATTGACAACTGAACATTAGGAATACTTTTTTACGCATCAAAATTTGATAATTTATAGGTAATTTCTCGATTTCATTTCGAGAAATTGTGAACTGAAATAAAAAGGTTGACCAATCAAATGTTTAATTGACAATTTATTGAAAGTTATACATATTATCTAATATATCTGTCACCGGAAAGTGGCAAGGATGTTTGCCACTTTCCGGTGACAGATATATTAGATAATATGTTATTGAAATGAAATAAATTTAAATGATTAAGACTTTCCATCAGTAGGTAGGTACAGTAAAATTACAGGTTTTTGCTTTTTAGGGTTCCGTAACTCAAAAGGAAAAAACAGAACCCTTATAGGATCACTTTGGTGTCCGTCCGTCCGTCCGTATTGAAATTAAAACCATATACTCAAGTCTACAGTCCCTTGAAGCTGTGAAATATCAAACTGCTAAGTAAACGTAAATATATTTAAGCCAAAAAAAACGTGCATTTCAATACTCTCAACTCAAGGTGTTCAAAATTTATAGGGAATTTTCCGTTTACCTAGAACTAAGAAATTTGACAAGCGATTACATAATAAGTCCTCAATAATACCTATAAAAGAGTCCGTTATTAATAAGCAATTTACACATTACTCTAGAACCCTCGTTCTAGAGTAATGTGTAAATTACTTATAGGAGACGAAGTTCATGGAGATCTACTAAACCATCACGAACGAAGTCGCGGGAGAAGTGCTAGTTTTTATAAAAATGAAGTCTTTATTCAGTACTTTTTTCAGTACAGACGCCAGCACATCAAGCTAATCTGAATCTGTCAAATTTAATTAATAGATTTTCAACTTTATAACTAAAAAAATAAGTTCAAGGTTTATTTATGTTTGACTGTCTCGGTATAGCTTGTTGTGCTGATGTCTGTACTGTACTTTCCCTCTATGCGGCAAAGTCTTGGGACACAGTGCATTTCAATCAAATCATTTACAGTTTTACTGTTTGATTGAAATGCACTGTGTACCGAGCACATCATCGAATTCCCTTCACTGATTCGTTTATACAATATAATTATTTTTTAAATATACAAAAATCGAATAATGGGTGATTTGGAATTAATCCCAGCTCATTAGTTTTAATATCTGTGGCAGAAATCCATGGAGAATCGGGTGTATATGTATGTATCGCTATCGTTTGCACACACATAGGTACCTACACTACAAACTACAAAGCGACGACAGTGTAGTGCAAAGAGTAGTATTATTAAAAAGAGAAAAGAGAGCCCTCTCACGGAAATTTCATGCCAACTCTTAGAAACCCGGTGTAGTGTTCTTGGTTGTGTTCTACAGCTCACTTCATACTTGCTTCATACTTTGTTTCCATGTGATCATAAAACTATTAGAAATAAAATGTGGAGGCCGACATTTACAATATTACAGAAAGTGGTTTTGCCTTCACTTAGAGAAAACGTAAATATATCGAAAATATTATTCTCTACTAAAAGCCGGCTTCCGAAATCGACATCAAAGTTAACCTTCGTCAGTGCTAGTATTGGTGTCCTCCTCGGCGCGGGATATGGAGGTTACACGCATTACAAAGTGAATGTTAAAAAGAGTTTCAAACCAGGCGAGACTGAGGAGTATGCCTTTCTGAAGGAGGCTCCTGAGTACGGGGCTCATTACCGAGTAAGCAAACTTTTTTAATAAAATCTTCTATCAGTGGTAATCGTAAGCTTTTATGTAACACTCGAGACAATCTGAAAGTGCTCGGACGTTATGTGAGTGGAAACACAATAAACTAAAGATGTTCAGCGTGTTCTGATGGGAAAACAAGTTAAAATAAGTGAAAGTAATTTAATATTATAACCTACAAAGTAAACAAGTATTACACAGAGCTGTCATAAATTCTTGATACATATATATAGATAGATAGTACGTTAGTACACCTACATTAAATAGATAGATAATAGAATGTCATGGCTGTGATTTAGGTGAGAAGAGTTATTCATAGTACTGGGTATTACTCATAGTACTGGGTATATGGATATTGTTTTATCAAAGTGCCTGATAGCAATTCATAGGAAGCCTTATATTTTTTTCCCATACAGGTCAACAAAACAAGAAAATAGTTGAAATTTTTGTATACATTAGGGAAAAAATATACATGGTTACTTAAGTTTTAGGACCAGTATAGGCCTTGGGAAGGCTTTACACTTTATTTCAAGATTCAATGAAGGAAAGGCCAAAGAAAAGCAAGCCAAGGGAAAGTATACCCCTAAAAATTGGATAGGCCTTTGCCTTTGTAAGCTGTGGGAATGAATGGGCTTTTGTAAAAAATAATAATGGTAATTTGGTAGCCTACCAGTGACTATTAATTTGTGACCAGTGCAAGCACTACAAACAAACTAGGTATCAAATAAAGTGAGTGTATGGATTTCTTTAATAGGTATTCTGTAAACAGTATTTCACTTTATTCCCCTCTACAGTGAATTGTGTTTAATTGACAATTTATAAAAGTAATACATTATATTCATTTTAGTGCTAAATGCCTATTAAACTTCGCTGTAACTGTTTGCAACACATAGTTTTACTTTAATTACAAAGTTAACTTTTTATCCCTTTTTAACAAAGTACCTATTTGTTGTTATGCAAATAAATATCCTTATTTTTATTAAATCTACCCACACCGCTGCTCTAACTTGAAAAAAAAATATTGAAAAGACAAATGATGATGAAACTGAAGAAAATAATAATTTTAAACAGTTACAACTGGCCCAATGCGAGTCAGACTCACATGTAAAGGGTTCCGAACCGCTTTCATTTTTGTAACACATTATTTTAACACTACAGACTTCATATTTGTTATGAGGTGTACAATAAAGTATATAATAAATAAATAATAATAATAAATAAGTTTTTCTTGGTATTTGTTGGTAAATAACTATTATCTGCATTTTTTCTCTGCATTCAGCTAAATTTTAAGCTAAGATGAGATGATGATGAGATAAAGGTAAAAAAATAAAAACAGAAATTATAGACACCTGCAAAAAACAATTAATTGGTGATTTTCTGTGAAGGAAAATAATATGAGGCTAGGAATTTCTTTTTGTAAATTGGTAATACAATATATCAAGGAAATATCACAATACATGGTTTTTACAATAAACCAGCTTTTGTGCTTTAAGGTGGCTAATACACTGAAATAAATATAAGAATGGATACTAAATTCAACAAATTGTTCCTTTGTCTGAATTTGATAGTGCTCTCATTAATTTAATATTTTGGAAGACTGATGATATCCTACTTTTAAATTGTTTTGCTATTCAAGTTTAATATTGTGACATTCTTATCAGGAAAAAATAATATACAGTAATAATGTGATTATGTAACTTGTGCCTGATAATCGTTTTAAAGTATTTACAAAACCAATTTTATAAAAATAATAGTGTCTGATAGTAATTTTGTTTTCCGTTGACCTTTATTCTTCTTTCACAAACTCAGTATGTTATAAATTTTGTTTAAAATTGCAACAATATCGTAGTTCTAAACTGTGTTTAATCATAAATGCCTGTATACCTGATCTTCTATATGTAAACTCAGAAGGTCTAAAAAGGCCACTTTAACAGAATCAGAAAGCACATCACGCTATCTTTCACTGTAAAATTTTCCCAATCAACCTTGAACCTGATGCATTGGCGATAAAGATGTAAATGTAATTTAACAGATTGTTGTGTGGTTAATATTATGATTCTAATATAATTCTGGTGGACACTAGGATTTGTATAAGATACCACTCAACAAAAAACATATGATAAATATCATTTAACAGTAATTCTGTAGGGTATCATAGGTCTATACTTATATTTTATGCATGTTATAACTCTAGTCATGGTCGTTTAGCTCTCAATTCGTGACTCTACCTATTATCTGGTCTCAGTGGATCCATAATCAGTGAAGTCGGGGAAGTATATTTTATATTGTTGTTGGTCCTCAATTAGGTCAGGATTTGCTTATTGCAAACCTGCTATAATTGTATGATTGATTAAAATCAACTTATTATGAGGAATCATGAAAATGTAGGTCAAGTCCGACATATTATTTTGGCGAAATATGTTCTTTTACGCTGATTTGAGACCAGGAAAATGAAAATCTATTATTGAATCGGCCGAATTGAATTGCATTTACGACAATTTTGACGTCACGTTTTGAAAACATTAATTTTTTTCCCGAAAAGTCGTAAATCGTAATTGTCGTAATGTTCAAGGCCGCCGATTCAACAAGTAGGTACAAGGAAGCAGTTTACCTGAATGTGCGGCGTTGTTGTAACATCAGAAAACACTTTGGAAGGCTTTACTAGTAGTTTTCCATGAAATTGGTCTTTCTTTCAATCGAAATTGTCCATTCATTCATCCCCTTGTTTTTCGCGGCCTAACCTCTATCGTATTTTCCATTTACCGGTTTGATATTGTTGTCGACGGTGGCTGGCGGTGGCTGATTACAATAATTTTAAATTAAATTAATTAGACAAAAGGTGTTTTAATTACCGAACTACTTCCTTTCCGGCGACAGGTTTTTACACTGTGATTTAACACTCCGTACTAAGATATACGCATGTGCACATTGTTGATTATATTGATTTGATTGCAATGGTTTGCTTTATATTTTGATAAGCGTGATTACATCTCCCATGTCCCTGGGGGGATGGGAGAAATGATTTTGTCTTGTTAGTTGATCACCTCGATGGTTTTTTGAAAACTTTTTTTTTTTATAAGTTATGGTTTCAACATATCGCCTTGCGATGGTAGTTTCGAGGACGAAACTTGTGACAATACCAATAAATGTTTTTGCCCTGCATTGCTGCGCTGATAAGTGATTTGCTTTATCACTTTTCACTTTCGCTTCTATTGATAGGTAAAAACTTTTTACAAAAAAATACAACCGACTTCCAAAAAAAAACACTACAAAGTAAAAATAACTTTAATTTCGGAAGTCGGTGTTTTTGTTAGTTTCTTTATTTTTTTACTTTGAAGTGTGTTTTTTTGGAAATCTGTTGTATTTTTTTGTAAAAAGTTTTATATTTTTCACTTTTTAGTGGTACCTACCTCACACATAACAACACCTTACGAATTCCAGCTATTTCGATTTAAAATCCAAAGTTCGTAACCGATTTGGATAAAATTTAAATGGGACCAATCTGCAAGTATATCCTTTCAGATATACTTATAGAGAGAACAAGAATTTTTAAATCATAATATGTCATTCATAATTGTCGGAGTTATGAGGTGACAAACATAAAAAAAAACATAAACCGAATTGAGAACCTCCTCCTTTTTGGGAAGTCGGTTAAAAATAATTGATTTGCTTTATCACTTTTCACTTTCGCTTCTATTGATAGGTAAAAGTCAAGTTCATGTGCTAAGGGCAAAAGCATACATCAGAGCGCGTTAAAAAGTCCAAGAGGTTCAAATGCTGAGCGTTAGCGTACATTACAAAATTGTACAGCTTATGTGTGCTGGTTTACGGGCCTACGGGACACAAAGTTCAACATACGCTGAATACGAGCTTTTGGAACCGCGCGACAATAGGGTAGATGATTAAAAAAATCTAACTAGTCCGTCAATAGATTATCAAAAGATATTTGACCCGTGTTTTTTCTTTTTTTACGGGAACCAAAATTGACGAAGTTACGACGCTTTTAAAATTCTCAATACGTCACACCTTCGCATAATTTTTACTGAGTCGTGACGTCACGAGCCCCCACTCGCGAGTTTTGGTGCGTTTTATCTTTGTCAATATTCATTGTTTTACAAAAACAAAAAATACGTGTCCATTATTTTTCAATACTCTAACTGACGGACTAAATAGTTTTGCAATTTGTGGATGTTGGAATCTAGCCTATTGGCTTTCTTACTGTATTGATAACTAGCTGATGCCCGCGGCTTCGCCCGCTTGACACATGAAATACTTAGGTTCTAAAACCTTCGAGAACCACTTTATCCATTGGTGAAAACAGCATGAAAAAAAGTAGTTTTTAGACAGATGCAGCGGGGGACTTTTTTTATAATATGTAGTGAATTCGCTGCTAGCGACTTCGCCTGCGTATAATAGTTACTTCGAGTAGCCTATGTCTTACTCCAAGGTACAATCTATCTCTCTAACCAAAATTCACCGAATTTCGTTCGGTGGTTTAGGCGTGAAACCGGGGTTTAATTTTAGCATTGTTTTTAATGGATTTTGGAATTTTTTTTTAAATTTTTGGCTGGGCGATATGTTTTTACTGTCTTGTCACGTTTTCTGCTAGTTTTACACAAAGACTGCGCTGCGATCTTACGTTTCGCAAAACATGACGATTATTCAAGATACTTCGTTCTGCTTTTGCTATGTGTTATCGTACTCAAAGCTAGCGGTACATAAGCTCTTGCGCGTTGCTATGCGCTTAGCGCTCATTAAATGCTTACGAATGACGTATAAATTGTTTTTTTACCCCATATGTAAACTTGCAAATCCCTGGCTGGCGAGAGAACAATTCAGAAAGGGCACGGGTCATCATGGCCCATTAATGGGAGATTGGGAGCATTATTATATGACAGTAAATAAAATTCCTTATCTGTGATGCTGGCGTGTGAATAGAAACGTGTTAAATTCAAATCATAACATTTTTGAATAGTGGATTGATAAAAAATATCGCTACCTAACTAACATTGAAATAACCTATGTCTTATTGATAGCCCCAGCCAAATGGTTATCCGATTTTTATACAAATAATTTTGATTTTTTATTGTTCTTATACCTACCAAATTTTACTTAACGTAATTGGTTGTTCTATTTGAAGTTATTGTAAGCAAAGCGAACTGATATATGTGTTTCAGCATATCGTTACTTTACTCGTATAAGTACCATAATTGCGAAGCAAGGGCCTATTTCGTCCCTAAACCTTATTCTTTTTAAAATGCTTTAGCTAGAGACATCAGACCATTATATAAAAATGTTTTAAGGCAGCAAAGATTGGGTTTTCAAAGCACATAATTTATTTCCGTCTATTACAATACGACTTTGTATCACAAACAACTATTGAGAGCGTGTGATACCGCGCTTATAGCAGTTTGCCGTATACCTACCAATCATAACTTATGGATGCGTTCGTGCCATTGACAACTAGAGTGATAACAAGTTAGGTTACAATTTAAGGTGGAAGCGCCAAGGTAGCCCGCGAAATTCAAATATTTTTATGTATTTTGCAATTTTCCGGTCAGTGTGAAGCTGTATGTTGAACAAAATACGATTCGCGGCCGTAACGCATATTTATCTAAAGGACTATACCCATTTTAATTATCAATACAACCTTCTAAGTTCATACAACTCGATTGAATTAGTTTTTTTCACGAAACATTCAATCGAGTTCTATGAACTTAGAGGGTTATATTGATGATTCAAATGGTTATAATCCTTTAGATAGATGCTCTCTACGATCGCAAACCGTATTTTCTTCAACATACAGCTTCACACTGACCGGCAAATTGCAAAAAAAATAAAAATATTTGAATTTCGCGGGCTACCCTGGAGCTTCCACCGTAAGGGTTAGAATAGTCATCTGATTTTTATTAACTTTGATAAATCGTGTCTTAAGTATTTTAAGTGATCGTTGAATTATGATTATGACGTGAAATATTTGTTTTTAGATAATAAATGACGCGGATACGAGTGACCTGCAACTTACGCTGTTCCAATACAGGACCTGCCCGTTCTGCTGCAAGGTTCGGTCGTACCTGGACGCTCGTGGCATCAGCTATGAAATCGTGGAAGTAGACGCTGTGCTACGCCAGGCTATCAAGTGGTCAGGGTACAAGAAAGTGCCCATATTGCTTGCCAAAGTTGATGGTGGATATCAGGTAATCAAAAGCGTTTCTTACAATAACCATTGAGTTCACTTCTCCCGTACGCGTTCGAGTGTAAAACAAAGGCTCAAGCAGGATAAAGCTTTTGCAGTTCCTTGTTAGATTGGCTTCCGAGTCCTATACAGAGTTAGCAAGACTTTCATAGCTTCCATAACTTTCCATAAATAATTGAATAAATCGCATTTCAGCAACTGTTGGACAGCACGGCCATCATATCTGTTCTTGAGACGTACTTAAGGGACAAGACGACTGGTTTGCGGGAGATCGTCAAGTTCTATCCGGCAACGAAGTTCGTCAACGACGCGGGCACGGAGACCACCGACATTGCCAACAAATACTTCATCATGCATCAAGCTAATGTTCCTGATGAAAAGGAGAAAGCCCTCGAAATGTAAGTGTTTTCTAGACGCTTTATAAGTAGAAGTAGTTCAGTGTATTTACTGTGCTTTTCTTATATGGTAAGAATCTCGCCTATTGTAGTTGTGATTTTTTGTGTCCATTGGGCGTTATACCTCGATAAGGTTTAGGCAAACGTGTAGCACATTTCCTCGAATAGGAATGTTTGAGAGATTTATTATTTATATTGATTTACCAAATAAAATAAGCACATAAATACAGACTGTAATTTTGTTATTATTTAGTTGTAGTCGCTTTAAGAACGTTTTCGGTTTCATTTTGCATCACATATAAACTTTCAAGTCCTTATTTCTCGAAATGAATGTACTTCCTACTCATAAGCAGGAAACATTTATGTCTAAAAAAATATCAGTGAAAATTTTCTAAAATTAGTGTTACAGCTAAATTCGACCGATTTAAAAGTTTCCATGGTAACAAAGATTCCAAATTATCTTTTTTTTTAAATAAGACATTCCGAAAATGTTCTGTGATAACTTTTTCGACCTATGCATCCTGCTCATGCGTAGGAAGTGTCATTAAAATCGGTGCATTCGTTTAAAAAAATAAGGACTTGAAAGTTAGAATGATTGAAATGCCGTACGGCGTTAACGCTCTTAAAAGTAGCCAAAACAAGTAGCTGTCGCTGTTGGCTTTGTACTTAAAACAGATAAGCTTGAATGGCGCGGCGAGGGGCATGAGTGAGGGGGAATAACGCTCCTTATAGTCTCCTCCCCCATTCACGATTGTCCCCGTTTCTCATTTCATTCACAAAGCCTGTGTGTTATTCGAACGTTTTATGTTCGAGCGCTGAGCACGTTTTGTTTCAACTTTCTGGAGTGGGGCGGGCTTCCGTTGTTGCGCCCTGTTCACAATTTTATTGATATTAAGTGATACATGTTTAGTCGCAGAATCCTACTAATATTATAAATGCGAAAGTTTGTGAGGATGGATGTATGTGTTACATGTATGTTTGTTACCCTTTCACGAAAAAACTACTGGACGGATTTGGATAAAACTTTACAGTAATATAGGTTATTCATCAGAATAACACATAGGCTACAATATATAATGATTTTATGTAATTTTAGTCATAATATAACGAATACGTGTCAATTAAGTCGGAAAAAATCTTCCATCTGAGAGCTATCTTGGCGTGCGCTGCCTAAACCAATGGAGTTACACAAAGATGATGTAGCGTAGGATTGTTTGTCTTAAGTAGATCTAAATAAAAGTCCGCGACAGCATATATCTACCTTTTATGTGCAAGCCAGTACGACCAAAATAGTGAACCATAAATTAAATTAAATTTGGTACTATTTTACAATGCACATATTAGTATATAATTATCAAACTCTTATCAAAATGAATACATTTCTCGCATTAAGTATTTAATGTAGATAAACTTTGTCTTTCACACTAAGTAATTTGGCCGAACAGTTTAAAAGTTATCGCGATATGATTGACTTGAACGGAGCGCCTAACGGCGGTGGCAGCACGGGCGGAGCGCGATGCGGCGTCAGCACGGGCGGAGCGCGATGCGGCGTCGCGGTCGCAAATCAATAAAATTATCTTGGACCAAGTAACCAGTGATGCAACAACCTACAACTCCATCGACACAGTCATGTCATCTGAAGACTGTACGAGCTACCCCGTGGAGTTTCTTAACTCTTTGGAGCTATATTAATTTAATTTATTTATTTACTCCTATCCGGGGTTGGGCTATCCGGGGTGCCAGCTCGAATTAAAAGTCGGTATACCCGTTTTGTTAATGCGCAACTTGGACGCCCCGAGACTATGTAATGGCACTAGATTGCGTGTCATTGAACTAGGTAGGCATATTGTTAAGGCCACAATTTTAACTGGAGAAGCTAAGGGTGAAAATGTTCTTAATCCACGCATCCCAATAATACCCAATAACTTACCCTTCAATTTCAATTTTTTACAGTTCCCACTTAAAGTTGCATTTTCTATGACTATTAATAAATCGCAAGGGCAAACTTTGAAGGTAGCGGGGATACATTTAAGCACGCCCTGTTTTTCCCATGGGCAGCTATACGTAGCTTGCTCACGTGTATCTAAATCCCAAAATCTACATATTTACGCTGAACAAAAAAATCAAATACCATAGTATACAGGAGTATATTGCAGTTAAAACACAGATAAATTAACACAGATGTTCACCTATTCCAATTACATACCACATAATTCTTTACTTATTACAAAATCTATTAAAAAAACCGCATCAAAATCCGTTGCGTAGTTTTAAAAATTTAAGCATACATAGGGACATAAGGACAAAGAAAGCTACTTTGTTTTATACTATGTAGTGATTAAATGCAAGTAACATTGGTCCGACCTGTTTATTAGTCAGTGTTTAGTAATCCGTTTGTGCTGGATAGGATAATCTCAAGCCCGGAGAAAGACATAGGGTATACTTTTTATAAACACACCATACAGGTAAAAATTTATGAAGAAACCACTGGACTTAGCATTGTGAAAGAGAGTTCTATTATAGCTTAAAATAATGAGCACTTAGAAAGGCATTCAGATAATTCCACCCTCAAGAGATTCCCTCTAAATATTAGGTATAGGAGTTCAAAGATTGTATGGAAACTAATTTTGAAGTTAGAAATCTGGGATGTACGATGTGAAGTTACATTAAAAAATATAAGTATTTATAAAAAAATGTCACGTAACTTAATGTGGCAGACCAAATTCTACGCGAGCGAAGCCGCGGGCAAAAGCTAGTGTGGGATAAACCCGTAGTATATCCTCATTATTTTGTAGGAAAGTTGTGTCGGACTCCTACCGACTTAAACCCCATATACTTACTAATAAGTCTGGAGCCTAGAAAAACATTCTCGCGCACCACAGACTGGCCATAGTATCCACCTGTCTCCTAAAAGTTACTTAATCTTCCAGTGAAGAGCGTCAGTGGCGTCAATGGGCGGACCGCGTGCTCGTCACTACGTTGTCTCCGAACGTGTACAGGACTACGGCCGAAGCCTTGGAGACCTTCCATTGGTTCGAGGAGGCCGGCGGCTGGAGGAAGTTCTTCCCCGCCTGGGAATGCACCCTCATGGTCTACATTGGAGCCGCGGCCATGTATATGATTTCGAAGAGGTTGAAGACCAGGTAATGCCTCTTTTTATTTTTAGCTGTAGTACGCGACTCTTTCCGATTGGATGAATTCCTGTTGTACTCGGCAAAAGTCCGGAGATGCATTTAGCATCTTTGTATCAGCAGCCGCGTTAGATGTGCTCCTTGCATTGTAGTTAAGCCTTTTCTTAAACGTCATCGATGCCAAGGGGGGCCGCCTCAAGTTTAATTGCGGTGTAAGCGTTTGAACTCCATCCACATAACTAGTGCGATGTTGGATTGAGTTAGGTTCGTTGCAGTATAGTTGGTATTCGTTGCACCAGTGTTCTACTATTTTCAAGGCTTTGTGTAAGGTTGTGTGTTTCTATGATTTCCGTTTATTATTTAATATTTATATCGTCAGCGTAGCCCACGGTAAGGGAGTCTTGTATGATTGTAAATCGGGCTGGTTTCCACTACTGCGCGACTAAGCGCGTATTTTTAGGGCTTGTTTTGTGGATGGCCATCAAAAGAGGGAAGTGTCTCTTTGGCCTTCCTACACTATGTTTAACCCGTAGTTTGTGATGTTTGTCTCTGTTGCTTTTCCTTACCAGATTGCGTAGATATCTATCAAATGTTGTGTGTGGGTTTCATCCAAGCAGCAGTATCCACATTTGTATACTCTCTAATAGTGCCTCAATTCTTCAATCCCTTGGAAACTACACTCCATGAAAAGAATGAACGCGTTGCGCCTCTCAACCGCAACATTGTGATGCTGCAGTAGATAAAAGGGCGCAGGAAACTGTGCCTCTCCCCTTCAATCAGCTATGTTGATTGCTTCAAGATTACACCCGCACATAAGCAGAGAGTTGCTGGACCTAGGTGGCAGGCTGCAGGCAGTCCAAGGACGCCATTCCATCCTTGTTCAGGAAGTTAACCAGGCGCCTTCTGCGACGAGACAGAGGTAGGCAGCGTCTGCTGACATGCACCATCACTAGGCAGTGCTCACTGAACAAATACTTCAATACGATAGGTATAACGGATAACCCTCTGTGCGGAACACGCATGCATGGAGGCTCCAGGCATGCTTGCTCCGCGGCAGCGTGTACGCAGCTGTTCCTGCTTGTTCTAATTTTTCCTCTTTTTCCATGATGGAGGCGGAGGAAACCGCTGCTCCTTGAATTAACAGGCACCACCGAAATTCGGAAAGAAACCCTAGGATTCTCTTATAGCCCTAAATAAACTGGGTAGTCTAATCTTTATCTGGAGGGAGATAAGACAAGATGGAATGATGGCCGCCACGCACAATGGTCCAACACAAAGCTTAATAGTTTTTTTTGTTTTAGTATTGATCCTTTTTTGATTGACCTGGTGGTCAAATCAATGATTCGTGGTGGTATGGTGGTCATATTAATAATCACTTATCATCAGGTGAGATGGTTCTCACCTGATGGTTAAGTGATTATTATTATAATATGCTAGAATACTAGCTATTGCACTTATAATACACATTGGTCTAGGTCAGGGAGCGCCTTAGGTAGATTTAAGTGGCATCACTCGTGAAGGCTATCTCATACAACATTAACTTATCTGAACTTTTCTTATGCTCCAGTCTTGTGTTTCACTCACACAAGTAAAGTCCATCGATGATGTCGCCATTAATTGAAGTTTGCAGCGAGCTTTTTATTTTATGGGGCAAACATATATTTAATCTATTGCAAAGTGTGTGATAACATCAATTTGATAGCATATTACGACTTTCAACTATATCACTAAAGAGTTGCATAAAAAAGTATTTGTCAACACGCAGATGTCTTGCTGGGGAGTTGGTTGCGCAATTCTTCTTTCTAATTAAAACATTTGAAAGCTTGAAGGGCGGATTAATGTCTTGTATTTTTTTACATTGAAAAAGTGATAGTTCCCAGAGTAATTTGAATACATTAAATTTCAATTGGTCATGTCCGCGGCTTTACTATTGTTAAATTAGTCTATAATCGTCTTCAGGGCCATCTACATAAATATATATATATGTACCAAAAGTCTTCAAAATTGATTCTGTGATTTAGGCGTGAAAGCTTAATCAACAAACACATTGAGTTGAGATTTAAATAACGACGCGGCAGAAGCTGTACGCCGCCGATAACGTTTATACGCGACTTCTCCCTTACCCTTGAACACTACATCTTTCAGGCACAATATCAAGGATGATCCCCGTGAGTCTCTCTACGACGCCGTCAACGACTGGATGGACGCTGTCCAGAAGAAGGGCAAACCGTTCCTCGGCGGCGACAAACCCAACCTGGCTGATGTTACTGTCTACGGTGTCCTCAGCAGCATCGAAGGTTGTGGAGCCTTCCAGGACTTGAAGGACAACACGGCGGTCGCGAAGTGGTACTACGACACAAAGAATGAAATTCAGACACGAATGGGTAAAGTTATAGCCGTGCATGCTTAGACGTCTACGAGTGTTTTCACACAACGACTTTTTGCAGCGATTCTGAAGCGATTTAATCTACCTTTGTTTTTCTTGCTTCACTCCAATGCAGAATTGCAGACGGGTGATTGTATCGAGCGGCAAAAAGGCGCCGTGTGTAACCGCTAAACGATTCGTGTTTTGGTGTTGATAAGCAATTTACACATATTCTGTGTTGTAGAGATAAATATTTAGTTTTTGTTGAAGCGCAGTGGTTGCCATTGTTATGTGCTAGGGTTGTTAAGGGCTCGGTTCTTAAGAAGCTGTGTACGTATAACAACATAAGAAAAAAAAAATACTTAAAAATCTTGTCGAGGGTAGGGTATACGCTTAGAATAATAACGCGTAAATAGAAGCCGCGTCTAGAACAAAACCCGAGCAAAATCGTGTGTCCACTTCAGTTTCTTTGTGTGCGTGAGCCGAATGTGTCCACGTTCCTCTAACG